>JARHVA010002339.1:1752500-1797500 GCA_037957365.1 Torreya grandis
TCTCAAAATTATATAGAATCAATAGATGGGTTTTGTATTTCTAATCAAACCCTAATTGATTTGCAGAACATATAAGGGTGTTTGTAAGCAAAGTTAGCTATTTCTTGGGGCATTATAACTGCACTCAAATAATTAATTGAGAATAAAATTTCCATTTTCATCAGTGATAATGATGACCAACTAACCAACCAAATAAATAAATGAAACTAAAAAAACTATTAATAAAAAATATTAAGAATTTATTCAGGTTTATTATTTTTTGTGAAAAAATGATGATCTATTTTTCTTAATTGAAACATGTAATATATTTAATAAAAATAAACATAGTACATGTTTGCTAAAAAAATTGCATTGTATGAGAACACACTGAACCAAAAATAAATAGGTAGTTAATAAACCTGAGAATCAAAACCATAATTAAGCCATTATAATTGTAGTGATATAAACATAATGATCAAAATTTTTGACATTGCTGTTGTG
Organism: Torreya grandis; assembly: GCA_037957365.1. Classification (NCBI taxonomy): domain Eukaryota; kingdom Viridiplantae; phylum Streptophyta; class Pinopsida; order Cupressales; family Taxaceae; genus Torreya; species Torreya grandis. Next base: position 1,752,981 of record JARHVA010002339.1, read on the forward strand.
TGTGTGTGTGTGTGTGTGTGTGTGTGTGTGTGTGTGTGTGTGTGTGTGTGTGTGTGTGTGTGTGTGTGTGTGTGTGTGTGTGTAAAATTATAATAATTTTTATAAATATAGACAAAATACATATATAATCATTTTAAAGAAATATGGAATCGATAGAATATTAATTGTGAACATTTAATATTTTTAAAAAGATATTTCATAAATAATTATTGTGAAAAACAAAGTATAGCTTTCACCTACAAGTTTTACATGGTAATTTGTAATGTAGAAAAAGTTGTGAAAGTAGTTACAATTTTTGGATTGATATAAAATAGAAAATTGCAATTCATAGAAAATATATTATGCATAAATATATTGACAAGTTAAAATTTTGAGAAGGTTTTAAAGGTTGATAGTCACAAAAATTGTAAGAATGTTATAAATGTTAAATTTTTTAGAAAATCCAATCACAAAGAATGTATGAATGTTACAAATTGTACTAATTGTGGAGAATCTATAGGGACAAAAAATTTAGGTGAGCTATAAATATCATTAATTATGGAAAATTAATAGTCTAATAAATTAGGGAAAAACTACATTAACATGTGAAATTGTTGTTGAGCTACAATTTCAATACCAGATTCTAAATATTTGGAGTGCCTTATAGCCATAAAATATTGTGGAAAACTTCTCAAAAAATCCCTATTTATTTTAATGTCTTTTTTCTCAAGAAATCAGTCATATGAAAATATTTTGTGATGTATAAAATTTAACTTCAAAAAAACATTTGAAAATAAATTTTTATATGAAAGGACCTTATTTCACTATCATTTTTACAACTTAAATGAGATTAATAGCTATCAATAGCAAATGTCTTTAAATAGGTGGAAATTAATTGGCTAGGTTTGCTTGCATAAAGACCTTGACAACCTTAGCACATATCAATTAAAGGGAATATATGATACACTACACTCTCTTTAGTGTTTATCATTTTGGATTTAATGTGGTCTAATTTTTAGAATTTTTTGTTTTCTTGTAAAAAGGGCAAAGAAATCAATTGTGTGCACAATCCAAATTGTAGCATAGGATATGTATTTTATTTGAATATGGTAGTAATTCATGTTCATTGTTAAATTAGAAATTATTCTTTTCTCCTTTGTGATAAAACTAATTTTATCTAATCTTTTGGAATAGATTCACTTGTAAATCATTTACTATCATCAAAGATTGTGATAAAACTCAAACATATACTATGCAATGCTGATTTAGAGGATGTTAGCTTAGTGGCATTATTGTAGTTGTCATTGTTCTTGAGGTTGTAGGACATGTTAATTTAAGAGGCATAGTTATGGGTAATGTCTTATGTTATCAGTCCTTAGATAGCTATCATAATCTAATACATGTATGTATTATAGATACACTATTTGATTGATTTTTGTGTGGTTTCAGAACATGCATATTGAGGAGGAAGAATAATCATTTGGAAAAATATTAAAATGCTATCAAATCATAAGTACGATGCCCTCAAGACTAGCTATGCCAAAATATTTTATGGGCTGCCAAATGTTCCCTTATAGGTTAACTAGGTATCTCTCAATTTCATCAAATTCACTTGAATTTTGTTTTCCAGAGTGTGAGAGGCTGACAAATTCAAAGGGAATCTATCCATGTTTTTTTACTTTTGAAATGGATCACCTTTGTTTTTATGTTTTGGTTTCAATTTCGTAGGTATTTGTTGTTGATGATTCCTTGTAAAGCAACATGTTTTTTTTACCATAATGGTAGCCACAAAATACAATTTACAAATTAGAATTTATATTTTCAAGCTTCAACAACCCATGGAGCATGATGCTATATTTGGTGGGCATAATTTAGGGTTTTTTCTATAAATTACAATTGATTTTTTAATTTTGTGTTTGTGTAAACTATAATATGAAAGGTAAAAATTTGGGCAATTGATAAAAAACTCAAAAAGATTGCACACATAGATGTTTAGTTATACAAGTATGAAACTTTCAACACTCTTTCTCTAATGTTAAGACACTTATCATCTTACACTATTATATTTATATTTGATTTTTATGGTTGTATGATTCTATTTACTGTAAACATATATACATAATAAAATATATAATTTTCATTGGGATAATAAAATTGAAAAATATATACACACAAAGGAAAAGATATTTCATTATTAATACTTTAATGTTAAACATGGAAAATATATTCAACTATAACTTAATAACCATTATATTAGTATCACTTACCTACAAGTCTACTATATTGTTTTACACTATGTTAATGGAATATATTAAACACTTGTTTGAAATCTAACTCAGGGTCTCACAAATATTTATTCAATGTTATCCTTCATATGTTACTTTTAGGTAATGTAGACCAATTTTTATTTTGAAATTTATCATTTACCATTGGATAAGTGATCTAAACAACTCTTGCAAATAGGTGTTATGGGTATTAATAATAGGGTTGTTAGGGAAAAGTCGATTTATATGTTATAACTCTAGACTTTTATGTAAGCAAAAAGAGTAATAATGTTGGTAACTCTATTTTGGTTTGAGTGTTTTTATTTAATTTATGCCATATTGAAACCAAACTTAGTTTATGCCTAATAACACCATTGGGAAATCCCATTTTAGTTTTAGGTGGGTTTTGTTTAGACTATATGACATAATCAAAACTAGACTAATACTGAGCTCATTCAAGACGTTCAATTGAACCAATTCCATGTTTCATTGGAAAGATAAAATTATGAAGGTATTTTGACTCCCATAATTTTAAATCTGTAGTTACCCCTCACTATACATATAATTTTATATTTATGGTTTTAATAAACAACCATTTTATCTTTAATATATGTTTTTTATTTGTGATAACAATAATTTTTTTTTCATGATTTTCTCATTCTTCATAGTATGCAAAATAGAGGGCAATAATTTTAAGGCTTAAATATTAAAATAACATTTTTTTTTAAAAAAAAAATCTTCACATGTTACAAAATAGAGTAGGACAATAAATATTGTGTCCAATGTCCTCTATTGTTATTCTTTTGTGTAAATGCTACTTACCATTTTTTTTTTATTTAATTTTTTTATGCTTTCCAAATTTGATAGATGTATGGATTTATTTATGCTTTTTGGTCATGTTTGCATATGATTTTATCCCTTGAATCTAAGATTGCAACCAATTTTGACACTATATAGGCCATGCTGTTTTTATTTTAATTGTAAAAAAAAAATGTACATGTTTATAATTTTATTTTCAAAAGCTTCATTTATGTTTTTTGGTTATGCCTAGGTCATTTCGCTTTTAGATTTTAGAAAGAATCTTATGTGGGGGTTTTTGATAAAATCTCTCTACAAAGTGGGTTTTATTTAAAGGGGTTTTGTGAAAATACTTACACTTATTTATTATATTTTATTATTGTGATTATGTGGGTATTGTGGTCTACTTCTTGATTTTTGATCTTTCACTGACCACATTCATCCATAGTTAACCTTTTTGTTTGTTTAAGAGCATGGAATAATTTTTCATCTTGTTCTAGAAAAGTGTAAAAATGTAAATCATTTAATTTCATCTTGCGAGACATGATATCTTTGATATCACAATAATAGTGAAAAAAATATCTATAAGGTCTTGTCATATCAACCAACTACCATAATAAGGGGTATATGCACCAATACCAATGCAATTTTATAATTTATTTTAGTAATTTATATTTTTCACACAAGGAGATGCTAATAGTAGGAAAAAATCCTAATAATTCACTAATAAGAAATAAACCATAAAAATCCTCAAAAATATATATTGAACAATAAATATTACCATATTTAAATAAGATACACATCCTATGTTTAAGATGGATTTGATTATAAAAAATGATTATTGTTTTTACATCATCTCACAATATAATTATAAATAGTAAATATGACACTTCTAAGTTCCCTTTTGTTGCTAATTTTTGTCACCCATCTTGTATTACAAACCAATAAGAAAGTAAGTTAAAAATTATTAAGGATATTGACATTCTTTTTTATATAGGTCAATATTTTTTCTCATAAATAAATTTATATGGCAAGAAAAGTTGAATTGCAGTATGCTTGACTAGAGAGTTTTAGTTTTTGTTCAAGGTATAATCCTAGTATATGTTGCATCTTTATATTATTTTCTTTTATTTTTATATTTTGTATCATTATGCTATAATGTCATGATTATTACATTACATTTAGTTGATATGGTAGGGTAGGATAAATATGTTAATTTATGACTCTAGTGGTAATTTTTTAATATCAATTATTTGCACCTTATTTATTAATATCAATATAAACCTAATGATTCTCTAAATAATAGGTAGAATTGAATGCTAAAATTAATGTGATACAAAGAAGATACCACCAACTTGGTATGCCTCCAAATTATAGTATCATACTTTTTATTGTCATTTGATATTATCTTAGTTTACTTGAATGTAATTTTTAAATCACATATGGAATAGTTGAATGTTTTATAAAATTGATGTTCCCTTTATGCAACATTATTACTTCATTCATAAAAAACAAACACCAAAAATCATAGACTGCATTTAAAATTATTTATGAGGTGAACGAAGAAATAATTATTTATGTGGATTGTATATCAAGTTGTACCTATTACACAAAAGTTATGAAACTATATATACGTACAATAAAAATAGAAGAAACCATTTTTCATGTAATGATATTTTTCTATTTTCTTGTTCGTATGGCATAAATACACAAGATAGACAAGGAAAACATTAAAACTAAAAAAAATATGTATCTTTTTAAGTATTTTTTGATCATAAAGTTAAAAATACAATCGATTTTTAAAAATTTATTTAAAGTTTGACTTATGAATCTTTTGGAATGAAGGTGGATTTTTTTCCACCTAGTTTGAAATTTTAATTTGTTTATATTATTTCTTATTGTGGCCTATCTTGTAATTTTATTTCTAGAACATTATATGCTGGTGTAGTCTCAAAGAGAGGGGTGAAATTCAATGTCTACCATTTATCTTCTATGTTGTAGGGGTTTCAAAATCCATGGACACACATGCACAATTTGACAAATAATTGATTGTCACACAATATATATTATATTAATGCATTTCACATAGTGGAATATAAATCATGCTCTCAAAAACATAATAAAACTCACACATACCTCCAAAATATTATCTAATTACATTAAATAGTTATAGACTCTCATAAAATCCTTTATAAACTGATACAACTCTCTATTCTACTCTTGGAGAGTTCTGCTCCTTCACTAGCTCATCCTCTCTCTCCAAACCTCTCCAAAAATTCTCTCCAAAAAAATCATTTATTTATATCTTATATTACTCTTAAAATCCCTAAATTTATGAGGTGTATATTTAACTTAGATGACCTACACATAACATACAATATTTAAGTAGTCTTTTATTTTTAAGATTCATACCTAGCTGTTAGAAACTTTGGGTGATGTTTCAAGCTGAATGACAGTGAAAAAACCCACCATAAATTCAACATTGTTAATCTAATTGATATTAAATTTAAACCAAAAAACATATAATAAATTTTACATCACCCCTAAAAAATTAATCATCTAACTCTTAACACATGCTACTATAGGTTACCACAAGCAAAGAATAACCTTGTAAATTGGTGCAAACTAGAGAAGACATTTCCAACAAGAATGGTCGTTATTAAAAATTTCAAAACATTAACTCTATGAATATAAATTATATAAAATTTGAAAAATATAAATATTACTACATTTATTATAAACCCACTAAATTTGGTAGCATAATTCTTACCATAACTCCTCTGAAAGGTAATGAACCGTCGGGCTACATAAATGTATTTTTTGGTTCAGTGACAGTCACAAAAACTATCATAATGTTTCTAAAACTTAACCAATTGAGATTAATTTTTTTTTAAACATTATATGATATATTTTATATCAATTACCTAAATTTTTCATTCCAATTTTTAATTAAAGTTATTATGCACAATCATGAACATTCTGTAGACTAGACACATGCATCTTCTAGTTGAATAATAGTTACAAAAATTATCATAACTTTGGCTCCAATTATAAAATTAATTTTAAATTTGGATTAAATATTTTATATTAAAAAAAATATCACTAAGAAAAATCTAGTGACCTGACTCATAACTTAGGTATTACACAAGGTTATGAACCTTTTATCTAGTGATGCGGGCATAACCTAAGAGAAATAGACATGAAATTTCAATGGTAAATCCAAAGAGTCTAAAATTTTGCATAGAAATATTATTTGTTATATTATATTAGCCTACCAAATTTCATCATCTAATTCATTCTACAGAGTTACCATAGTAATGATACTTCTTGTAAGTGTAATAGTTGGTATGCCTTTACGATGACTTCAAATGACTTGAAATTTTGTGTAGAAGTTTCAAATGTCATTTTATATGATCTGACCAAGCTTATAATGTAATTAATTTTATAATATTACCATAATTAAGGAAAACTCATGCTAGTGTAATAATTGGTATGCCTTCATGGTGTCTCCAAATGAAATAAAATTTTGTGTAGGGGTTGTACGTGTTAGTTACTATGATCACACCAAGTTTCAACATCCAATTAATTTTGTATCACTATTTTAAGTAAGGAAACCTCATGCTAGTGTAACAATTGGTATTTTTTTTAGTATCTCTAAATTTTCAAAAAATTGATACAAATGTTGTAAGTGTCATATTATATGGTCTCACAAAATTTAATCAACTAATTCTTACCATAGTTTAAGAACCATTTCTAACAAGTTTATGTGACTTAATAGTCTCCGCATATTGACATAAATAGTCAAAATATATCTACACTTCATGTAGTAAAGGAATACTTTTTAAACATCATTCAAAGAGATAAACAAAATCGCATAAAAAAAATCCACAACCAAAATACTCAAATAATACACTGCACTTTGTTTTTGGTTGACGTAAGATTTTAAGAACTCTAGGATGCTCTTGTATGAGACACCCAAGGTTTATAAAATGTTAGCTCCTGCTCACATGGACAAGATAAATAACAAGGCTAATCTTTTTGTGATGAGGTAAAGTGACCATGGCATCCACTTCTAACATACCAATAACATCAATACTTTGTTATTCTTTTTCATATGCCATTTCTAGCTCCTACATGCTAGTTTTCTTTCTCTTCACATTTTTGCTCTCTCTCTCTCTCTCTCTCTCTCTCTCTCTCTCTCTCTCTCTCTCTCTCTCTCTCTCTCTCTCTCTCTCTCTCTCTCTCTCTCTCTCTCTCTCTCTCTCTCTCTCTCTCTCTCTCTCTCTCTCTCCTTGTGGTATTTGATTCACCACAATCTCTCTTCTTTGTGGGATTTGACCCATCATAGACCATCCTCATTTTCAAAAGGCATAAACATATCTTAATCAACTCATATGTAGGCTAAAACCCACTCTCATCTGTCCACCACCACCAAAATACTCTTTCCTACATCACACACTCCAATGTGGGCTCAAACTCATTACTATCCATCCACCTCTGCCTAAAGCCTTCTTGGATTTTTTCACACTTTGTCCAACCAAATGTTGGATAATTCACAACATCATAAAGCATCATTTACAACTAATCTCTCATGGGTGCAATCTTATTTATCACTCTTAATAGTATCACAAATGAATCCAAATACACATGGGTATCTAAATGATAACCCATAACATCCAAAATCACATCAAGGATAGTTATTACCTTCTCATCATATATTATTCACATTGTTATAGCTAGCAATCTCTCCACCTCAATGACAATTTAAAATTATTCTTTACATACTTGGGCTTCCATAGACATTAGCAACTCCTTCCACTTGGTTAGCTCAATAAACTCTCTCCCAATACCTACAACATCAAGTTCCTCCACACATACTATGGATGATCTCAAACTCAAATAAACTCTTTCATCCATCACTATGATACAAAATTGTTTCACAACAAGATTAATCTTATCAAAGCCTTCACCGACATTCAAATATTCTTGGGATAACTCTCCTTCCTCAAGTGGCTACAAATGAGCCTCCACTTACAAATACTTTTGAGAACAATCATGTTCCCATGATCTAACACTCTCTCTTATCTATATATCAACTTGAAGACACTCAACATTGGATATAGAATCAACACAAACTAAATCTCCAACCACCATTACCAAATCAATCTCTTAGTTATTTCTTTCACTCTACATCTCATACAAATGAGCATGTTGGAATGCACCACACGTAGTCCTCTTCTTAGCTTCTATCTCCATATCTGGACCTGCACAATGCACATACACATTATGAGAAATAAAATATCCCTAAAAAAACTAATCAACCACTCCATCATGCCCTAATAATGTGATCTATAATTCCTCTTCAACACTAGCATTATGCTCAGATTTTTTACTCTCATAATGGACTGTCAATGGCCCACTATCAACAACACTCATGGTTATTTTATGCACTTAAAAATATTTGATTTCATCTCTTTCACATGGTTGATCCTTCACAATAATATCCTTATGTTCACTCAATTTCAGAACCTTTATATCCAATTCTTCTACCAAAGAAACCTATAACTCTATATGGTTGTCTCACTCTCCTATAACTCTACATGGTTACAACTTTCATCTACCTAAAAATATTAAGGATGTAATATTTAATCAATTTTAAATTTACATGGATGAAATATTCATTAACCTATATCATTCCTTTGTTTTCCACAACCCATCTAGCATCCAAAGTAGAATTGACAAGATCATCGTCATCACGAACCATGGATAAATCAATATTTGCCCATTCATGGGACTTCACAATCTCTTGGCCATCACCACACATTGGGTATCTAAATATTGGAAACTTAAACACTGAGAGGGGGGATGGGGGTGAATAATTGTGCAAACATTTCATTTAAATCCATACTTCATTCATTAACCTTTCAAATTAATCTAGTAAACAAGCAATGCATAAAGAAGGAATCATATAGACAAGAAGTAAGATATAAACACATGAACACCATAGATATGTGGGAAAATATCATGGGGGAAAAAAATAATTATAAAACCATTTGTAATAATATCATATAATTAATGAAACAAACTTTTAGTGAGACACCAACCCCACAAGGATCACCAACCCCTCACTAATTAGGCACCAACCCAACTGGTCCTTTAGCAAGATCCAACTTGTAAAGAGGATCCAGACCCATAAGTGACTTGGAACCAACATAAATATTTAAAGGAAACTTATAAAATATACAACATATAATTAAAATCCAAATATTTGCTTGACCAAACACCAACTCAACCAAGACAAGCTTAATCACCTCAAGACACCTTGTTGCTCCCTCAACTGATGGTGACTTCTTCTTAAATTGTATCTCTTATCTATAATATAAATAAATCACTATAATAAACATAAAAAAATGATATAATGTATCTAATAATGATATCTCACCTCATTTATCTCACTTCAACCTTCTACCCCTCTCAAACAACCTTTTAGGCTCACTCGCTCAACATGCCTCTACTAGGATCATTAAGTCCATTGACCTTATCATCCACCTGTAAAATATATGTTAGATATTAAAAATTATTTAAATCTTCTTATTATGTTCCTCAATTACCTAATACTTCTCCTTCACATAATATCTTCCTTTTGTGTATCTTCTTCTCTTCTCTAACTAGCTCAAATAGGCCAATTAGGCCTTGCTTTTATACCCATCACCTACTCTCACCCATATTGGTCATCTAAAAACCTTAAGCCACTTGTATAATATTTTAAATATGTCCATAAACATTTTTCACACAAGAATAAATAATTACACAAGTTGGTCATCACTCATAAGGACCAAAACTCAATTAGGCCTAATAGAGACCTAACTGAATTAGGCCTTCTCTAAGGCACACATTACACTCTATCCTCTTGGAACACCTTTATCCTCCACCAATTATTTAAAAACTTATAATATATATAAAATATAACCATGATGACATCCATTTAGTTCCACACCATGTGTATGTTCAATTCACAACTTGAACCATGTTATTAGGCCTACTCGCCATTAGCCCTTCATACACCCAGAAAGTCTATTTCACACATCTAAAGTATTTTTTTTAACACAAAAACACATGAAAAAATAATATTTATATATCATTAATTAACTCATTGTTTTAAATATATCCATTGGAGTTCACTAAATAGGCCAAAAGGCCTCAAACCAACTCTTCCAACATGATCACTCAAAATAGTCAAACACAGTCAAGAAATTTTGACTCTCCAAACTTTAATAGGGAGAAACCATGAATTATAATGAATTATAATTAAAAAATTATACTTATAAAATATCCTCATATTCAATATATTCTTAAAATCTTGGCAAAACACCTTAATCTCACATCTGCAATGTGACTACTCAAAACTGCCTATAGCTCTAAAAACACAATCATGAGGAACATTATCTTTGGCACTTAAAATATAAATTTCATGAATTATTATTCATATTAATAGTTTATATAATACCTATAAGTAAAAAAACAACATTTAGATATTTTTTTATGACATCAACCTTTGGTCTTACATACCAATCTCAGAGTGCTCTCTCACAAAGTGTTCACATAGTTAGATAAGCCATTTTGGATCCCACATTAAAACTTATAAAAATATGTTTAAATATTATATAAATATTGTAAAGATAATTTATGTACCAAAAAACATAAAAAATTTAATTGGATACAATGACTTTTGTTATGGAGTCTCATACTTTGTCACTTCATTATGCATATCGGGAACAATCAAACTGCCTTATGAACTAGTCATGGTGAACATGACTCTTAACACCTTTATGATCAAAATAAATATATTATAATGAATTTTGATGATCCTAATTCAAAATTATAATAACTTAAAATACAAATTTATAGAGATGTAATGGTACATATGGAACATATAGATCATTCTTTAAAACACACTCTTTCACTATCTATCTCCACTTAGACAAGTCATCTTGAGAGCACTTTATTTCCTATATGTGAGCATATTAAAAATTTATAAACCAAGGAAAAATGAGGTATATATATTATAAAAATACTTAAAATAATTTTATTCATCCCTAATCATCTGAAACCAAACCTTAATCTCTTTCTCACTTTGATTGGTTTTTCTCACTATTTTCACTCTTTGCCAGTTTAGCAAGAGGTCAATTTGATTGACCAAAATAGTCGAAATATAGGATATAACTTATAAAAATAACACCATTAACCTAAATAATTAGTATTTACCTTAAAAATCCATTTATTTTGTAATATTGACCTATTCAACCCTACCTGTAACATCAAATTCTTTAGAAACAAGGGTTTTTTCTGAAGGTTCTTTCACTACCCTAACAAACCACGACCACTTGGAGATTCTTGGAGGATTATTATTAAATATAAAAACATAAAAATTTCCTTAAAAAACCATTTGGTCCATTTATAGCAATATATATCCAATTAGGTCATTAAGAGGGTTTTGAGAGTGTTTTAGGCAAGTTAACCTTATTAACATTTGTTCATACAATATTGCCACTAAAACAACTTAATAATGCTTTTAAAACCTTATTATGACCCTTTTAAATCTCTAAAAAATAATTTATCTTCCCATGAAACTATCACACATGCTAATGAGCATCAAAATATCCTTCTCGGGCTTGGAAAGCTTCAATCTGCATACATAGGAGATCTTAAAACATGATTTCTTGCTTTCTTATCTAATACATGACCTAAAAATTTGTAAACATACTTAAAATAAAATATAAAACCTCAAAATATGATCACAGATGCTTAAAACACCTTGTAAACTCTTCTTGACCCTTCATTAGGCCACACTAGACTAATATGCATGTTAGGTCTAGAACTACCAGTTATACTTGGATCTTGAAAACCTATTTAATTATTATTAAACCATCACAAAAATGTAAAATTAAATCATACCAATATTATGCACTACCAACCTTGATCACATAGGTCTCACACTTCTCTTCTTAACAAGCTACCAAGTTTGTGCCTTAACATTAGGTCTCTCATGCAAAGACTATAGATGCATGTTCAACATTATTCACATTTTCAAACACATTGTCTCATTTTGTATCAATAATATTAATCCTTCATAGGTAATTTTAACATATTATGACCCTTAATTAGATTAGTCAGAGTCAAAAACTAGTTTACTTACATATTAGACCCGTAGGTCTTACCTCTGTAGCCACACTTTAATACATACCTAGATAACTTAATGCCTCAAATGTATGTCAAAATATCCTCATAAATCTTCTTATGCATCTATGCATTCATATCCTAGATCCATCATGCTCCCTCTTGCACCAGATAAGATATCCCATGCTTAAGCCTTCTCATTACTTTATGACATTATCCTTCATTAAGGACTTGTAACCACTCATTTCATCATTCTTCATTATGAATCACAAGAAATTAAAATGGATCACCATACCTCAAACTAAAAGGCTCAAATAGTCAATCTCATCCTCAAGATTATTTTGACATCAATGACCATACACAAACATATGACATCATTGACAACTTGCAATAATCTCCCCCTTTGTCATTGATTGCAAGTAATAAATGAACTAATGCAGACAAATTATCCATCAATCTGATCTCTCTACCCCTTTGACATTAATGACAAAGGGTCTCTACAACTACCACATTATCTTTTCACTACAACTTTAATAATTATACTAAATAAAATTGATCAAATACTTACCTTAGAGTGATTGAACTGTTGTTTATCAACTTGACCTATCTTTTAGCATCTTGACATATGACTATCACGACTCCACAAACCTTCCTTGTAGCTCATCATCTGCTTATGATTTGAATCCATTCATCTCTTCATACCTTGCTACCTAATCTTTGGACATGAACTTGATGACTACCTAATTAGAGATCTCTTGAATCCATACATGAGCTTCCTTTGACTTCATTTTCATCCCAAGCCCTAGACTTTGACAAGAAAAATTGTATCTCAATGATCTTTTCTTGATTACTCATATATCCTCAACATTTTCCTTATCTGACTTTGAACACATGTCAATATTAGATATTACTTGACTTAGACTTCTTCCAAACAAGATAAGGGTATCCCCCTTTGACCTCATACTTTGTGCACACTATTGATCTCCTTTTGATCAAAACATGAGCACAACTAACATAAGTAGCTCAACCATATTCAACAATCAGAAATAAGGAAACTTAAGATTCATCTTAGATATATACTCCCCCTAAGATCATATATACCATTTTCAGATGAACTTAGAATACTTATTGAGATACCTCACCTTTTTATCTATTGAAGAACACTTCCAATGGTCTTTCATAATCTCATTGATCTTGCAGACCAATCTATGACTCATATATTTTTCTTAAAACTCATGATAAATCTAAATTCCTCTTAATGTATTTCAAGTCATCATGGCTTTGATTGGATCATAACAACTTCTATGAGGAAAACTACTAGATAGGTCTATGAGAGATCATTTTTTTTTGTAGTTCTCTAAAAAATAGTCATGATAAAGATTATTAAGTACCTATATATGCACCATTCATAAAACTTAGTCAAGGTCCTTATATACTATTCACAAGTATTATATAATCCTAATTACATTTTGGTATTCACTAAGATCACTTGACTCCCCATGGTAATGATTCAAAGAAATCAACTCTTTAGTCATCTTACATTCACTATCCCATGAAATATTGAAAACCTCATTCATGTCATTCATGCCCAAAGTTTCAAGCACCTACATCATCATCCAAACTAACCTTGTTCATCATTGACTATGCCAATAAGGTACAACCATCTTTTTAGACCTTCATATCCTCATTGGTCTTGCAGACCAATCTATAACTTATATACCTTATTATAACTCCTCTATTGGATCTTGTCACCTCAAAGTCTATATGCATAATAAACATAAATGTAAAAACAAGGATGCATGCTCATACCTTTATATCTCATGAATGCACAAATAGACTTAACATAGGTATCATCAACATACTCAAGTTTATAACAACCCTTTTCTCATCTATCACATCTTCATAGACTCAAATCAACTTCTCTATCTTGATGATCAACTCATACTTCACTTGTAGACTTCTTTGTGATGATACAAATTAATTCATAATATCTTATTTCAAGTTTAAAAAAAATTATTCAAACCTCAATCTTCATGAACATATTTAGAATAGTTTTCCAAATCTCATTAGAAACTTATACTAGCTTACATGCTTCTATATTGATCAACATGCTTCAATATACCTAACAGGGTCTAGAACTTAGATCTAGGTGCAGACCTAAACCAAGAAATCACCTTCCTTATACTCTACTAGCTGACTAAGTAGACCACCTTTGAATGCATATAATTCAAACACCTTATTTTTATGTAAATCTTACCAAGACTCAACAATCATCCACCAAGATTTCTTCTTCCATAAGCTGATGAACATATTGATCTTACAACTCACCTTCACAAGCCTAGCCATTTTGTGCTTCCAATATCACCTCCAAGTTTTAAAACCTTCGTCAAAGGACATGATCTAATACCAATTTTTGGAGAAATAACCACTGACATGGGGTGAATTAGTTTTTAAACATTTCATTCAAATCCATACTTCATTCATTAACCTTTCAAATCAATCTAGTAAACAAGCAATGCATAGATAAGCAACCACATAGACAAGAATCAAGATATCAACACATGAACACCATAGATATGTCAAAAACCCTTGTGATGAATAATGAAAAATATAATAACACTTTTAATACTATCCTATAATCAATGAAATAGACTTTTAGTGAGGCACCAACCCTACAAGGAGCACAAACCCCTCACTAGTTAGGCACCAACCCAACTAGTCCTTTAACAAGATTTGACTTGCAAGGAGAATCCAACCCCCTAAGTGAATTGGAACCAACCCAACAAATTAAAGGATGATTTTTAAATATATAACCTGTAATTTAAATCCAATTCCCTTCTTGATCAATCACCAACTCAGCCAAGACAAGTTTGATCACCTCAAGACACATTGTTGCTCTCTCAACTGATGGTGACTTCTTATTTAGATCTCTCTCTTCTCTATCATAAAGTAAATAAATTTCATACAATTTTAAAACTCATATGATTTATATACTTATCATCTCTCACCTCATTCAACTCACTTCAACCTTCTACCCCTCTCAAATAGCCTTCTAGGCTCACTCACTCAACATGCCTCTTCTAGGCTCATTAGGTCCATTGACCTTATCATCCACCTAAAAAAGATATGTTAGATGTTAAACACGATTTAAATATTATTATTATTTTCCCTAATGACCTAATACTTATATTTTAAATGAGATGTTCCTTTTTTTTATCTTCTTCTCTTCTATAACTAGCTCAAATAATCCAATTAGGCCTTGCTTTTATACCCATCACTTACTCTCAAGCATCTTCGGTGGCCAAGAAACTTACCCCACTTGGATAATAATTTAAATATGTCCCAAAACATTTTTTACACAATAAATAATAATTACACAAGTTGGTCATCACTCATAAGGACCAAAACCCAACTAGGCATAATAGAGACCTAATGGAATTAGACCTCTTCTAAGGCAAAAATTACACTCTGTCCTCTTGGAACACCTTTATCCCAAACCAATACTTGAAAAAATTATAATATATATCAAATAGACTCATTATTACATACATTTATGTCCACACCACTTGTATGTCTAATTCACCACTTGAACCATGTTATTAGGCCTACTCGCCATTAACCCTTCATACACCTAAAAAGTCTATTTCACACATCTGAAGTAACAAAAAAAAACACATTAAAACATTAAAAAATAATATTTATAGAGAATTAATTACCTCATGTTTATCACTATATCCATTTTATTTCACTAAATAGGCCAGAAGGACTTAAACCAACTCTTGCAACATGATCACTTAGAACAATCATAGTCAAAGTATAGTACAAAACTTTTGACTCTCCAAATTCAAATAGGTAAAACTATGAATTATAATGCCTTATAATTTGAGACTTATTTAATGTGATAATATTCAATATATACTTCAAATCTTGGTAAAACACCTTAATCTCACCTCTGCAATGTGACTACTGAAAACTGCTTGTAGCTCCAAAAACACAATCACGAAGAACATTGTCTTTAACAATTGAAATAGAAATTTAATGAATTATTATTCACATTAATAGTTTATATAATACTATATATAAACATAAAACATGTAGATAATTTATTATGGCATCAACCATTGGTCTTACATACCAATCTCTCAACTCTCTCTTACAAAGTGTTCACACAGTCAGATAAGCCATTTTGGCTTCCACATTACAACTCCTCAAAATTTATTTTAATATTATTTAAAGATTTTAAATATTATTTAGGTACAAAATAACATAAAAATGTGAATTTTATATAATTAATTATATTATGGAGTCTCATACTTCTTCACTTCATTATGCATACTTGAAACAGTCAAACTACCTTATGAACCAGTCATGGTGAACATGACTCTTAACACCTATAGGATCACAATAAATATATTATAATACATTTTATTATGATAACTAAACATTATAAAAAATTAAATAAAAATTTTATAGAGATATAATGGCACATATGGAACATATAAATCATTCCTTGAAATACACTCTTTCACGGTCCATCTCCACTCAAACATGTCATCTTGAAAGCACTTTCTTGACTTTATGTGAGAATATTAAAACTTTATAAACCAAGGGAAAATGAGTTATATGTACTTTAAAAAAACATCAAATATTTGGATTCATCTCTAATCATCTGAAACCAATCCCTAATCTCTTTCCCACATTGATTGGTTTTTATCACTGTTTTCACTCTTTGCTAGTTTAGTGATAGGTCAACTTGATTGACCAAAATAGTAACATGTACCTTAATAATGAGTCTTGACCTTTAAACTCCATTTATTGTGTAATCTTGACTTGGTCAACCATACCTGTAGCATCAAATTCTTCATAAACAAGGGTTTTTTTGTAGGTTTTGTTCACTACCTTGACAAAAAATTGAAATATGGAGATACTTGGAAGAGTAATATACAATATATAAAGATAAAAATTTCTTAAAAAAACCATTATGGGCCATTTCTATCAAGATCTCTCTAATTGAGTCATTAAGAGGGTTTTAGACTAGTTAACCTTCTTAACATTTGTTCATACAATATTTCCCCTAAAACTACTTCATAATACTTGGAAAAACTTCTTATGACCCTTTTAAATCTCTCCCATAAGGCTCATATTCACATAAAACTATCACATGTGCTAATGATCATCAAAATATCCTTCTCAGGCTTGGAAACCTTCAATCTACATAAATAAGAGACCTTAAAACATGATTTCTTGCTTTCTTCTCTAATCCATGACCTCATAATTGGTAAACATAATTTAAATAACCTGTAAAACCTCAAAATATGCTTACATGTGCTTAAAATACCTTGAAAACTCTTCTTGACCCTTCATTATGCCACACTAGACTAATATGCACATTAGGTCTAGAACCACCAGTCATACTTGGATCTTGAAAACACTTGAAAACCTCTTTAATTATTCTAAAACCATCACACACATGTAAAATTACATCATAAAAAGCTCATGAAATACCAAATTTATTCACACAGATCTCACACTTCTCTTCTTAACAAGATACCAAGCTTTTGCCTTCACATTAGGTCTCTCATGCAAAGACTAAGCCTCAAACTTGACCTTCCAACCATTGTAGATGCAATTTAAAACTTATTCACATGTTCAAAAACATTATATAATTTTCTATAAATACTATACATCCTTCATAGGTCATGTTAACATCTTAGGACCCCTAGTTAGATTAGTCAAAGTTAAAGACTAGTTTACTTATAGATTAGACTTGTAGGTTTTACCTCTATAGCCACACTTTGAAACATGCTTGGATGACTTAATTCCTAAAATGAATGTCAAAATTTCCTTATACATAATCTTATGCCTCTATGCATTCATTTCCTAGACTCATCATGCTCCTTCTTTCACTAGACAAGATATCCCATGCTCAAGCCTTTTCATTACTTTATGACATTATCTTTCATCAAAGCCCTATAACCACTCATTTCATCATTCCTCATTATACATCACAAGACATTAAAATGGATCACCATACCTCACATTAGTAGGTTCAAATAGTTAATGTCATCCTCAGGCTTCTTTTGACATCAATGACCATACACAAACATATGACATCAATGACAAATTGCAATACTAAATTTTGGTGAACAATATTTCATGTCCACATCATCCTTCACAATGATTTCTCCATATATGAGGCTGATCAATATCATATCTAGATATTCTGCAAATCAAAATTATGATCTACATATAGAAGCCTCACCTCTATATTGCCTTCCACAAAAAACTATTGTTTGGTGCACCTGTGCACGCTCATGCTAATTTTTAAATTAGTCTTTGGTTATTAACATGATATATCCCCATCTTTATTGCCTTTTTTAAAAATAGTCTTCTCACCAACACTCTCAATCCTCTTCAAACAAATCTTCCTCAACCATATCAACTGTAATTTCTGGTGCAAAAATCTACCCAACATTCTAGAAATCATATGTTCTCAGTAATAAACCTTTCGATTACCTTTTCTTTGTCTCCTCACTTGGAGGTATTTCCAATATGTGGATGTAAATCCACACAACCACTTACATGCAACCTTAACCCTCATGAGGTCAAAAAAATTTATATACACAAAATATAATTCAAGTTCAACTATCCAATTCATGACTTGTTCTAGACTTTCTTTTTCACAAAACAAAAAATTATCATTAAGAGATTTACCTTTTTGTCCATCACAACCTTGGCTAGTCTCTTCTATCTATTGAAATTATTTATTCCACTTTCTTAGCCTATTTCCAAACCATCTATCTACACTTGTAGGGACAACAACTCCATGATCATCTCTTCCTAATCACCATCACATACAAATAGATTCTCATCACCATGCATAGTCTTTCCCATCGTGTCCAGTCTCTCTTGGAACACTTTTAGCATTTATGTCAACTCATCTATCTCACATGCTCTTCTTTTATGTGTCATTTCTTATCATAAATAAGTAGGATCCTCTTTCATAACTTGAAATAGACTCCAAATTCAGCCTCTCACAAACTTCCTCACACATTTTTAGGACTTCACAGACCTGTAACTATCTATACAAGCTTTTCAATAACTTCTAACTCTTTGTAGACTTCCCTTTCACAACATATAACATATATTGAGGATTTTATCACAACTTCAAGGACACAACCTTACATTAATACCACTTAGTGAAAACATGATAAGAGGGGAAAATTTTAAGGTCTACCTTTATCTATTATGTTACAAGGGTTTCAAAATCCATGGACACATATTCATAATTTGATAAATAATTGACTGTCACACAATAGAAATTATAGTAATGAATTTCACACAATGGACTACAAATCATGCTCTTATGCACACACTCACACTCACACATGTATCTATAGGATTTTTATTATTATATGAAAGAGTTATAAACTCTCATATAGTCATTTATAAATTGATAGAACTCTCTGTTCTACTCCTGGAGAGTTTTACTCCACCAACTCATCATCTCTCTCCAAAACTCTCCAAAATCTTCCTCTATTTCCCTCCTGTATTCCTATTATCATATTTAATTTCATTAGGTGTATATTTAGCTTCCCTTACCTCTACATAATGTACAATATTTAGATAGTCTTTAATTTTTAAGATCCACACCTAACTATCAAAAACTATTAGGTGACGTTTCAGACTGAATGATAGTTATAAAAACTACCATAACTTTAACATTATTAATCTAATTGATATGAAATTTTAACCATAACTCATAGAATACATTTTACATTACCCCTAAAAATTTCATCATATAACTCCTAATACATATTAGTGTAGGTTACAGAAACTAAAGAATAACCTTACCAATTGGTGTAGACTATAAATGGTATTTTTAAGAAGAATGAGATTTACTAAAAATTTCAAAAATTTAACTCTATGCATCCAATGTTAGTGTAGTTTTTTTTGTTTCATAGTTTGTTTTACACATTTTTTTTAGCTTCTTTAGGTTTTTTTTGTGTACATTGAGGAAGTTAGTCCCACATGCATAAATATGTTTTGACATGTATATCTTCCTACTATAAATGTGCCTTTGTACCTAATACAAAGTGAGCTATCTATATGGGAAATAATTTCAGCATTATATAATCTATTTGTGGATAATAGATAGTTTATTCTTTGTGTGCAATGCATCATGGCTATGGTAATGAGTTATTAGAGAGATCTTGGTTAAAGAGTTTTTTCAAACTCTATCTTAGTATCAGAGAAATTTCAAATAGCCATTACTCAACATGTCTAAGTTCTCCATTTTCCATAGTTTGTAGTCTTCAAGTTCTATGTTTTTATTTTGAAGATCTATATTTGAATTGCTTGGATCTATTGTTGTAAGGACATATCTTTTATTTTTCTTAGGGTGGTGTTTTGTATAGATATTGATTTGTATTTTTTTATCTATTGACTTGGACATATGTATTTTAGGTTGTATCATTCTATACTTATTTTACTAGACTCAAGTTTAAGTCTATTTTAGAATCTTTTAAGTTAATTTATGTATGTTTTTTTAATAGTTTTAGGTCATACATGTAGAAAAATTCAAATATGAAAGCATAGGGCCATAGAAAACTAAGTTTTATGTATTATAGAATTTAGAATAATCACCCAAGACTAAGTATTACAGTCCTTCTATTACAAAACCTATTCGTTGGTCTGTTGGCACCTACCTACCACCTATATGGTTTTATCTCACTGTAGGTCATATGAAGCTATTTTTTAAAATATAAAAATTGGTGTGGTTAGATAACAGTCCTAGCTTCCATCTCATACTAGTTTTTAATAGTTTTGAGTAAACCATACAACTCTTTTGGTAGCTTGAATAATGACATAGCATTTTGTCTTCATCATCTACACAACCATATGGTTTTCTAATGGTTTGAGATTATACAAATTGGAAAAGATATTTGATTCCTAGAGAACATATAAAATTCAATCCTATTTCATCCTGGACTAGCATGTATAGCTGTGAGATAACTTGTATAGTTTTTTGGAATGTCAAAACATGTCCTAGTCAACCAATTTCTTTGATTCTGACAAAGAGTCTTTTTGAAGCTAGCTTTCACCAATTTTGACAACCTATGCCTAGTTTATATAAAATAAATTACTGAAAATAATTTTTTGAAGCTTTTGACAAGATACTTGTGTCATCCCTCACATGTGTGAGTATTTATTCTCTATTTTTTATCTTTTTTATTTTAACAATGATTTAAAAGAAAATTTTGAATGTAAATTCTCAAACTAAGTAATAGGTGAAGTGGTAAATAATTTTTTGGTAGACCATTGTCACATATGAGGTCTTGGTATCAAATCCCACTACCTGATTTTACCAAAAAAACCATTTTTTGGTGATTTTAAAGCAAAACTTATCTTTGTTGAAGATAAAGCATTCATTTTTTGCATTGTAAAATGCAAATGGTGTTTTTGTATTAAGGCGAGGGTAAATTAATTAAAGAACAGGGACATTTTATAATGATGGGGTTAATATTTGTATATGGAACTCATATTTTTTTTATTACTTTTTATTAAAAACAATATTGTAACCATTTGTTTATTAACTTTATTCCAATCTTGTTTGTCAAAGATAGAGGGTGAGGTCCAATTTGGTAGGTGGCCAAACACCCTCACAAGCAAAAAAAATTTCTTCTTCATTACTTTCAACCACATTACACTCTTTCATGCATGTATTATCAGTTGATCTTGACATATCTTTTTTATTTGATTTATTCTCATTTTTACTTTTTGTGGGCTCACATTGTACTTGTAGATGCCTATTCCATATACCATGACATCCTATAGCTTGTCATTTTTTGGTAGTTGATAGTTTTTTATCTGTTATTTCATTCATGATGTTTTTTACCATTTGACATATTTTTTAGTTAGCTAATAGCATGCTCTATTCTGAGGTTCATACTTGTTCCTAGTATTCTTGCGGACTATGCCCTATAGTGATTTTTTGTGCATTTATTATTTGTACATTGACACACTTTTAGTTTGTGTCATCTCTCTTCAAGGCCCATTTTTCAGTTCCTTACCTTACTCTATGAATAAACCTACACCTTCACTCACGATTGATAATCCTAAGACTCTAGCTATCAGACATGATCTACTTGACGTAGATTTAAATGTTACCTCACATTTTACTATTGTGGATTTTTTAATTACTCCTATGTGGGTATCTTCATCCACCATTCCTATTTATTTGGGATGGATTTTAGATCACTTGTGTTGGTGCCATAATTATTTTTGAATATTTTACCAACATGATTTCTCTATTGTTCAGCTTCCTTGTCTGCATATAACTCCCTTATTTTTGGAGAAACTCTCATGATTTGTCATGACTTATTTGATATGTTGACAATATCTTTGTTTGGAGCTATTATGGGGTATACAACATCCTCCTTGTTTTTTATTTGATATTTTTTGGAATATATTATACTCACATTAAATTATAAAATGTCATTAGGGGTTTGCTTTTATATCTGAGTCTACCTTCATGCATGTGTACCTTATTTTATGTAACATTTACTATTTCAGTTGATAGTATCTTCCATCACCACCAAATCTGTCTTCTTGAAGGATTTTATCTATATATTTGACACCAATTTTTTAATAGTTGATAGTCTCCTACAACATGCAGTGTAGCTATTTTGGTGAATCCCAGTGTCAACTTATTTTCTTTGATAGTTTGACAGTCTTTTTCAATATGATATGGAGTTATTTTAGTGCATACAATGTCAATGTGGTAGTGTTTCAGTAGTGGATTCAGTTTACTCATTTATTTATTTTCATCACTCCATCCATTCAATAGTATAAGGGGGTGTGGTGTAGCTCTTGCTTTTTTCTCCTTAGTGTTTGAGCTCCTTATTTAATAGTTATGTGTTTTTTATGTACTTGTAAATTTTTTACTTTTTTTAGTGTTTTCTAGATTCGTCCTTTGTACATGGGTATCTTATTTAAGAATTTTATTTGTTAGAACTCATGAGAATTATTAAGTCTTAGTGGAATTCTTGGCAATTTTTTATGTAGTGACACCAAAGTGGTATCTCCATTAGTATTTTTGCTCACTTCTCACCATTTTCATTCCCTTTTTTAGAGACTTTCATTTCCATCTTCTCTCAATTTAAGATTAAGGGAGGCTATTTTGGCAATGGTTCCTTAGGTTTATCATTCTACCCATTATTCTAGAGTGTAGTATTCATATTAAGTGATCTTTGTATTCAGCACCATTCTTACTTTAACTTGGTGGTTACAACAACTTGACATCCATGTATCTTGGCAAGATGGATTGACATCCATAGATATATGGGCTTCACATTGCATTTTTTTTGTGTATGGGTACCTCATCAAGAATTATTTTTGAAACCTATTTCCTCTACTCACTTAAACTATGCATAAGGGGTGGAGGTGTTAGTGCAGTTTTTTTTTTCTTTCATAAATTTTCCTACACATTTTTTGTTAGTTTGCTCAGATGTTTTTTGTGTACATTATGGAAGTTAGTCCCACATACATAAGAATGTTGGGATATGTTTACCTTCCTCATATAAATATGCCTTTGTACCTAATGTAATATGAGTTATTCACATGGAGAAAATTTAAGCATTATATAATCTATTTGTGGATAATATATAGTTTATTCTTTGTGTGCAATGCATTAACTTAATGGTTGTGGTAATGAGTTCTTGGAGAGATCTTGGTCATAGAGTTTTATAAACTCTATAATCCAAATGATCTAAAATTTAAAACATAGTAAGATGACTATGTTTTCTATAAACTTGCTAAATTTGGTAACAAGGTAATAAATCATCAAGCTATGTAAATATATATTTTCATTGAGCAACAATCACAAAATTTATCATAATGTTTCCACTAGTTGTCCAATTGAGATAAAATTTAGAAAACACATTTTATGATATATTTTATACCACTTATCGAAATTTTGAATTCTAATTATTAATTTCAATATTTTGTACAACCATTAACCTTATGTAGACTAGACAAATGCATCTTTTGATTGAATACCAATTAAAAAAACTATCATAACTTAGGTGCAACTTATCCAATTGAGTTAAAATTTGGAATAATTATTTTAGACTATAATTTATATCACCAATCCAAAATCTGGGAGCTAACTCATATTGCAGGTCTTCCATAAGGTCATGAACCTTTTACCTAGTGATGCATGCATAGAATTTTTGAGGTAACTCCAAATAATATGAAATTTGGTATAGACATTTTAGATGTCATATTATATAAAATCATAAAATTGAATCATTTGATTCATTTTACTTACTGTAAGGATACTACCTATAAGTATAATAATTGATACGTATCCACGGTGACTCCAAATGACTTGAAATTTTGTGTAGAAGTTTTAAATTTTAGGTTATATGATTCCACCAAGTTTAAACATCTAATTCCTTCTGCATCATTATTGCAAGTAAGGAAATCTCCTACTAGTGTAATAGTTGGTACACCTCTATAGTGATTCTAAATGATCTAAATTTTTTGTAGAGGTTGTAAGTGTTAGTTAATATGATCCCACCAATTCTTAGCATCCAATTCCTTATACATCATTACTGTAAGTAAGGAAACCTCCTACTAGTGTAACAATTAATACATCTCTTTGGTAGTTCCAAATTATCTGAAAATTGATACAAATGTTGTGTCATATTATATGACTTCAAAAACATTTATCAACTAATTATTCTATAAAAGGGGCTCCAAATTCTATTGTATAGCTAAAATATTACATTTTTTCATTTAACTTCTCCATATATATATATATATATATATATATATATATATATATATATATATATATATATAAACTTCTATGTGATAGTCAAATAGATGTCAAATTTAAAGTCAGAATTAAAGTAAACACACTAAAGAATATTACATCTCACCACCCTCCTTAATTGTCATTGAAAAATACCTCTAGATATAATTTATTTTTTCCTTAAAATTCCCATACATAAAATAATAAGTAGAAATGCCAAATATTTTATAATAAAATGTAACTCTTAAGTTGCAAAATATAACATTCATCTTTATCTTGAGCGAATTTAAATGAATAGAATTTCTATAAAAATAAAAATATTTAGTATGTTTTCATTTATATAAATAAGGTTATGAAATGGTAAATCCCACATAAGTTACTATAATCATAGGCATGGATAGTACTGGGGATTATAATTTCCTCTCATAAACAATTAGTTATAACATTAATTTTGACGTGTATTTGAATATCATAAGATAATAATTATCTTATATTTGATGTCCATTTAACTGTTACCTAGAATATTTTATATTTTGCTTTCGGAAGTCTTTTGAAAAATTATAATATTTTGGCTATATATTTACTTTTTGTTCTCAAAAATTTTCAGCCTAACATATTGAAATTGATAGATTGATGCTGCTTATCAATAGTCAATAAATTTTTTTGGAAAAAGTAATGAAATTATTAATTAAAATAATATACGTAAAATTTAAGATAAAATTTTAATGTATATAAGTGGAAGAATATTAAGATTTAAGTGAATTTAAACTTTAACATATATTAAGAGAAATGACACCCTTAAATGATATTCCAAAAATAATCACTTCACTTTAAACTTGACCAATCTCAATCTTTTCTACAGAAAAGATTAAAATTTCTAAACTCACAAAAGAAAATTTTTATAAATAATTAATATATAAAATAATTTTGAAACAATTAATTTATAAAATGTATTATAAAAATTAAATAGTTAAAAATGAAGTATTATGTCTATACATTTATCGACACTTTTTTATTATTTATATAAATTCTAAATTGATGAAATTGATTTTATATTTAAGCAATCTTGATATGGAAAAAATTTATCCTACATTTCAAGTTGTTTTTTATGTGAGTGAAGTAATAATTATTTGTGTCGATTGTATAACTTGTTGCACCTATTACACCAAAGTTCTCAAAGTATATATGTAAGATGAAAATAGAAACAAGTATCTTGCATGCAACCCTATTTTTACAAATATATAAGGAAAACATTTAAATTAAAATAAATATTTATTTTTAATGTATTTTTTATCAGAAAACTTACTTTTAATTATAAAATTATTTTTTAAAATTTGACTTATGACACTTTTCAAACAAGGGTGGACTTTCTTTCTACTAATTTGTAAATATGATTTATCTTCATTGATTCATTCCATGATCTATATTATAATTTTATATTCACATGCAATTCATTTTTTATTATTGTGATGAAAATTTTCTAAATTTTTTATGTTTCATCTTCATTTAATAGAATTAATATATGATGTAAATATTGTTATAATATTTATAGTGTTAAAATTATTAATTATGAGTATTTTTAATAATATGAGAATTACTCACGTAAATAGTAAATGTAAATATTGTTAGAGTTGTTGAATAAATGACTCATATAATAATATTAGTTGTGTGAGTTATAAACAACTCTTGTAGAATAGTGTAGAGTTGTTGTAGGAGTTATTTAGGGAGATTCCCTCTCCTTGAATATAGGAGTAGGCTCTTCTATATACATGTATGTTTGTTTGTTGAATAATATAAAAAAGTAATATTATTAAAACTCTGTGTTTGGCTCTTGTAATTTATATCACTGGTATCAAAGTGAGGATATTCTATGAGAATGGTCTGTTAGTCTGTGTATGGGAAACTTTATTCTATTGCCCCATATAATGGAAAATATAAATTGAGATCTTAACACAAGGATTCTGACATATATTTTTCAATTCAAGTGCTTAAATTATCATCAAGTCTGCTAAATTTTATAAAGAGGGATTGTGCTTTTGAAGGAGTAGAGAGTGAATATTCAACCATGACAATGCACCATTCAATTTATATTTTGTGTTGATCTGCATTTAGTGTGATTAAGAATTTCTCTTAAGACCGAATCTCTATCAAGATAGTTCTGATCTGTTTCAACTCTCATCATGAGGACACCTTAACCCAACTACGTATTACTTTATCTACAAACTTGTCAAATCTTCAGTCAATTCCACTCTATGAGCATTGGATTTATAGTTCAATTCCTTCATTTTTTGGTTTGTGTCGAAGATAATAATCACAGAGGATCATAGTGATTAGCTATTTATGAGAAGAATAGGACTGTGCTTGATTTCTTCTATGAGCTCCTCCTACACTTAGCTTCTTCATTCAAATTTAAGAATCTACAAATCACTCACTGTACCTTTTGCATGCATAATTCTTTGTTTGATTTGGCTCGAGTTACACTTGATCATGTATTGATTGCATCCCTCCATGGCTTCCTCCCTTGAGATCAATCAATATCAAACTATTATTCATGTTGTCAGGCCATTCATCTATTTATGCAAATTGTGTCATTTGATTAGGTTAGTAGTTATTGAATTTTTAGTGGTCATATCTTTAGTCTTTAAATATTATTTATATTTATTTTTGATAAAGTCAAATCATATTTATAATCAATATAAAAATTCATTTGTGTATTAAATTTATTTGTTCATATATAAGCAATTAGCATTGGGTCATGTCATATGTTAAGTTTTAGTTATGTGAAGTGTTAATGCAATTTTATAGTTAATTCTTATTTAATAAGTTGTTTATAGTTATTTTTTAAGTCATCAAGTTTTTGTTCATCTATGTAAAAATTCAAAAGTGTCAAATTTTTTTATTGGGTCTATTGTCAAAATTCGTTAAAAAAATTTAAAAAATTTTAAAAATAAAATAAAATTGCCATACAAACGTCTTTTCATTTTTACGTGACATCCGAGTCACTATAAAGCTTCAAATCCTCATCAGCTAAGTAGCCATTTAACAGAGGCTGGAGGCTACATGAAGGATGAAGGTTATTCAATGACCTCTCATCAGACACCATCGATGAGGCCGCATACCAATCTAGTGCCCATGTGTTTTTTGTTGTGTGGTGTGGTTTTCAGTGTGGTAGATACATTTATTTTTTAAGTTGTGTGATGTGGAAATGTTCACCTTGTGGAATAAGAACATAAATATATGTTTCATTTTCTATTTAGAACTAAATATACTAAAGTCAACGAATACTACAAGTGGCAATGGGAGTCTTCTTTGTTGTGTGAGATCGAGTGGCATGATCGTTCATAGTGGCTACAAGTAAGAAGTTAATTCTTACAGGGTAAAATGTGAGATTCAGTTTGTATTTTTCATTCCCCTACTTGTTTGAAACACCTCTACTATTTGGAGACAAGGGAGAGTGTGTATATAATGGAATGTGGTCAACAGTGGTATAGGAGGGCAACTAACTACAGGAATCCTCTGACTACCTTTCTTTTATGGAGATGATCAGTCAGTGACACATCTAGTGTGATTAAATGATGTATATGTGAGAAGCATTCCAGTGATCATGTGTAGTAAGATCCACATAGTAGTATGCAGACCTAAAAGTATGCATTGGCATACGATTATGTTCGGACTAATTCTTGAAAATGTATGTTTTCCTTATGCTCACATTAAGGGGGTGTAGATAAGATTAATAACGTTCACAAGGGAATGAATGTTAGAATATTTATAGTGTTAACATTATTAATTATGAGTTTTTGTAATAACGTGAGAATTCCTCACGTAAATAGTAAATGTAAATACTGTTAGAGTTATTGAATAAACAACTCATATAACAATATTAGTTATGTGAGTTACAAACAACTCTTGTAGAATAGTGTAGAGTTGTTGTAGGAGTTATTTAGGGAGATTCCCTCTCCTTGAATATAAGAGCAAGATCTTCTATATACATGTATGTTTGTTTGTTGAATAATACAACAAAGTAATATTATTAAAACTCTATGTTTGGCTCTTGTAATTTATATCAAATATTTAGTCTATTAATCTACTGCTTATCAGTTCTCTATTCATTATTTAAATATAAATTGAAAAAAATAAAATAATAATAAAAATAAAAATAATTAATATTTTAAATTAATAAATTAAAACCATATTAATATTTAAAACCATATAAATATTATATTTTATAAGAAATACTACCAAAACATAAAGATACTTGACAATTTCACGATTAAAAACAAAATTATATATACAATCCGAGCCATAATCTTAACGTTCCTCGCAGGAAAATAACCGTGCCTTCAAAATGGCCAACATCATTGGTCTTCTAAGAGAGAAACATATGGTCCAAAACTCTAAACAAAAACCTTGCTAATATTATGCGTTGCCGCGCATGAATCTTGACTCAGAAACCCTTCAGGGCTTTGCGTAAGGTCGAGTGTGATGGTGTGAGAAGAACCCATGGACGAGATCGTGGCTGGAAACAGAATCTGATTGCCAGCTATCAAGCTTGCGCTACTGTTAGCAACCTGGAGTTCATCATTTGCGGTATTATTCATGGCGGCCATTGCCAAAGGCTTCAGTAAATGATTGTGTTGGCCTGTATAGATAGTAGTCACAATACTGGCGTCTTAAGCGCATTTCTGGACCTGCTTTCTAACTGGGCAAGAAGGTTCCATGGCGCATCTGTAATAAGCTCTCGGCCAGGGGTTGTTTAAGGTCATCTTTTGCCCGTATTTTCGCCATTGACGTCCCTCGCTTACCTGATAACAACAATAGAACGGCTGAGACTAGTTACACACAAAATCACTTCTACTAAAACCCTAATTGCAGACTATCTTCTAGACTTCTTGCAACAGATTGTTACCTTAATTGTATCTGATTTTGTCCGTACGGTACAAATTTTCTTTTGCACGGCCACAGCTGGAAAGCCCGAGCTCTTCTTATTCGGTAAATCTTCGTCCGTGCATGAATTCCCCTTCTCCCTCTCACTCTCACTCTCAGTCTGCTCCAATATTCCATAGTTTATCTTCCTCTTTTTGGATGGCAGTCGCAAATCTTCAACTGTATGTTTGGACTTCTTCTGTACGGATCTCTGAGAGGTCTCCTCTGAACTCGTGGACTTGATGTCATAATGCAAAACTCCATTATTGATATCCTCTGCTATGCCTATGCCTAATTTCAGAGTCTTTCCCATGGACTTTGGGGAAGGCCGCAAATACCTTTCCTACAAAACCCAGAAAGAACCCAAAAAAACAATTAAAAAATTTGAGAATTTTTATACTGGCTAATTGATCACTGCTATTAAGGATTTCCAAATTATGTACCTGGTGCTTTGTGAGCTGCATTTTCAAGCTATGGTAGTTACTGGACATGAGCTTTATCATGAACATGAGCTTCTGGGTCTCCTCGATTACAAGATTTAAACGGGCCGAAAGCTGCATAAAAAACCTTTTTGTAAAACAATATATGTAGTTTTAAAGTAAGGATTACAGGCAGCCTCGTGATCTGATCAACTGGTATTAACATAGGGTAACAAAACATTCCCAAATATACATCGTCAAAATAAAAACAAGGAATGAACATGTATTTTAGAACGTGTACCTCATTTTTGTGGTGATCCATCTTCTCTGTCCCCTCAAAAATCGAATTGCGAGATTGAATAACCTTGCCTATGGAATTTTTAAAACTTGCAGAGAAGGATTGTGGGCGTAAGAAGAGGACGGACTCTCCTTCAAAATATTGAAAGGCTTGGCTGCCAAGTTTGAATCTAGACTCTATAAACGTTTTCTTTTTTCAATTTCAACGTGGTTTGTTGATAGGTACATAGCGATGGTCCTTTGAACGTGGTTTGTTGAGAAGTTTATAGGGATGGTCAACCATATCCATAAATGGAAATGAATTTTTTTATTGTCTATTATGTTAGTGTTTTGGTTATGATTTGTAAGGTAGTTTAAAGTATATGAAATCATTTTCTATTTCTATTATGTATTATGTATTTAATTATGTTTTAAATATGAGGCGAATATATCTTAATTCCTTTCCAAGAACATGAATTTTTTTATTATTAGGCCAACTCATGATGAATCATGAAAAATAGATAGGAAAGAGCATTTTTTTCATGCAAAACAACATTAATTAATATTGATTAAAATTTTGAATTTTCTCTTCAAATTTCATTTAAATATCTTCAAACAACATAATACAAATAATTGATCTTTTTTAATTAAATTTTATAGATTAAAAGACATATATACATTATAATTTAATATATTTTTTAATTTAATATTTCTAAATATTTATATTTAGATTAGTACATATATTTTAAATATATTTATCTAAAAAATGTCGAGAGATATCAATCTCAAGACCCTTATCTTAGATTTTTTACATAGTATAATATTAATCATTTCATTATTTTTTTCGTAAATTTCTCATTGAGTGGTGATAAATTATGTTAATCAAACTATATTGATGTGTCAAGCTTGAAAAAGTTTTTTTTTAAATAAAATAGTCTCTAATTCCACCAATATGACTAATATATTATAATTTTTGGATGGAATTCTCTAAGAAATTATAAAAAAATTTAAGGTGATGGTAAAATAGATATCAACTTTAAAATCAAAACTAAAAGTGAACACACTCACTAATATTATGGTGCATCACCACCCCACTACCATTGTAAAATGCCTCTCGGCATAATAACATACTTTACCACCATACACACCAACTAAATCAGCTACAAAAATAAAAATATACCACTAGTTTACTTTGGCATACTAATGGTTCACAATGTGTCGATGGTTAGTGGCCTTATAAAACATGAATATAGACCTTGTTAAATAAATAAAATATTTTTTTTTTCTCTTGATGGAACTACTAAATAAAAAAAAAAGTTGAAGTTCAACTTGCTCAAATATCTTAAGTACATATATGTTAAATGCTGAGAGATATCATATTTGAGACACCTATATTAAATTTTTGTCTTGTGTGTTATATAGGTACCTCGAAGTTGATATCTCTCAAATTTTAACGTTTATGTATTTAAGATATCTAAGTTAATAGCACTTATTATTGTATAAGGTAAAAATAATTACTTATCGTTCATGAAAACACATTTAATACTAGTATTTGGAGTTGCATCAAAAAAAAAATACCTATGTAGTTAGCAAATTCAACCATTACATATGTAGGTGGTTTACATGGTGTCAGTCATGGTTTGTAAAAAATGATTCAAACATATCTGAATGAACCATTGAAAATATTTTCTTCTATCCACAACTTTTTAGTGAGCATCACCATTGCGCCATTAGCAATCAATAATTTAACTCCCAATTGTTCATCATCTAATCCTACAACATTGCTATTTTTTCCTCTAGTTGCAATGTTTTAGGTAACATGTTGGCTCAATGCATGCAATTCTATCTTATTAAGCTAACACACATTGTGATTCGTTACAAATAAATATGTATATTTGTTAAACTCATCTTTTTCACTTGTTTCAAGTCAAGATTCTATTTTAATAATCAGTGATTGCTAAATTTCAATGGTTGGATGGGTGTCTCTTAGATTTTTTAGAAGTTGGCAAACCCTTTGTTCTTCACTTTGACCTTGTTTTTTGAAAACTCTATCTAGTGTAACAACAATTCTAAAGTTTTATCATAATAATTTTACTTTTATGGTGCTTGCATATAAAGATTTATCTATTACTAGAAGTAACTATATCAAACCTCAAATAAAATCATAGAGCTTCCACCAAATCACATATGAACATTTTCTATAAATATTTGGTATAGTCAAGAATTTAAATTTTTAAGCATCAATAATGCCTCCAATAAGATAATATTTTCTTGTTCTTTGTGTTCTTTGGATTATCATATGCAATGGAGGTGTAGTCTATCATGGATTATAATGTCTAATAATTATATCGAATGTTATTTTTTGATTCTCATTGAGGCTTTCATAACAAAAATTAGATTCCCTTTTTATGATAACAAGTAAGCCATTTTATTTTGTAGTGCTTATGAATTTAATAATTTTTTTTGTTTGTCCTTTACTTGGGGTGTTTGTACTACACGGTCTAACAATTATATCAAATGTTGTTTTTTGATTCTCATTGAGGCTTTTATAACAAAAATTAAACTTCCTTTCTACGATAATAAGTAAGCAATTTTATTTTTCCATGCTTATGAATTTAATATTATTTTTTGTTTGTTCTTTACTTGAGGTGTTTGTACTACACGGTGGTTGCCTATCAATATCCATACAACCCAACATGTCAACCTCAAAAACATGCATAAATTATTGTTGGTGTAGTCTTGATATGATCTGCCACTCATGTTGAGTTATGGTTTTTTGGATATTATCTTCATTTTCATCCTCTATTTCATGTTGAATGCCATTATTTGTTTCAATTACTCACTTTCTATGTCAAGGATTATATTGGAATTGACATCAATTAGATTTTATTATATCATCCTTAAGACCAATATCTCTTTTAATAGCACAAAATAGTTTATACAATAGTAACTCTAACAAAAAAATGTCTACAAATTATTGACTATCTTGATTATCTTCATTTTCATCCTCTATTTCATGTTGAATGCCATTATTTGTTTCAATTACTCACTTTGTATGTCAAAGATTATATTGGAATTGACATTAATTAGATTTTATTATATCATCCTCAAGACCAATATCTCTTTTAATAGCACAAAATAGTTTATACAATAATAATTCTAACAAAAAAAGGTCTACAAATTATTGACTATCTTATTTGAGATGTTGCAAAACCTTGACTTAACCTTATAATAGCACATATTTTTGTCAGTTTTCACTTTTCTTCTCTATAAACTTTAAGACTATACATCTAAATTTTTATGTCTTATTTATAAAAGGTCTATCAATACATCTAATATTATTAATTTTTCATATATTTCATTTTCATCATCCTCTTTTAAAACTAATTTTAAAACAACATTGATAAGTTCTCTACTCCATTATATATAAGTTCCATCATTTGTGTAAATAAGTTGTCTATTCCATTTTTAGCTAAGTGAAAAAAATCACTTGAAATTTTCTATCATATTGATTCACAAACCTTGACTTCTTAGTCATTTAAGTCTTTTTTTAAGTCCAAACCTTCAAAGGAATATAAATGTCATGCTACTAAATTCACCCTTTCAGACTCCATTTCTTGGAGTATCTTTTGCCAATTCAAGTAGTTACCCATTATTTGAGTAATAAAAAATCCTCCATCTCCATTTCCATCATGTCTATGCACGAGTAACCTAATTCCAATGCATTATTCTCAATATCTCTTTTAGAATTATTGTTGTTGGAATTTTTAGATCGATAGATCTTTCCTATTCTCAATATAGTTAGGTCGATAGATCTTTTTTATTTTGAATGTAGAGTAGAATGGATAGAGGTCTGGTAAAAAATTAATTCTAGAATTATAGTTGAAATTTTTATCGATAGATCTTTTCTAATTTCAATATAATTAATTTTTTTATCAATAGATCTTTTCTAATTTCAATATAATTAAGCTGATAGACTTTTTTAAAAAAATTTGAATGTAAAGTTGAATGGATACAAATCTGGTAAAAAAATGAATTGACATATGGCAGATACTATTAGAAATCATTATCATCATCTTTTTTCTTTTTTAAATGTATTAAGTAAATGCCGTAAATTATTTCACTCTTAGTGAAAACTCAATAATTGAGGGATAACAAAATCTGTCTTGGAATAAATCCGTTAAAGATAATGGTGCATGGATGAGGTGAAACAACAAGATCTATTATGACGCTCTGTTCTTGAGGTGACATGCATGCGTATATCACCTGCTACGAATACGAAAGCGCCGAACTCTTTGTTGATGATAATTAGAATTTCAACTGCTCAAATTTTAATGGTAAATGGTGACCATAAATGCACAAATTATGACAATTTATGGAAAAATATAATATAAAATTTGGCATTATGTTGCGCTTCTTCCACAGTTGCCAAACGTCATCCACCTTCAATTAGGTACGTCGTCAATTTTTTGAACTCCATTTTCAACTGCAACTCTGAATTCTTCCAACCAGAGAACCCCACAGACTATATAATACCCATATAAAAAAATTCGTAGCACTGTTGGATTTTAATCAGAAGATAATTTACCATGCATCATATATTGTAATTATTTTTTATTTTTTATCATGTTAGCTATTAAAAGTGAACACATTTATAGGGATTATAGCTCTTAGCCATTTTTGATGTTATTATAATAACACTTCTCAGCGTAATAAAATAATTTGTACAGATATCTTAAATGAATTTATTTGGAAAATGTAGAGAGATATCAATCTCAAAGAGACCCTTATCTTGAATTTTTCACATATTATAATTATAAATAACTTCATTACCTTCTTCACATATTTTCCATTGACTAATGATAAATTGTGTCAATTTATCTATATCAATATGTCAAATTCAAAAAAATCTTTCTATTAAAAAAAGGGTTCCAAATTCTATTGTATAGCCAAGATATTATGTTTTTTCAATTAACTTCTACATCTAAAAAAGAAAAACTTCTATATGATAATCAAACAGAAGTCAAATTTAAGACCAGAATCAAAAATGAACACACTTAAGAACATTACAGCTCACCACCCCCTTCGGTTGCCATTGAAAAATGCCTTTCGATATAATTATTTTTTATTTTTTCTTAAAATTCTCATACATAAAATTATAAGTAGAAATACCAAATATTTTATAATAAAATATAACTCTTAAGTTGTAAAAGATAACATTCATCTTTATATTGAATGAATTTAAATGAAAAGGATTTCAATAAAAATGAAAATATGTAATATGTTATTTTCTATATACATAAAGTTATGAAATAGTAAATCTTATAGAAGTTAATATTAGCATATATTTTTTAATACATCTATGTAAAATATATTGATATATATTATTCTCTAAAATAATGAGAAAAGAAGCAATTTTTAGAATAGTTCACTTTTTTTTAATTTTTATTTCTCTTGCTTTATTTTATATTTTTGTTTATTTTTTTGGTTTGAGTTTATTTGTATTTATATATTTTTATTTTTTTTAACCATCATATTTATTATTTATTTTTATTTATTTTTAATCATGTAGGTTTTAATATATTTAAATTATTTTATTTTTATTTTATAATGTCAGTTTTGAAATGATTAAATGATAACATTCTCATGTTATCATATCTCTCAACCACTTCCTCTGAATGTTATTATAGAAACACCTTCGGTGTAATAATAGTAGGCATGGATAGTAGTGGGGGATTATAATTTCCTCTCATAAACAATTAATTATGATATAATCTTGATGTGCATTTGACTATCACAAAATAATACCCACTTTACATTTAACATGCATTTAACTTTTATATAATTTTTTTTAATCTTTTAATTTAAGAAGTATTTTAAAAAATCATAATATTTTCATTATATATTTCTTTTTCTTTTTTTTCAATTTTTTTGAACTTAACATATTGAAACAAATAGTTGATTCTACTTATCAATACTCAGTAACATTTTTTATTTATAATTAATGAAATTATTAATCAAAATGATATACATAAAATTTAAGATAAAATTTTAATATATAAACAAAGGTCTATTAAAATTTAAATGAATTTAATATTTAGCATATATTAAGAGAGTTGGCACCTTTAAATGATATTTCAAAAATAATAACCTTAGAATTGACACATCTTAATTTTTTTTTAAAAAGATTAAATATCTAAAGTCATTTATAAAAATAAATTAAAAACAATTAATATATAAAATAATTTATAAACAATTAATTTATAAAATGCATAATAAAAATTGGATGGTTAAAGATGAAGCATTATATCTATACACATACTGACACTTTTTTATTATAATAAAAATTGAATAGTTAAAAGATGATGCATTATGTCTACACATTTATTGACACTTTTTTATTATTTATATAGATTCTAAATTTATGAAATTGCTTTTACATTTAACCAATCTTGATAGGGAAGTAATTTATCCTACATTTAAACTTGTTTTTGAAGTGAGCAAAATAATAATTATTTATGTGGATTGTATAACTTGTTGCACTTATTGCGCCAAAGTTCTCAAAGTATGCATGTAAAATGAAAATAGAAGCAAACATCTTGCATGTAACCATATTTTAATATTTTCTTGTCAATGTGGTACACATATATAATAAAAACATTTAATTTTTTTTATAGGTATTTTTTTATTAGTAAAGTTGGTTAGTCACTGCTTCAAATTAACAAATGTGACATGACAATCTTTTATCCATATAAACTAGACTCCTTTTCATAGTAGCTTTTCCAATTGGGATGATATAGTGGCATACCCCTTGATGAATTTATGGTAGTAACAAATGTATCCCATAAAATATTAGACTCTTGTTGAAGTCTTGGGTGGTGGCATGCTCACAATGACTGTGATCTTAGCCTAGTCTACCAGTATTCTTTTACTATACACTACATGGCCTAATAAAACACTAAAAGATGTGAAAATAAACATGACTTCAAATTTATCGCTATTCACAATGCTCTACATTTCTCTAAACTTAATCTAAGTTTTGATAAATGTTCTGTGGACAAAGAAAATGCTGCCTAGTCATCCAAATATACTTCCAAGAAGTCATGTACGAAATCTTTAAATCTAGTCAACACAACTCTAGAGAACACTACAAGTACATTTTTGAGTCTAAATAGCATGACCTTGTAAGTTAATAAAATCCATTCTATTGTGAATGCAGTCTTGGTTGTGTCCTCTTCTACAATGGGTATCTAATGGAAACCATTCAATCTATCTATGACAAGAACACTTCATGCCCTTTGACAGCCTCTAAAACTTCATCCATGAAGAGAATGTGAAATGCATAATTGACACAAGAAACATTGAGGAAGTGGTAGTCTCCATAGATGTGTATCTCCCTAGTTTTCTTTGGTTGATGAGGCTAACCTATTCAAATTGCTTGACTAAGAAGATAATCCTTGCTTCCAACATGCAATCAAGTTCATCTTTTACTCATCTTCATTTTTGGGTTAGCCTATATGGTCTCTTCTTTATTGGCCATGCACACTCCTTAAATCTATGTGCATATCCTCCAAAAAAGGAGTAACACCTTTGAATTCTAGGAAAGTTATAGGAAAGACATCCTGATAGTCTTGGAGTAACTGTAAAACCTCTAAGATATCTTCCTACATTTAATAATATTTAACATGCACAATTTTGGGTCCATCCTTTTTGCCAATATTTTCTATATTTCCCTTTAAAGGCTCCTAATACATCGTGCATTCTTCTTTAGGAATGAAATTTCATAGTATCTATTTTCCTTCATGTTCTGGGAACTATATATGTCACAACTTTTCCTCCTCTATTTCTTCTATGACTAGTTTTGGTAGAGGCTCTAACTCTCTCTTTGGTTAAAAGAGATCCCCTATATTTATGTAATCCTCACTATCCATCCTAGAAGATTGTTGATCCTCCTCTTGTATCCTATGGAAGGGTTGAATCCACGGTTGGGCCTCACCTAGGCCAATTTCCTAAATCTTTAGGATGTGAGTTGGGTTTTTCATTTTGACTTCATGTGAACTAGGTTCATATGGTAATCTTCAAATTTGGCATGACGTAGAAATTTTTTCATCTTGTGTAAAGTGACTTATACCTGAGGATTATCACTTTCAAAAATGAATGTTTGAATGAAATCAACTTGGATCTGGACCCAATGCTTTTTTTATTTTCATCTCCCTTGATGGATATACCATGCTATAGGGAAAACCCCACGGTATAGATGAAACTATGTAGATAGAAGCTAGGAGTAATACGCTCTAACATCCATACCTTAATACACCTATACACATGTAATTCTAGACATTTTCCCTCTTGATAGATGGGCTAATATCTTCTAACAGTCTCTGGTAACTGGAATCAAGCTACGAGTAACCCACACATTTATTCCCATGTTAACTGTATATCCTTATTGATGGCCCACTAGTTCGTAGCAATCCCCTTCATCACATAGTCAAGAGTGCTAACCCTATGGTTCTCATTTGGTATCTATTATTGAAATTATGAAATGAATTCACCAGCATCCTCTGTGGAAAAATATTAGATTATTTATCACTCAATCATAAAGACCAT
The DNA here is from genome assembly GCA_037957365.1 of Torreya grandis. Taxonomy (NCBI): domain Eukaryota; kingdom Viridiplantae; phylum Streptophyta; class Pinopsida; order Cupressales; family Taxaceae; genus Torreya; species Torreya grandis. The sequence continues at coordinate 1,792,244 of JARHVA010002339.1, forward strand.
TTGTAATGATCACATCTCATGATCTCTTTTCACCTAGTTGGGTACATGGGTTTTCAAGTCTCCACTAATTTAAGAAGCTCTATCCTATGGGAGAAAACCCTCTGCATTGTGTTTTATGTAGTCTTGCACAATATAATTCATTTTATATATAGAATATCTATTAGATTGTGTTTGAGATCTTACCATCATTGATCACACATCCTCCTCAACCTTCTGACGGATATCCAGGTTATTCAGCTCCATCTTGTCCAAGAATTATTTTTTACTAAGAATCTAAGTCTACAGAATAATACTCTTGTAGAGAAAATTGTATTCAGTTGATCATAGAGCCTTATGCTTATCTTTGATTGAAAACTTCATCTAGCTAGCATTAAAACTATCATAAGGTGAGTCTAGCTCTTTTGGAATGATATAAGGCCTAGAATTAGTCTTATTTAGAGGAATGATAATGATTTTGTCATCTTAATGAGACTCCAATTGATTCTTAACTATGTTAATAGCTATACACCCATCATAGACCCACTTCTTCCCTATCAAAGTAGGGTGGTGAGACTCATCTATCTTTATATAAATCACTTCAAAATAGCCTCACAATTTGACTTCTATGACTTTAATTTCCACATCATCTAGGCGACCAATAAGTTTGACCCTTCCATAGTCTATAAGGCTGAGTGTGATAGTACTATATCTCAATGCAAGTCTTCTTGAGGCTTCCCAAGTGGATTCAAGGATCATATTTCTAGTGATTCCAAATTCGAATACAATATTAGGTATGTCATACCTAGTTATTTCTATGTCCATTCTTACATCAATGTACCAAGGTTTCTTGGTATTTATAAACCAAACCAAATTATCCATCCATTGATGTCTTTTATGCATACATTATAGCAAGTTATAGAGTAGGGTCATGATGTTATGGGAGATATCCTCATTGCATAGTGTATTGAGGAGTTTCATCAAATTCATTAGTGTATTAATAACCCCATCTTATCTTCATCTATGCACTATCTTCACATACATATGTGCATCAAGAGTAGTATCATCCACTTCATTCGTCCCTTACTACAAGAATGTCTTCAAAATCTATGCAGATTCCTACATGAGGCCCTTTTTAGTAGTAGGTTTAGGGTATCACTTTGGCTGCACCTTACCTAAGTCTTTAGGCATTTCCAATGGAGATAACCCCTCTTTTACATGCTATTGTATAGTTACTACCTGTAATGTGGTATCCTCCCTTATCCACATATGGATCATGTTGACATTTCTAATAGGTCTCTCCCTCCATTATCTTTCTAAGACTAGAAAATCTTTTGTATTGTGCTACTTTATCATCATGTAGTATGCATCATAAGGTTGCCTATGAGGATTTGCAAGACAATTTATCTACACATGGTTTAGTTCTTTGTATAGATAACAATGAATGGGTGGCTATGGCAATTGTTGCCTTGACCTCCCTGCACACCACTTTGGTATCCACCTCTATTCCATTGAAAACTTCATCTATGTTGGTGTTGTTTTCACCCAAAATTGCTAGTATTTTGGGATGCATTTCATCCTTGATGTTGTGAATATTCATTAAATCGAGCCACTTGAAATTATGGTGGGTTTAGGGCCCATATTTATTATTGCACTTGAGGAATCATAGGATTCTATGGAGCTTGATATGGGTAGGTCACAGTTGATTATGGGAAGTTCTATGAGGTAATATTCTAATTTTGCATAAAAGGTAGGGGACCCACTAGTGTTTGAGGTTGTTGTAGTGTTTTAGGGAACCAAGACATCACTAAAAGATTCTAACCTGGTATGATGCTCCTTGAGTTAGGAGTAGCCTGTAATGCAGTTGTGGCTTTTTGTACAACAACCATGAATACGTTCTTAGTTATATCCACCTTTAATTCCTAGAGTGTGCAATAATACTTATCATCATGTGTAGGTGACTTATAGAATTTAAAATACATGTTATATGGAGTTTTGATATACTATTGTAAAATATGACATTGTGATGTTTCATTCCCTACCACACTACATATCTTGTAAAACTCCATCTTAACTTGAGGGCATTCATTTCCATGATGCCCTTGTTATCTGCACTCTATGCACCATAAATATGACTTGGTTCTCTCAACCGTTCCATGAAACTGATCCAATCTATTCAAAATAGTTTTCAAGGTAATTTTTATCATGGAATATGGTGCAGTTATGTTACCATACTCTTGAATCTACTCCACTCAAATCATAGCTACTCTAACACCTGCTTTATCTCTAAATTGAGTTTGGGCCATAGCAAATCTGATATTTGGTCATAAACCTTATACAAACTAGGAAAATTTATCTTCATCTTCCAAAACAAATTATATCTTGTTGATGATGTTGGAGAATCTATGATTGTAGTCACCAATGGTCTCTTAGGGTCCTTGTTAGATCTTTTTCAAATCCTAGATTGTTTGGCTCAAACTCTTCTTAACCTTAAACTCTATGATGAACCAGTTTTTAACATCATCCAAGGATGCTATGGATATATTTTTTATAAATATTAACTCTAGTGCACATCCACCCAAAGCATTGATCAATTCAAACTTCTTTATATTATCATTGGTGATTTCCTTATCCTACCATTTCATGTTTCAGGCAAGTAAGTACTGTGTAGGGTCCACAAACCTAACATAGGGATCCATTTGTATAAAATAACCCAATTGAGATACAATAATAGGTTTCTTATAGATATCATAATTTATTTTGTTGCGATCAACATTACGGATGTTTGTGGTTTCAGAGACTTCTATGCACTTGGAGATAGCTCCTGATCTAGTGTAAGTTATGATGTCTCCACTAGTTATGTGGATGTGGTGTTTGTAGACATATTTACATCATTTCCTTCTTCTTCTTCTTCTTCTTCTTCTTCTTCTTCTAAGATATTAAGTTGTGTAATTAAATCATTACCCTACATAAGTATTAGAAGATATGTCTCTATATCAAGTAATGTTGTTATTCTCTTCTTCTATTGGTTTGAGAAACTGTGTGCAACTTCATGATATGTAACTTTTTTTACTTCTAGAATTTTTATATAAATGTATTCTATAATTGGTCCTTTCCAAGTTTCCTCTTCTAAATTCATAGGGTAATTATTGTGATTTTGAAAAAAAAATGGACTCAGGGGATGTGTGCTTCCTTGGCAGATCATCCTTACATCTAAAGATGTATCTCTCAAAACATGAACTTGTACTATGTCTATGGCTGTAAGGTAATCCTTGATGTTAATTTTGGAGTAAACCTTCAAAAAAATTATAAATTTTACTCATAAGTTCTACTTATATACTACTATCTTTTTCTTTTATCCATGTTAAACCCTCATCACTTCCTCTCGCTCTATCTATATTTGGATCGAGATACTCAATTTATTTCTATTCACTATATCCTTTTCCTTATCATCTCTTCTCATCCAAATCATCAATGCTACTACTAATCCTTCTATTCATAATTTCTTGAAGTGCACTCTATCTATTCCATCTCCTCTATTGTCATAACTCTCAATCTAATGCCAAAGTCTATTTTTATCCTTCTCCTCTAGATTCTACATGATGGACTCAAGTTCTCCTCTATTGTCATAACTCTCAATCTAACACACCCTCATATCTTTTCATATTTGATTCATTCTCCCCTATTTTGCACACACCCTCATATGCCCAAAATGACTAATCCATATTAGTAGGAGTGGGCACCATAGCCTTTTCTATAGCCAACATTTTGATCAATATCAAGAGTTATTTTAGGAATTTTCCTCTTATTCCTCTTTAAAATAGATCATTATATCAAAGGACAAATATCCTTACACTACAAACTCAATGATATATCCATCAATAGTGGCAACTATCCAATGATCGATCACATGAGACCAACTTGTCACAATACTCTATAGCTGTTCTATCTTCCCCTTGGTCCACATAATTCAATCACTTGCTTGTGGTTAGAAAAAATGATATTCAATTTGACCTAACCAATCAGCTAGCAAGATTGGTAATTCATACCAAAATATCTCTTAAATTTCATTGTAGAGGTGTTCTTGTATAATATCACTTGAGGTACACCCAATTCTTTGGCCTTATTTCTCTCTAAATTCAATAATTTTATGGTCTAACCATCTCTCCAGCTCTCTTTGGGTCGGTAACCATTATAACATATCCATACTCACTGTACCATTGTTAGCAGAGGTTCTTAGGTTTCACCAGAATATGTTAATTACATATATACGGTCTGAAAAATGAGATAGGGATCTTGTAGAATGATTTAATTAAGACATTGAGTCCATAAGCAAGGTTTATCATAGATAAATATATTTGTTTAAATGTTCAATGCATAATAGGAACTACTTACATATATAGAGATATTTATGCATCAAAGAAATATAATGAAGGAAACATTCATAAGAACATAATAAACTTACGATTATACCAATAAAGAATATAAATACTTAGAAGTCATATTTAAAAGATCTAATACCAGGGATTATAATAAAGAAAAACTTATAGATAGATGTCTAGTTATGTAAATACTTTGTGCAATTTTTTTTTAAAATAACATTCACCATTCTATTACTCACATACATGTCAAAATCAGCATAATTGTCAACCCTTCTATTATATTCATTACAAATATTTATAGGTATTAATTCTTATAATTACAACTTCCTGATTTATCATGCTAAAAATAGGTCTCTATATCACATTCGATGGAATATTGAACAACATGGAGATTCCTATAAAAACTCCTAACAACCCATAAAAAAATTATAACTAAAATTAAAATAAGACATTTTGGTACATATAAATGATTTTACATTTACCTTTTACCACTAACACTTAAGAACAAAGATTGGTTGATCAAGGTTGTTGTTTGGGACCAATGTTCTTGTCAAGATTTGATAATATTGAATTATCATTGGATATGTCTTAAACCATGATCCAAATTATTTATTCATCTACTATGAGTCTAATCCTCTTAAAAGAAGGCAGACAATCTTAGTTCATCCTATACAGGCTCAAGAAGTTAAAAGTTGGTTTTTGGTGATCCACTAAACCAAATCACTCACAATCAAGTAAACTTGATTTATACTTAATTTTTTACATGACCCAATAGTATATGTTGTCCAAAATCAAGTTTATTACAAGGTTTATTTGATTGAGTAATAATAGACCTAGTATATGGGGCCTGAAAGAAGGTTCAACTTAAGAACAATGACCTCATGAGTTCTTATGAACTA
>JARHVA010002339.1:1802500-2177500 GCA_037957365.1 Torreya grandis
TCAAGTTGATTTGTGTTTTGTTGGATATTAGTTTCATTTTCATCCTTTATTTCATGTTGAATATCTTTATTTGTTTCAATTACCCATTTTGTATGCCAAGGATTATATTAAAATTGACTTCAATTAGATTTTATTATACCATCCTCAAGACCAATATCTCTCTCAATAGCACAAAATAATTTGTACAATAATAAATCTAACCAAAAAAATTCTAAAAAATTATTGACTATCTTGTTTTAGAATGTTACAAAACCTTGGCCTAACCTTATAATAGCACATATTTTTGTCAATTTCCACTTTTTTCCTCTACAACTTTTAAGACTATACACCCAAATCCAAGTTTTTATAACCTCAATAAGTTATACACATTCCATTATATGAGGTCTATTAATGCATCCAACAATTATTAATTTTTCATATCTTTTAATTTCTATCATCGGCTTTTAATATTAGTTTTAAAACTTATATCATTTATGTTGATAAGTTCTGTACTCCATTAGATATAAGTTCCATCATTTGTATTAATAAGTTCTCTATTCCATTTTTAACTAGGTGAAGAGGATCACTTTGAAAAATTTTATCATGTTGATTCACAAACCTTGAAAATTCTTAGTCATATAAGTTATATAAAACATTTTTTCAAATCCAAACCTCGAAAGGAATAGAAATATCATGCTACTAAATTCACCTTTTCTGACTTTATTTCTTGAAATATCTTTTGCCAATTCAAGTAGTTATCCATTATTTGAACAACAAAAAAATCCTCAATCTCCATTTATATCATGTCTATACATGGACATGAAAAGTAATTTAATTCCAATACATTCTTCTCAATATTTCTTCTAGAAGAATTGTTGTTGGATTTTTTAGGTCCATAGATCTTACATGAAGAGTAGCTTGATTTTAATGCATTCATTTTAATATCTATTTTAAAAAGTATTCTTGTTCTCAATATCTCTTCTAGAAGAATTGTTGATGGATTTTTTAGGTCCATAGATCTTACATGAAGAGTAGCTTGATTTTAATGCATTCTTTTTAATATCTCGTTTAAAATTATTCTTGTTCGAATTTTTAGGTCGATAGATCTTTCCTATTCTCAATATAGTTAGGCCGATAAAACTTTTTTATTTTGAATATAGAGTAGACTGGATAGAGGTCTGGTGAAAAAATGAATTGATATCATGGCAAATACTATTGGAAATCATTATCATCATTTTTATTATTATTAAAAAAATATTGTAAATTATTTTACTCTTAGTGAAAACTCAGATGAGAGATAACAAAATTTGTCTTGGAATAAATCCGTTAGAGATAATGGTGCATGGACCAGGTGAAACAGCAAGATCTATTATGACGCTCTGTTCTCGAGGTGAAATGCATGCGTATATCACCTGCTACGAATACGAAAGCGCCGAATTCTTTGTTGATGATAATTAGAATTTCAACTACTTCCAAATTTTAATGGTAAATGGTGACCATAAATGCACAAATTAGGACAATTAATGGAAAAATATAAAATATAACATAAAATTTGGCATCATGTTGCGCTTCTTCCACCGTTGCCAAACGTCATCCACCTTCAATTAGGTAAGTTGTCAATTTTTGGAACTCCATATTCAACTGTAACTCTGAATGCTTCCAACCAGAGAACCCCACAGACTATATAATACCCATATAAAAAAATTCGTAGCACTGTTCGATTTTCATCAGAAGATAATTTACCATGCATCATACATTGCAATTATTATTTTTATTTTTTATTATGACAACTATTAAAAGTGAACATATTTATCAGGATTATAGCTCTCCCCACCTTGGATGCTATTATAGTAATATTTCTCAATATAATAAAATAATTTGTACAAATATCTTAAATGAATCTATTTGGAAAACGTTAAGAGCAATCAATTTCAAGGAGATCTTTGTTTTGAACTTTTTACATACCATAATTATTAATAAATTCATTACTTTCTTCACAAATTTCTCATTGATTAATGATAAATCTTGTCAATTTAACTATACCAATGTGTCGAGTTCAAAAAAATCTTTCTATTAAAAAAGGAACCCCAAATTTCACTATATAGCCAACATATTATGTTTTTTCAATTGATTTCTCCATGTAAAAAGGAAAAAATTCTATGTGATAGTCAAATAGATGTCAAATTTAAAGTAAAAATTAAAAGTGAACACATTCAAGAACATTATATACAAGTCACCACCCGCTCGACTGTCATTGAAGAATACCTCTCAATATTTTTTTATTTTTATTTTTCTTAAAGTTCTCATACGTAAAATAATATGTATAAATGCTAAATATTGTACAATAGAATATAACTCTTAAGTTGTAAAACATAACATTCATATTTATCTTGATCGAATTTAAATGAAGATGATTCAAATAAAAATGAAAATATTTAATATATCTTTATCTATATAAATAAGGTTATGAAATGATAAATTTCAGGGAAATTATTATGATATAAAGCATGGATAATAGTCAGGCGTTATAATTTATGCTTATAAATAATTAATTATGATATTAATCTTGACGTACATTTGATTATCACAAAATAATACCCACATAAATATCATTTAATTATCACAAGATAATTTCATTTAATATTATCTCTTTGAACGATATTAATATTATCTTCCATAATAAATACTACCAAAACATAAAGATACTCGACTATTTCACGATGAAAAACTAAATTATATATACAATCCGAGCCATAATCTTAATGCTCCTCGCAGCAAAATAACCGTGCCTTCAAAATGGCCAACATCACTTGTCTTTTAAGAGAGAAATATGTGGTCCAGAACTCTAAGCAAAAACCCTGCTAATATTATGTGTTGCCACGCATGAATCTTGATTCAGAAACCCTTCAGGGTTTTGTGCAAGGTCGAGCATGACGGTAGGAGAAGAACCCATGGATGAGATCGTGCCTGGAAACGAGAATCTGATTGCCACCTATCAATCAGTTGCGGTAGTATTCATGGCGGCCATGGCCAAAGGCTTCAGTAAATGATTGTGTTGGCCTTTATAGGCAGTAGTCACAATACTGGGGTCTTGAGCGCACTTCTGGACCTGCTTTCTAACTGGGCAAGAAGGTTCCATGGCGCATCTGTAATATGCTCTCGGCCAGGGGTTGTTTAAGGTCATCTTTTGCCCATATTTTCGCTATTGACGTCCCTGGCTTACCTGATAACAACAACATAACAGATGAGATTAGTTACACACAAAATCACTTCTACTAAAACCCTAATGGTAGACTACCTTCTTGTAAGAGATTTTTACCGTAATTGTCTCTGATTTTCTCCGTACTGTACTGATTTTCTTATGCACGGCCACAGCTTGAAAGCCGGAGCTCTTCTTATTCGGTACATAGCTCTTGGTAGCGTTGACGGCCTCCAAGTTTGAATCTAGACTCTAAACTCAAAGGTATTGTAAGCGTTTTCTATTTTCAATTTCAACGTGGGTTGTTGATAAGTTGATACGGATGGTCAACGACTTATGGATGGAAATAGAAACGGAATCTTTTTAATATTTAAGATGTCAAAATGTTTTGGTTATTGTTTGCAAAGACTATTTCATATTTTTAAGTATGTATAAGAGATTTAACTTGTTTTAAATACGACGTGAATATATCTTACTTCATTTTCAAGAGCATGAATTCTTCATCATTAATTTAACTTATGATGAACCATGAAAAATAGATAGGAAGGAGCAATTTTTCATTCAAAACAACATTAATTAGTATAAATTAAAATTTTGAATTTTGAATTTTCTCTTCAAATTTCATTTAAATATCTTCAACCAGCATAATACAAATAATTCATCTTTTTTAATTAAATTTTACGGATTTAATATATTAGAATTTAATATTTATAAATATTTATATTTAGATTAGTACATATATTTTAAATATATTTATGTAAAAAATGTTGAGAGATATCAATCTCAAGGCCCTTATCTTAGATTTTTTACATAGTATAATTATTAATAATTTCATTACTTTCTTTGAAAATTTCTCATTGAGTGGTAATCAATTAAGTCAATCTAACTACATTTATGTGTCAAGCTCGAAAAAGTATTTTTTGAAAAAGAAAATGGCCCCAAATTCCACAAATATGGCTAATATGTTATAATTTTTGGATTGAATTCTCCAAAAAATTATTAAAAAAATTAAAGGTGATGGTAAAATGAACATCAAATTTAAAATCAAAACTAAAAATAAATACACTCATGGATATTATGGTGCACTACTATCCCACTACCATTGTAGAATGCCTCTCGGCATAATAACATACTTTACCACCATACACACCAATTAAATCATCTACAAAAACAAAAATATACCACTATGTTTACTTTGACATAATAATAGTTCACAATGTGTCTATGGTCAGTCGCCTTACGAAACGTGAATATAGACTTTATTAAATAAATAAAAATAAACTGTTTCTCTTGGTGGAGCTACTTAATACCAAAAAAAATGAAGTTCAACTTACTCAAATATATATATATATATATATGGCAAGAGATATCAACTTTGAGATGCCTATATTAAATATTAGTTTTGTATGTTATATAGGCACCTTGAAGTTGATATCTATCATCTTTTAACATTTATGTATTTAATATATCTAAGTTAGTATCACTTACTATCGCATAAGGTAAAAATAAATATTTGTCGTTGATGGAAACATATTTAGTACTAGTAGTTAGAGTTGCATCAACAAAATGAATACCTATGTAGTTAGCGAGTTGAACCATTACATATGTAAATGGTCTAAAGGGTGCCAGTCTTAGTTTATAAAAATGATTCAAACATATCTAAGTGCACCATTGAAAGGACCTAATTCTATCCATACGTTTTTAGTGAGCATCACCCTTGTGCCATTAACAATCAATATTTTAACTTCCAATAGTTCATCATCTAATCCTACTACATTATTATTTTTCCCTCTAGTTGCAATGCTTTAAGGTAACATGTTGACTCAATACATGTAATTTTATCTTATTAAGCTGACACACATTGTTATTTTTTATAAATAAATGTATATGTTCGTTAAATTCATCTTTTTAGCTATTTAAAATGAAACATCTTTTCTAATCATTAACAATTGTTAATCTTCAATGGTTGCATGGGTATCTCTTAGATTTATTAGAAATTGTCGAAACCATTGTTCATCACTTTGACCTTGTTTTTTCAAAACCCTATCTAGTGTAAAAATAATTCTAAAATTTTACCATAATAATATTTCTTTTGTGGTGCTTGCATATAAAGGTTAATCCATTACTGGAGGTAACTATCCTAGACCCCCAACAAAAATCATAGAGCTTCCACTAAAGCACATATCAATATTTTCTAGAAATACTTGGCACAATCAAGAAGTTATATTTTCAAACCTCTATAATCCCTCCAATAAGATAAGATTTTCTAGTTCTTTCCTTTCCTTGGATTATCATATGCAATGGAGGTGTAGTCTATCCTTGATTATAATGCCTAATAATTATATCAAATATTATTTTTTGATTCTCATTGAGGTTTTCATTAAAAAAAATTAGATTCCATTTATGCCATAAAAAGTATGCCATTTTCTTTTACCATGCTTATGAATTTAAGTTTTTTTTTTGTTTGTTCTTTACTTGGGTTGTTTGTACTATACGGCGATTTACAATCAATATTACTTCAATACAACATGTCAATCTTAAAAATTTGTACAATTTATTATTGGTGTAGTTTTGATATGATGTCCCACTCATGTTAGGTTGTGTTTTGTTGTATATTATCCTCATTTTTATCCTCTATTTCATATTGAATGTCATTATTTGTTTCAATAAACCACTTTGTAAGCTAAGGATTATATTGAAATTGACCTCAATTAGATTTTATTATATGATCCTCAAGACCAATGTCTCTCTCAATAGCACATAATAGTTTGTGCAATTTTAACCCCAACCAATAAAAGTCTACAAACTATTGACTATGTTGTTTTGAGATGTTACAAAACCTTCATCGTAACCTTACGAAAAATATATATTTTTGTTAGTTTCCACTTTTCTTCTCTACAAATTTTAGAACTATAAATCCAAGTTTTTATGGCCTCAATAAGTTGTACATAATCTATTATACGAGGTCTATCAATACATCCAACAATTATTGATTTTCTATATCTTTCTTTTAATACTAATTTTAAAACTTACATCATTATTTATGTTGATAAGTTCTCTACTCCATTATATATAGATTCCATCATTCATGTTAATAAGTTCTCTAATCCATTTTTATCCAGGGGAAGAGGATCACTTTGAAATTTTCTATCATGTTGATTCATAAACCTTGAAAATTCTTAGTCACGTAAGACATTCAAGTCTAACCCTTAAAGGAATAGAAATGTCATGCTACTAAATTCACCCTTTCAGACTCCCTCTCCATTTTTTGGAGTATCTTTTACCAATTAAAGTAATTACCCATTAATTGAACAACCAAAAAAATCCTCCATCCCCATTTCCATCATGTCTATACACGGACATGAAGGGTAACTTAATTCCAATGTATTCTTTTTAATATCTCTAGAATTATTATTTTTGGAATTTTTAGCTCGATAGATCTTTCCTATTCTCAATATGGTTAGGCCATTAGACCTTTTTTATTTTGAATATAGAGTAGAATGGATAGTCTGGTAAAAAAATGAACTGACATATGATGGATAATATGGGAAATTATTATCATCAATCTTTTAAAAAAATAAAAAAAATTAAATGTATTAAGTAAATGTCATAAATTATTTTACTCTTAGTGAAAAGTCAATAAATGAGGGATAACAATATCTCTCTTGGAATAAATCCGTTAAAGATAATGATGCATGGAGGAGGTGAAGCAGCAAGACCTATAAAGACATTGTGTTATTGAGGTGAAATGCATACATATATCACCTGTTAAAATAAGATAAAAATCAGATTTGTCTTTGTTCATTGGGAATGTTTCCCAACATTTTCTGTATTTATTTTTATATTTGGGAATCTTAGCTTTTAGGGAAAGTTTCCCTTCTTTATTTTTAGTTTCTTTTTCTGTAGTTACTATTTTATGTATATATTTCAATTTCCTTTCAATAAAGATATATGAAGACAATTTTGCAGCAAGCATATCAAATTGCTTCTCTGTCTCTCTTGTTTTAAGTTATATATTTTTTTCTTCTAGTTTATTTTTTGTGTACTGCATTTGTTTTTAGTTTAATATTTTTCTAACATATGGTATCAGAGCTAGTTCAAAATGAAAACAAATGTTAACAGTACACAACTACAAATTCCTAAATTTAATGGAAAAAATTATGATTTTTGGAGTTTTCAGATGAAAGTTTTGTTCAGGTCATAGGAGCTATGGGAGCTTGTGTAGAATGGGTACTCAGAACCAGTAGATGCAGCAGCATTAGTAGCCCTCACACAAAATGAAAGGGATTTATTGTGGGATAATAAAGAAAAAGATCAGAAAGCATTATTGTTCATAGTGCAGGGTCTTGATGAAACTCTTCTTCCAAGAGTTACAGCCACTTTGAAGGCCAAAGAAGCATGGGATCTCCTTGCACAATCATTTCAAGGTACCAAAAAAGTAAGAACAATTCACCTTCAAATGCTTAGAAAAGATTTTGAAATTTTACAAATGTCAGATTCAGATTGTTTAGGAGATTTCTTTACTCATACAATGGGTATAGTTAATTAGATGAAATCAAATGGTGAGGTTGTGACTAATCAAAAAATTGTTGAAAATTTTTTAAGAAGTTTGCCTGAAAAATATGAACCTGCAGTTATAGCTATTGAAGAATCAAAATATCTAACATCTTTATCTGTAGATGAGCTTATGGGTTCATTATACACACATGAACGTAGAATAAATAAATTAACAAAGGATCCACTTGAGAAAGCTTTAAAGAGCAAGGTATCTTTGAAAGAAAAAGAAACAACACCAGAATCATCTTTAGCACAAAGAGGAAGAGGTAGAAATTCAAGAGGAAGAGGACATTTTCAAGAAAGAGGCAGAGGTCAAAGAGGCAATAGAAGTGATGAAGAAAATTGTGGTTTCACTCAAGCAAGAGGTAGAGGCAGAGCAAATTTTCAGCAAAGAGGAAGAGGTTTTCAGAGGTATGATAAATCATCTTTACAATGTTATTACTATCAAAAGTATGGACATTTTGCATCTAAATGTAGGAAAAAGATTGTAGATGAAAGTAAACAAGAAGCCCAATATGCAAATGAAGGTGAAGGGCAAGAAGGATATCTCTTGCTAACATGTAGCACAAAGGAGGAAGTAAATGATGACAAATGGTATGTTGACAGTGGGTACAATAATCATATGACAAGACACAAAGAGATATTTTAGAATTTGGATGAGTCTATCAAATCTGAAGTCAAGATGGGAAATAATACAATCGCACTAGTCATGGGTGAAGGGAGGATATTAATCACAATAAGACAAGGTGATAAAAAATATATTGGTGATGTGTTTTATGTACCAGGCTTAAAGCATAACTTGTTAAGTGTAGGTCAACTTGTGCAAAAAGGCCACACTATCAAATTTGAAAATGGTTCAAGCATTATTGTTGATGGTAAAAACAAGTTGATAACCAAAATACCCATGACTGCTAATAAGATGTTTTCTCTTAGTATCAGAAAAAATAAGCATTTAAGTTTCAGTGCTCTTGTAAAAGACACACAGTGGTTATGGCATCTTAGGTTTGGTCATTTGAATTTTGGTGGACTAAATATTTTGTATAAAAATAAAATGGTAACAAGTTTACCATTTATCTAAAGACCAGATGAAGAATGTGAAGGTTGTATTGTTGGAAAGCACCATAGAGAACCCTTTCCTATAAGGGATTCTTAGAGAGCTTCAAAGCCATTACAGTTAGTTCACTCAAATCTATGTGGACCAATTGAGGTTACTTCATTATTTGGTATGAGATTTTTTTGACATTTATTGATGACTATAGTAGAAAACTTTGGGTGTATCCTTTGAAAAATAAATCTGATACTTTCAATAAATTTAGAGAATTTAAAGAATTAGTTGAGAAGCAAAGTGGTTATTTTCTCAAAATTTTGAGGACTGATAGGGGTGGAGAGTTTATTTCACATGATTTTCATAATTATTGTATTGAAAAGGGCATAAAAAGGTATCTAACAACAAGGTATACACCTCAGTAAAATGGTGTAGCTGAGAGAAAAAATAGAACAATTTTAAATATGGTAAGGAGTATGCTTAATGCAAAGAATTTACCTAAGGTTTTTTGGGCAGAAGCAGTTTGTTGTGCAGGTTATATTTTGAATAGATGTCCTACGAACTCAGTTTGGGGCATGACACCAAACGAAGCCTGGGGAGGATACAAACCCTATGTAGGTCATTTAATAATTTTTTATTGTATTGCTTATTCTCATGTTCCAAATGCACTTAGAAAGAAATTGGATGATAAGGCAAAAAAATGTATCTTTGTTGGATACGGTGAAGAATCCAAGGCATACAGGTTGTACAATCTAGAGACAAAAAAGTTGGTGATAAGTAGAGATGCAAATTTTCTTGAAGATCAGGAGTGGTGTTGGAAATTAGAAGAGAAATATCAAACAGTTAACATTGAAGATAGAGCTACAAATCAACAACAAATTTTAGTTGTTAACACAAGAGCCAACAGTAGTAGCATTCAACAGTTAGCACTAAGAAGAGGTTCTTCTTCATCTCCACCAAGTCATAGACATGTTTCATCAAGTAGTTCTCCATTATCCACCTCAGAAT
This sequence comes from Torreya grandis, assembly GCA_037957365.1. Taxonomy (NCBI): domain Eukaryota; kingdom Viridiplantae; phylum Streptophyta; class Pinopsida; order Cupressales; family Taxaceae; genus Torreya; species Torreya grandis. Next base: position 1,812,289 of record JARHVA010002339.1, read on the forward strand.
CTCCAAAAAGGTGGCAAAAAACAAGGGATTTCTCTGACATATATCAAGAAACAACAGAGGTAAATGAAGATATTTGTCATTTTGCATTTTTTGCTAATAGTGATCTTGTTACATTTGAAGAAGCTATAAATGATGATAAATGGATTAAAGCTATGAATGAAGAAATTGCAGCCATATAAAAGAATCAAACTTGGGAAATTGCAGATCTCCCTGAGCATAAGAAGCCAATTGGAGTAAAGTGGGTGTATAAAATAAAGTACAATGAGCAAGGTAAAGTGAATAAATACAAGGCCAGATTGGTATTAAAGGGCTACAAATAAAAATTAGGTGTTGATTATAATGAAGTTTTTACACCTGTTGCTAGAATGGATACTATTCGCATGATTTTAGCTCTTTCAACACAAAAGGGTTGGAAAGTCTTTCATATGGATGTAAAATCAGCATTCTTAAATGGTGTGTTGAAGGAAGAAATTTATATTGAGCAACCACCTGGTTTTGAGATTAAAGGTCAGAGAGGTAAGGTGCTCAAACTAAATAAAGCTTTGTATGGTTTAAAGCAAGCACCTAGAGTTTGGTATGAAAGGATTGAATCATATTTTTTTTAAATGTTTTTGAAAAATGCCCTTATGAGCCCACCTTATTCATAAAACAAAATCAGCAAGGAGATGTTATGATAGTTTGTATTTATGTTGATGATTTGCTTTAGACCGGGAATAATGAAAACATGCTTAGAGAATTTTCAGTGGCAATGAAGAGTGAATTTGAAATGACTGATCTTAGTTTGTTGCACTATTATCTTGGTCTTGAAGTAACACAAAATAGTGATGGAATTTTCATTTCACAAGAAAAATATGCAAATGATATTTTGAAAAGGTTCAAGATGGAAAATAGCAAACCAACAATTACACCTATTGCCATGGGTTTGAAGTTGAGCAAAAATGATGAAAGCAAAAAGGTAGATTCTACTTTGTATAAAATTTTGGTTGGAAGTTTAATGTACTTAATTGCAACAAGACCAAATATCATGTATGCAGTAAGCTTGATAAGTAGGTTCATGGAGGATCCACATGATACTCATCTATAAGCAGATAAAAGAATACTAAGGTATGTAAAAGGGACTGCAAATCATGGAATTTTTTATGAAAAGAAGGGTGTTTTGAGGTTAACTGGTTATACATATAGTGATTGGGCTAGAAATCAAGATGATAGAAAAAGTACTTCTAGGTATGCTTTTAATTTTGGGTCAAGTGTAATTTCATGGTCTTCAAAGAAACAACCCATTGTTGCATTCTCCTCAGCAGAAGGATAACATGTGGCAGCCACTTCAACAAGTTTTCAAGCAGTTTGGTTACGAAGGATGCTTGAAGCATTGATGTAGCCTCAAATGGAAGAAACACTTATATTTTGTGATAATCAATCAACCATTGCACTTTCTAAAAATCTAGTCTTTCATGGAAGAAGCAAGCACATAGACATCAAATTTCACTTCATCAGAGAGCTGGCTAAAAATAAAGAAATCAAACTTTTTTATTATAGGTCCAAAGATCATGTTGCTAACATTTTGACAAAAACTTTGAAAGAAGAAGATTTCAATGGACTGAAGAATCTTTTAGGGATGAGAAGCTATCCCACAAATCAGATTTTAGGGAGGATGTTAAAATAAGATAAAAATCAGATTTGTCTTTGTTCGTTGGGAATGTTTCCCAACATTTTTTGTATTTATTTTTCTGTTTGGGAAAGTTTCCCATCTTAGCTTTTAGGGAAACTTTTCCTTCTTTGTTTTTAGTTTCTTTTTCTTTAGCTGTTGTTTTATGTATATATTTCAATTTCCTTTCAATAAAGATATATGAAGACAATTTTGCAGCAAGCATATCAAATTGCTTCTCTGTCTCTCTTGTTTTAAGTTATATATTTTTTCTTCTAGTTTATTTTTTGTGTATTGCATTTGTTTTTAGTTTAATATTTTTCTAACATCACTTGCTACGAATACGAAAGTGCAAAATTATTTGTTGATGATAATTAGAATTTCAACTGCTTCTCAAATAGTAATGGTAAATGGTGACAATAAATGCACAAATTATGACAATTTATGGAAAAATATAAAATTTGACATTATGTTGCGCTTCTTCCACAGTTGCCAAACGTCATCTAGGTAAGTCGTCAATATTTTGAACTCCATCTTCAACTATAACTCTGAATGCTTCTAACCAAAGAACCCAACAGACTATATAATATCCCTGTAAAATTCTCGTAGCACTGTTGGATTTTAATCAGAAGATAATATACCATGCATCCTACATTGCAATTATTTTTTTAATTTTTAACTGTGTCAGTTATTAAAAGTGAGCATATTTATAGGCATTATAGCTCTCCGCTACCTTCGATGTTATTATAGTAACGCCTCTCAACGTAATAAAGTAATTTTTACAGATATTTTAAATGAATCTATTTGAAAAATGTTGAGAGTTATTAATCTTAAGGAAACCTTTATTTTGAATTTTTCACATACCATAATTATTAATAACTTCATTATTTTTTTCACAAATTTCCTATTGACTAATGATAAATCGTACCATTAAATTTAACTATTCCAATGTGTCTAGTTCAAAAAAAAAAAATCTATTAAAAAGGGGGCTCTAATTCCATTGTATAGCCAAGATATTATATTTTTCAATTAACTTCTCCATGTAAGAAGGAAAAACTTCTATTTAACAGTCAAATAGATGCCAACTTTAAAATTAAAATAAAAAATAAACACACTCAAAAACATTACAACTCACCATGCCTCTCAGCTGCAATTGAAAAAGCCTCTCATTACAATTATTTTTTATTTTTTCTTAAAATCCTCACATGTAAAATAATAAGCAAAAATGCCAAATATTTTACAATAAAATATAATTCTTAAGTTATAAAAGATAACATTCATCTTTATCTTGAATGAATTTAAATGGAAAGGATTTCTAATAAAAATTAAAATATTTAATATGTCTTTATCTATATAAATAAGGTTATGAAATCATAAATTCCACAAAAATTATTATAATTGTAAGTATGGATGGTAGTGGGGGTTTATAAGTTCTGTTAATTAAATCGAGAAGTGTAAGTTAAAAATTAATTGACAAAAAAATATATACTCAACTCACGCATTATTTGAAAATAAATATATATATATATAAAAGATTCAACAAAAAAATATAAATACACAATAACAATAACAATAATAATAATAATAATAATAATAATAATAACAACAATAACAATAACAATAACAATAACAATAACAACAATAATAATAATAATAATAATAATAATAATAATAAATGAATTAAAAAAATAAATCTCTGAATCTCTAACAATAAATAAATAAAATAGTGAATAAATCTCTGAATCTCTAACAATATATATTCTGTAGCATAATTGTCCACCTGCAAATTGTCCCTGCCGCTGTTTCTTTGAGCGCAGTTTTTTTTATTATATTCGTTCGCTGCTTTAAGTATAATCATTTTAGGGTTTTATATTGGTTTTCTGCTTTAAGTATAATCATTTTAGGGTTGCGTTGCCTTATTTGATATGCATTCATAAACCTGGGTTATTAATATTTAATATAAATGACAGAGAAGGATTGGCTTGCACCAAATAAGGGATAATAGTAAAATAATAACAGACTAGGATCCGTAGTTATATGGTTTATGTTAGGGTTTTTTATTTAAATTTATTTTTCTTACTCCGCATATGCCGTAGAGAGCAATCGGCATCAATCGAATCATTAAAGATCAAGGAGGGGTAAAATACATCACTATATCAATCAAACCATATGCCGTAGTTAACTCCGGAATGCATTTTCTCACACATATATATAAGATATAATACATATAATACGCTAATATGAATATTAGCATCATTTCATGTTCATCAGATATCTATAGATGTATTATTAAAATCTATATACTAAGATATGAGAATGCAATCATTATGTCTCTTATTAATAATTAGACATTAATAGGATAATTAGGATATATGTAACTATCCGCGATAATGAATTAATATATACTGTAATGACATCGCAGATAGATGTAGTTATATGGTTTAGGTTAGTTTTTTAATTTAATTTTATTTTATTTTATTTTTCATTATATTTTAAATAAAATTAAAATAATAGGATATGAAAAAGGTTTTTCAACAAGTTTGGAATAAAATCATGTATTAATTTTAGAAAGATAAAAATTATTAAAATATTTTTTTAAGATGGTAAATTTTTATTTAAAATTAAAATAAAATTATATATGTATTATATAATTATTAGTAATTGATATACTTTTTTAAAAATTTATAGATAAATTATTTTTATTATTTAATAATTAATTAGATATATTGTATTTTAAAATTATTGGATAAAAAATTTGAATGTTTTATGTTTATTTTTTAAAGGTATGGTTCACCCATGATTGAATTTTGAAACTAAAGAATAAGGAATATAATATCGAAGAGAATAGGCTTGACAATATCAAAGACAACAATGTGAACAAATGATAGAGGGACACAAACAATAACATAACGAGAATGAAAGAGAAAGACATGCAAAATGTAGGGTTGAAATCCCAATTGAAGAGCTAGAAGCAGGAATGAGACAAGATGCCCAAGAAATGATGGCATATCGTGCATGAACATCACAAGATGATCATCAAAGATTAATAAGAAGAATTCAAATAGAAATGCATTTGAATCAATTTACAGTAAAAAAAAAAGAAACCAATTACAAAAATGTAATCGTGAATCATTTCAAAGACATCATCGAATGAATGCTAATACTGATGCTAACTTTAAATAAGTGAATTCCACGACCATAGAACATGTCTTATAAGTGCTAGATAATATATAAAATATACATGATAATAGTGGAAATATTGAGGTAGATTTGAAGACATTATAAATGATTTTTCGCCATCATCTAGAAACATTGGCTTCGCCAAGTATGTGTTATATTTGTCAAAAAAATTTACCTTGGCATAAATATTTGTCGAGCATCTGAAGGTCCAATTTTCCATATATGTCAACAAGAGAAAAATGATCATCTATTTTTAGCATCGAACAATCCACTCAACTCTATAAATCCCAATTGCAAACTTTACTGAATTAGAAGGAACAAGACTCGCAAGTTTTCAAGAAGAAATGAAGCATATAAAATACATATTTATTGATGAAATGAGTTTCATTGGGGGAAAAATGTTACATAACATACATGCACGACTTTGTCAAGCATTTCTAGAAAATTCAAACATGAATTTTGGAGGTAGATCAATCATTTTAGTAAGAGATTTGGGCCAACTACCCCCTGTGAATGATAAAGCAATGTACAATAATAACAGACATAGAAAAATATTGTGGAAAGAATTTAAAATAGTTGTTACTCTAGATAAGCTATTTAGACAAAAAGGAGAAAGTGATGACCATAAAAAGTTTTGACAACTGCTCACAAATCTTAGAGATGCACATCCGACTATTTATGATCAGAAACTATTGATGTCAAGGATAAATAGTGTATTACACCCAAGCATTATGAATATTTTGACAATGCTATTCATTTATTTAAAATAAATAATAATGTGAAAAATCATAACATAATGAAATTAAAATCATTAAAAGGACCAATTACATGGAGCATTGCAACTAGAATAGGTAGTACCAATCCATCAAGAGGTCATATCGATGAATTGGATGTGGAGTTATTAATAGATAATGACGCAAGGGTGATATTAACCTCCAATCTATGGATAGAAGAAGAACTTGTAAATAGATTTTTAAGATATATTTGAAGTATAGTATACAAACTTTGAAGTTTCCCACCAGAGCCACCTACATATGTTATGGTGGAATTTGATAGTTACTCTGAAATTTCATTTGCAGATGCAACTCCACATACAATTCTAATTACTCTAATACAAAGGGGATGAACACAAAAACTACCTTTAAGAATAGCTTGGGGATTATCCATACATAAATCACAAGGATTGACTCTAAATCAATAATTTAATGAATCCAAAAACTAATAAGAACAAGAAAACTACCAATAAACTAAGATATTGAAATAATAGTCATAATTGATTTGTATTGATTACATGAAATAATTAAAAACCCACACCATGCTTAAATAAGACTCAACCCATAATTTAGAGTTTACGTGCAAAATTTTTAAAAAAAAACTAAAAAACTTTTTTAAAAAATGTCTATTTTTAAAAACTCTCAAAATATCCTAAAAATCTCTCAAAATATTATAAATACTATAATTAGACTAAGGGACAAAATTCAACTAAATTTGATGTCTGGTTCTAAAAATATACAGTTTTTAAAAATAGAAAAAACCCCAAAAATCATTAAATCACAATTTTAGAACCTTTGATGATCACGTATGGCCTTCAAAAAACATCAAAAATATTTTTAGGTAGGTAGAATTGCCTAGAGACAATAATATACTTTTTAATATGGTTGATTTGGCACATGGAAGATCTCAAATGGAGCTATGGGTCAAAAGTTATGGCCTCCAAAAGGTTGCCCTATTTTTTTTGCATCATTCTCCTCTAGTTGAAAATAACTCAGCTCCTTCGAGTTACCCTGGTTATATTGCTACCACTTTTCTTTATCAATCTTCTTCAGTTCTTATTCTACAATCTAAGTGTTGTCTTCTTTCTATAAATTTTCATACTGCACCAAATACTTGTTATAATTCCCTTACCTTGTGTTCACTGTCTTATATCAAAAACCTACACTATTTTTCTTTCTTCTTCTTTGGAACCTCATGCTCCCAATTTACTTCATCATCTTCACCATTTTATCCATGGAATTCATATAAATCTAAAATATTAAATACTAAATATATATCAAAATTATGTGGTAAACTTATCTCATTTGCATTATCAATGATATTCTTAACAATTTTGCATGGTCTAATTTTTTTGTACTTCAACTTGTTGTATGTACCTTTTGGAAATCTTTCTTTCCTCAAGTAAACCATTACAAATTATCCTTCAAATAACTTATATCTTCTTCTGGCATCTATTGTTGCTTTATATTTTTCATTAATTTGAAGCAAATGTCTTCTTATTCCCACTTGCAACTACTGCATATACTCTACATATACTTTTACATCATCACTAATTCGATCTGCAATTGGTAATTGTATCAACTCTAAAATACCCATAGAGTTTCTCCCATAAATAATTTGAAAAGGTGACTTTCCTGTTGATCTATTCACTGAACTATTATATGCAAACTTAGCTTGTGGCAAAGCCAAGTCCCATTGCTTTGGCTTCTCTCCCACTATGCTTCTCAATAAGTTTTCCAAGCTCCTATTCACAACTTTTGTTTGTCCATTTATTTGTGGGTGATATGCACTATTGAATTGTAGATTAGTACCCATCTTCTTCCACAAAGTCCTTCAAAAATGACTTAAATTTTTTGTATCCCTATCTGAAGTAATAATTTTTTGGAACACCATGTAATCTCACAATATCCATAAAAATAATTATGCAACTCTAGTGGCATGATTAGTTTTCTTACATGCAATGAAATGAACCATTTTAGAAAATATGTATACAAAAAAAAAGAAATCATTACCTCTTTATGTGTTTGGCAATCCCAACATAAAATTCATACTCAAATCTATCCATGGTCCTCTTAGAATCGGTAATGGCATGTAAATTCAAAAAAATTATGAATGTATTTTATCCACCTGACATATTCTACACCTTGAAACATACCTTGTCACATCTATCTTCATCTTTGGACAAAAATACTTTTCCTCCACAAAATATATTATCTTCATCTTACCAAAATGTCTATCCAAACCACCATTACGTAATTCTCTTATTATATTATCTTATAGAGACACAATTAGAATGCATAATTATTTCTCTTTGAAGAGATAACTTTTTTTATAGAAGATACTCATCATGAATAATATCTATCCCACCTGTTAATGGATTGCTGCACTATACACCTATCTTTCCAAAATATGGATCAATATCATATAATTATTTGCTAGATCAAATCCAACTACATCACTCACCATAGTAGTTAATAATGCTACCCTCCTGCTTAATGCATCTGCTACTTGATTCTACTTTCTTCATTTATGCTTCAACATAAAAGTATACCCCTACAAGAAATAAACCCACTTTGCATGCCTACTATTCAACTTTTTTTTGTATATTAACATACTTCAAATCCACATGATTTGTAAATAATATAAACTCCTTAGGCCCTAGATAATGCCTCCAATGTCTTAATGCTTGTAAAATTACATAAATTTCAACATCATAAGTAGAATAGTTTATTCTTACCTCATTCAATTTCTTACTAAAATATGCTATTGGCTTTCCTTCTTGACTCAGCATAACACCAATTCCTACAAACAAAGCATCACAATCAACCTCAAATACATTGTTAAAATCTAGTAATGCTAAAATTGACCTTTCTATAATCTTCCTCTTCAAAAATTCAAAGCTTTATGTGGCTTCTCTAGTCCATGCAAATTCCTTCCCTCTCATGCAATCCATTATTGGTGCCATAATACTATTAATTTTTTTAATAAATTTTATATAAAAATTTGCTAAACCATGGAAACTTGTTACCTTTGTAATGCTTTTTGGAATAGGCCACTCAAAAATTGCCTTTATCTTTTTCTTATCCATTTTCACACCATCTATATAAACTATAAATCTCTAAAAAACCAAACTATTCTGCATAAACCTACACTTCTTCAAATTTAAATACAACTTCTCCTTTCTTAACAAATCCATTATCATTCTTAAATGTTGTAAGTGTTCTTATTTAGTCTTACTGAATATAAAAATATCATAAAAATAAATAACTATAAATTTACCAATATAGTCTCATAGCACTATATTCATCACCCTCATAAATGTGCTAGGTGCATTAGATAACCCAAATGGCATCACCATCCACTCTTATTTACTCATTTCCTTCACGAATTTGAATATGATAATATCCACTCCTTAAATCAATCTCGATAAAATATTTTTCTCCTGCAAGCCCATCCATCATATCATCTAAATGAGGTATAAGAAACCTATACTTTACTATAATTTTTTTAATTTTTGTAGTATACACACACATTATCCATCCTCCATCTTTATTTGGAGTTAGCAATGCTAGTGTTGCACATGGAATCATGCTCTCGCTTATCACTTTCTTCCGTAACAATTATGTAACTTGTTTATTTAATTCTATATTATTTATTAGACTCATCCTATAAGCTAGTTGATTGGGTAGAGAAAATCTTAGAATCAAATCAATGTGATGTTGAATATCTCTCTTTGGTGGTAAACCATCCGGTAACTCATCATGAATAACATTTATATATTCTTTCAACACTCTAGTTGCTTCTATTGGTATTGGCACCATTTATGTTTCTTCATTCTTTGCTATTAGTGCATAACAGAAACCTTCTACCTTCATATCTTAGATAAATTATTTACTACAGAGCATGCTTTCTATCTTCTCTTCCTCTTTAAGAGGAAAAACTATCTTTTCACCACCTTTCCAAACAATGTATGTTTTATTTGATCCATCATGAACTAATTTCCTATCAAATTGCCACAGTCTCCCTAATTACACATGACATGCATCCATCGGAATAACATCACACCATATTTCGTCATTATATGTTTTTCCTATAAAAAAATTGATTAAGCACTTTTTATCTACTATAACCTCATTTCTTTTCTTAAATCATGAAATCTGATAAGGGTTAGGATGCTTTTCACATTGCATATTTAATTTCTCAATCATTTCTTTAGTTATCATATTTTCACAACTACCACCACCTATAATTACTTTGCATACCTTTCCACCCAAAGCACATCTTGTTTGAAAAATATTTGATTGTAGGCATGCATCACCACCTTCTTTATTATGCACTTGATCCTTCCTTGAAACTATCATGGTTCTTCTCATCATAATATTCTTCACAATGTAGGCTGGTGTAACTTCAATATTTTGCTCTTCTTTTTCAATCTCAACTAGATTAACTCTTGGATGATCTTCTTACCTCCTTTCTTAATCTTGATAGTTTGGACACTCAAATTCTATGTGCCCTTCTTCTATAAATCTATAAAAGACATAAGATTAACGTTTATTCAAAAACCATCATCTAGCACCACCGTAACCTCATCCTCTCTGAAATCCTCTTCTTTTTTGTTGGTATTGAAACCTTGGCCTATTATCATCTTACCTTTCTACAGCACATGATGATTCACCTTTATTGATAATAAAACCACCTTTGGTGGTCTTAAACCCACCTCAACCCCTTTATTTGAGGGGATCTACCTCTTTTTAGACCAATAGATATCCTTCTAAAATTCTTTCTATTTTATGTTTCTTCTACCTTCAAAGATAATTGATAAGCCTCCTCCATGTTAATTATTCTATGTATGCTTAGATCATATTCAATAGAAAATTTAAAACCATTTACATACCTTGCAACCATCTACTCTTATGTTTCATCATGCTCCACTCATATGGAAAGCTTGTAAAATTCATCTATATACTCTTGTATATTGTGATATTTTTACCTCAAATTCTAAAATCTTCTATATAGGGTTTGTGCATAACCCATAGAAAGAAATTTCTCTCTCAAATTATTCTCTTTACCTTTTCTTTGTCCCTCTTTCTGCAGGTGATCCCACCAAATCATTGCATGAATTTCTAATTTTGTGCATGCAAACTTTACCTTATTGTCTTCTCTCAAATTCTTCCACTTGAATAAATTCTCCATGTTATTCATCCAATCTATCAACTCCTCTATTTTTAAACTACCTCCATAATCTAGAACATCAACCTTGATTCCTTGATTCCTTCCTTCTAAAGCCCAATCCATCCTCTCTTCCATTGATGGTGGCTACTTTTGCTGTTCTTCTTCTTACAAAACTTATTCATCATAATCTGTCTTTTTCATCACCACCTTATCTTCTCTGCTAGTTGGTGATAACCTTTATTAATTTTTGAACTTACATATGTAGCTTTTGTATAGTCTGGTTCATCAATGTCATACCTCCTCATCCTCTCGCCATTCTTCTCTCCTCCAAGATTCGAACTTACTCCGATACCAAATAATGAATCTAAAAACTAACAAGAACAATAAAATTATCAATCAGCCAAGATATTGAAAAAATACTTAGAATTGATTTATATTAATTTATTGAAATAATTCTAAACCCACACCATGCTTCAATAAGCCTCAACCAAGAATTTACAGTTTACATGTAAAATTTGAAAAAAACTAAAATCTAAAAAGAAATGCCTAATTTTAAAAAATCTTAAAATATCCCAAAGATATTCCAAAATATCTTAAACACTATAATTAGACTATGGGATGAAATTCAATTAAAGATAATCTCTAGTTCTAAAAATATATAATTTTTAAAAATAGAAAAAACCCAAAAAAATCATTAAATCGCCATTTTAGGCCCTCAAATGATCATGCATGGCCTCAAAGAAATATTAAAAAAATTGTTAGGTAGGCGGAATTTCTTAGGGACAACAATTTACTTTTTGATATGGTCATTTTGGTGCATGGAAGAGCTCAAATAGAGCTATAGGTTAAAAGTTATGGCGTCTGAAAGGTTGCCCTATTTTCTTTTGCATCATAATTGATATAGAACATATAAAAAGATTAGGGTTAACATTATTAGCCATCTCAAGTGTAAAATCTATGGAAGGACTCATAATTTGGTCTCCATTTTCATATGACAGATATGAGAAGTTGAAAATAGGAAAATAACATTCCAAATAAAAAACCAAGAGAGATTGAAGTCATTAGAACTAAAATAATGTTACATGTTTAATATCACATACATTATACTTATTTCAAATTTTGATGTACATGAAATTATTTTATTTAATTATCATTTAATGTGATATATATTTGTTATTTGGATGAATATGAAATGATGTATTAATTAGTATTTATTGTTAAATGTAAATGCCACAACTACGAGTGCTACTAGCATAGATATCTTAAATACATGTATCTAAAATACACGGAGATATATCAATCTCGAGGTACCTATCTAACCTACATCATAATATAGGCACCTCGAGATTGATATCTCTCGACGTATTTTAGATAAATGTAGTTAAGATATCTATGCTAGTAAAAAATTAGTTATGACATATTCTTGACATGTATTTGACTATCACAAGATAATACTCACTTTACGTTTGACATCCAAAAGATTTGTATTTTGAAAAATTGTAATATTTTGATTATATATTTCCTTATTTTTTTCAATTTTTTTTAACCTAACATATTTATATGGATAAATTAATGCCACCTATCAATAATCAATAAGATTTTTTTGAAAAAGATAATGAAATTATTAATCAAAATGGTGTACATAAATTTTAAGATAAAACCTTAATTATATAAATGGAGGCATATTAAAATTTAAGTGAATTTAATCTTTAACATATACTAACAGAACTGGTACTTTTAAATAGCATTCCCAAAATAATTACCTTAAAATTAACACATCTCAACTTTTTTTTTTTAAAATAATAAAGATTTCTAAACCCATTAAAAAAATAGTTTAAAAACAAATTAATATATAAAATAGTTTAGAAGTAATTAATTTATAAAATGGATAATGAAAATTGAATAATTAAAGATAAACCATTATGTTTACATAGTTATTGACACTTTTTTTATTATTTATATAAATTTTAAATTGACGAATTCATTTTTACATTTAACCAATCTTGATATGGCAGCAATTTATCCTACATTTAAACTTATTTTTTTATGTGAACCAAGTAATAATTATTTTTTCTTACATTGAGCCAAGTAATAATTATTTAGAATGAAAATAGAAGCAAGCATCTTGCATGCAACCATATTTTAATATTTGTTTGTCATTGTGGTACAAATATATAAAAAAAACATTTAAATTAAAATAAATATTTATTTTTTAATGTATTTTTTAATTGTAAAATTGTTTTTAAAAGTTTGATTTATAATACTTTTCAAATGAGGGTGGATTTTTTTCCTATTAGTTTGTAAATATGATTTATTTTTATTATTTCATGTTATGACCTATATTATAATTTAATATTTAACATGTAACTTATTTTTTTTATTGTAATAAAATTTTTTTTTAATTTATATTTTAATTTCATCTAATAAAAATAATATATGGTATGAATATTTATAATCTATTAATTTAATGCTTATTAAATCTTTACTCATTATTCAAACATAAATTATTTAAAATAATAATTAATATTCTATATTAATGAATTAAAAAATTAAATCATCTAATATCTAAAACCATATTAACATTATCTTGCATAATAAATACCACCAAAACAAAAAAGATACTTGATTATTTCACGATGGATAACATAATTATATATACAATCCGATACATAATCTTAACGTTTCTCATAGGAAAATAACCGTGCCTTAAAGATGGCCAACGTTACTTGTCTTCTAAGAGAGAAATATGTGTTCCAGAATACTAAACAAAAACCCTACTAATATTATGTGTTGTCGTGCATGAATCTTGATTCAGAATCCCTTCAAGGCTTTGTGTAAGGTTAAGTGTGATGGTACGCACTACGAGAAGAACCCATGGATGAGATCGTGGATGGAAATAGAATCTGATTGCCAGCTATCAAGCTTGCACTACCGATAGTAACATGGATCTCATCAGTTGCGGTAATATTCATGATGGCCATGGCCAAAGGCTTTAGTCATAATACTGTGGTCTTGAGCACACTTCTGGACTTGATTTCTAATTGGGCAATAAGGTTCCATAGTACATTTGTAATAAGCTCTCAGCTAAGGTTTTTTTAAGGTCATCTTTTGCCTACATTTTACCATTTATGTCCCTAGCTTACCTGACAACAAAAACAAAATAGATGAGACTAGTTACACACAAAATCACTTCTACAAAAAACATAATTACAGACTATCTTATCCGTATAGTACTAAATTTTTTATGCATGACCATAGCTTGAAAGATTAAGCTCTTCTTATTTGGTAAATCTTCATCTGTGCATGAATTTCCCTTCTCCCTCTCACTTTCACTCTCAGTCTGCTTCAATATTTTGTAGGTTATTTTCCACTTTTTGGATGGCAGTCATAAATCTTCAATTGTATATTTGGAATTATTTCCTAAGGATCTCTGATAGGTCTCCTCAAAACTCATGGAATTGATGTCATAATCCATAACTCCATTATTGATATCCTCTACTATGCTATCATGAACCAAGGACAAATAAATATTTTCCCACTCATGGGACATCACAATTTTTTCCTAACATCACACATTGGGTTTCTAACTTTTGTTGAATAATATTTCATCTCCAGATAATCGTTCATAAGGATTTCTCCATATATGGGTTGCACACAACTCATATCCACACTACTATTTTAAAAATCAAAATTATGATATACATATAGAAGCCTCATCTTTGTGGTGCCTTTAAAGAAAAATTGGTGCATGTCCATGATACTTATCGAAGTAGTCTTTAGTTATTCATATGAGACATCCCCATCCTTATTGCCTTTTTTGGCAACTTTATTCTCACCAACACTCTCATGCCTCATCACATGAAGCTACCTCAACCATACCGATTATAATTTTGGGTGCAAAAATCTACCCAACATCTTGTAAATCATATGTTTCCTTTCACAAACCTTCCACTTGTCTTTCATTTGTCTCCTCACTTGGAGGTCTTTCCAATATGTGGCTCTAACTTCACACAACCACTTACATGCACATTTCACACTCATGGGGTCAACAACATTTATATCCCCAAAATATAACTCAAGTTCAACTATCCAAGTCAGGAACTATTCTTGACTTTCTTTTCCAAAAAATATAAAAATATCACTAAGAGATTTATCTTTCTTCTCCACCACAACCTTGGCTGGTCTCTTCTATCTACAGATATCTCTTCTGTCTGCTTGCTTATCCTATTTCCAGAGTGTCCATCTACATTTGTAAGGATAATAACCCCACCATCAACTCTTCCTCATCACCATCACATGCAACTGCATCGTATCACCATGTATGGTCTTTCCCATCATTTCTAGTCTCTCCTGGAACACTTATAGCATATTTGTCAACTCATCTATCTCACATGCTCTTCTCTTGTGTGTCATTTCTTACCACAATCAGTAGGATCCTTTTTCATAACTTGCAATAGAATCCAAATTCAGCCTCTCACAAAATCTGTTACATCTTTTAGGACTTCACACACCTACACCTAACTATAAAAGCTTCTCAACAACTTGTAACTCTATGTAGACTTCCCTTTCATAGCCTATAACATACATTGAGGATTTTGTCACAACTACAAGGACACTACCTTGCCTTGATACCACTTGGTGAAAACATGATAAGAGGGGGAAATTTTAAGGTCTAGCTTTATCACCCATGTTACAAGGGTTTCAAAATCCATGGACACACATGCATAATTTGACAATTAATTGACTATCACAAAAAAGAGATTATATTAATACATTTCACATAATAGAATACAAATCATGTTATCAAACACACACTCACACTCACACATGTCTATATAGGCTTATTTCATTACATGAAAGAGTTTTAGACTCTCATATAGTTATTTATGAATTGATAAAACTCTCTATTTTATTCTTGGAGAGTTCTTCTCCACCACCTTATCCTCTCCCTTAGAAACACTCCAAAACCTCTCTTCAAATCTGTCCATGGTCCTCTTGGAACTAGTAAAAGCATGTAAAGTCTAGTATTTTATGCATGTCCTTTAGCCACCTGACATATTTTGGACCTTGAAATATACCTTGTCACATCTCTCTTCATCTTTGGCCAAAAATACTTTTCCTCCACCAAATATATTGTCTTCGTCTTACCAAAATGTCTAGCCAAACAACCATTATTTAATTATCATATTATATTGTCTCATAGAGACCCAACTAGAATGCATAGTTAATTTCCTTTGAAGAGTTAACCTTCTTTTATAACATACTCATCATCAATAATATTTATCCCATATGTTAATGGATTCTTGAACTGTTCAATTAGCTTGCCAAAATATGGATTAGTATCATATAATTCTTTGATAGATTCAAATCCAACTACTTCACTCACCATAGTAGTTAATAACGCTACCCTTCTACTCAATACATCCACTACCCTATTTTACTTTCCAAATTTATGTTTCAGCATAAAAGTATATTCCTAGAAGAAAGAAACCCACTTTGCATGCCTACTATTCAACTACTTTTGTATATTCACATACTTCAAAGCCTCATGATTTGTAAATAGTATAAACTCCTTAGGCACCAGATAATGCCTCCAATTTCTTAATTCTTGTAAAATTACATAAATTTCAACATCATAAGTAAAATACTTTATTCTTACCTCATTTAATTTTTCACTAAAATATTCTATTGGATTTCCTTCTTGACTTAGCATAGTACGAATTCCCACAAACGAAGCATAACAATCAACCTCAAACACTTTTTTAAAATATAGTAATGCTAAAATTGACCTTTTTGTAATCTTCTTCTTCAAAAATTCAAAGATTTTTGTGGATTCTCTAGTCCATGCAAATTTCTACCCTCTCATGCAATCTGTTATTGGTGCCACAATACTACTAAAATTTTTAATAAATTTTGTATAAAAAGTTCCTAAACCATGGAAAATTCTCACCTCTGTAATTATTTTTGGAATAGGCCACTCAACAATTTCCTTTATATTTTCCTCATCCATTTTCACACCATCTTTTGAAACTACAGCTCCCAAAAATACCAAACTATTATGCATAAACCTGCACTTCTTCAAATTTGCATACAACTTCTCCTTTCTTAACAAATCCATTACCATTATAAAATGTTGTAAGTGTTCTTATTTAGTATTAATGAATATAAAAATATCATTAAAATAAACAACCAAAAACTTACCAATATATTCTCATAGCATTGTATTCATCACCCTCATAAATGTGCTAGGTGCATTAGATAACCCGAATGGCATAACCATCCACTCATAGAAGCTATCCCTAGTCTTGAATGTCATTTAACACTCATCTCCTTCATGAATTTGAATATGATAATAGCCACTCCTTAGATAAATCTATGTAAAATATTTTGCTTCTTCAAGCACATCCATTGTATCATCTAAATAAGGTATAGGAAACCTATACTTTATTGTAATTTTATTAATTGCTCTACTATCCACACACATTATCCATCCTCCATCTTTCTTTAGAGTTAACAATGCTAGTGTTTCACATGGACTCATACTCTTCCTTATCACTTTCTTCCTTAACAATTCAGTAACTTGTTTATTTAATTATGCATGTTTTGTTAGACTCATCTTATAAGTTGCTTGATTAGGTAGAGCTGATCCTAGAATCAAATCAATGTGATGTTGAATATCTCTCTTCAGTGGTAAACCATCTGGTAACTGACTAGGAATAACATCTCCATATTTTTTCAACACTCTTGATGTTTCTATTTATACTGGCACCATTTATGTTTCTTCATTCTTTACTACTAGTGCATAATAGCAACCTACTACATATCTTAGATAAATTATTTATTACAGAGCATGCTTTATATCTTCTCTATCTCTTTAAGAGGTAACAAAAACACCTTTGTACCACCTTTATAAATAGTGTATGTGTTATTTATTCCATCACGAACTACTTTCCTATCAAATTGCCATGATCTACCCAATAACACATGAATCAGAATAATATCACACCATATTTCACCATTATATATTTTTCTTATAAAAAACTTGATTAAGCACCTTTTATCTATTGTAACCTCATTCCTTTTCTTAAACCATGAAATATTATAAGGGTTAGGATTCTTTTCACATTTCATATTTAGTTTAACAATTATTTCTTTACATACCATATTTTCACAACTACCACCATCTATAATTACTTTGCATACCGTTCTACCTAAAGTATACCTTGTTTGAAAAATATTTGATCATAGGCATGCATCACCACCTTCTTTATTATGCACTTAATATTTCCTTGGAATGATCATGGTTATTCTCATCATAAGATTCTTTCTAATGTTAGCTAGTGCAACTTCAATATTTTGCTCTTCTATTTCAGCCTTAACTAGATTAACTCCTGAATGATCTTCTTGCCTCTTTTCTAGATCTTGATAGTTTAGACACTCAAATACTATGTGGCCTTCTTCTCCACATCTATAATAGACATAATATCTACTTTGATTCAAAAATTATCCTCTAGTACCACTGTAATCTCATCCTCTCTAAAATCCTCTTCCTCTTTGTTGGTATTGAAACCCTTGTCTATTATCATCTTGTCTTTCTACACCACATGACGATTCACCTTTATTGGCATTAAATCCACCTCTGGTGGTATTAAACTCACCTCATCCCCTTACTGAATGGGATCTATCTCTTTTTGGACCAATAGATGTGCTTCTAAAATTATGTCTATTTTGGTTTTCTTCTGCCTTCAAAGCTAATTGATAAGCCTCCTCCATGTTAAGTATTCTATGCATGCTCAATTCATCTTAAATATAAAATTTCAAACCATTTACATACCTTACAACCATCTACTCTTATGTTTCATCTTGTTCCACTCATATGGAAAGCTTGTAAAATTCATCTATATACTCTTGTATACTATGATATTTTTGCCTCAAATTCTAAAATCTTCTATATAGGGATTGTGCATAATCTACAGGAAGAAATTTCTCCCTCAGCTTCTCCATCTTTTTTTAGGAATTCATCTTCTCTTTACCTTTTCTCTATCTATCTTTCTGTAGGTAATCCCACCAAATCATTGCATGACCTTTCAATTTTGTGTATGCAAACTTTACCTTCTTGTTTTCTCTCAAAGTCTTCCACTCAAATAACTTTTCCATGCTATTCATCTAATCTATCAACTCTTATGGTTTTAAACTGCCTCTATAATTTAGAACATCAACTTGGATTCCTTCATTCCTTCCTTATAAATCCTAAACCATCCTCTCTTCCATCGACGATGGCTACTTTTTCTATTCTTCTTCTTCCTAAACAATTTCATTATGATCTGTGTCTTCTTCATCACAACCTTATCTTCTCTATTGGTTGGTGATAACCTTTGTTAATTGTTGAACTTGCCTCTGTAACTCTTGTAGAGTCTAATTCATCTGTGCCATACCTCCTAATCCTCTTGCCATTCTTCTCACCTCCAAGATTCAAACTTGTTGTGATACCAGATAATAAATCCAAAAACTAATAAGAACAAGAAAATTACCAATAGGCCAAGATATTAAAATAATACTAAAAATTGATTTGTATTAATTTATTAAAATAATTAGAAACCCACAACATGATTAAATAAGCCTTTACCTAGAATTTAGAGTTTACATATAAAATTTGAAAAAAACTAAAATCTAAAAAAAATGCCTATTTTTAAAAACTCTCAAAATATCTCAAAATTTTTTGGAAATATCCTAAAAACTATAATTAGACTATGGGATAAAATTCATCTAAAGTTGATGTCTGGTTCTAAAAATATACAATTTTTAAAAATAGAAAAAACCCTAAAAAATTATTAAATCATAATTTTAGATCCTCAAATGATCATGCATGGCTTCCAAAAAATATTGAAAACATTCTTAAGCAAGTATAACTTATGAGGAACAACAACCTACTTTTTGATACGATCACTTTGGTATGTGGAAGAGCTCAAATAGAGCTATGGGTGAAAAATCATGGCCTCGAGAAGGTTGGCTTATTTTTTTTGCATCATAATTAATATAGGACATACAAAAAGATCATGGTTGATATTTGTGGCCATCTCACATGTAAAATCTCTGGAAGGACTTAGAATTTGTTCTCCATTTTCATATGACAGATATAAGAAGTTGAAAATAGGAAAATAACTTTCTAAATGAAACGTTGAGTAAGAGAGATTCAAGTCCTTAGAACTACAATAATGTTACATGTTCAATATCACATATATTATACTTATTTCACATTTCTTTGTATATAAAATTATTTTATTTAATTATCATTGAATGTGATATATATTTAATATTTGGATGAATATAAAATGATGTATATTAGTCTTTATTGTTAAATGTACATGCCACACCTGTGGGTGCTTCTAGCATAGATATCCTAAATAAATTGAGATATATCAATCTTGAGGTGCCTATCTAACCTACATCATAATATAGGCACCTCGAGATTGATATCTCTCGATATATATATATATGCTAGTAAATATTTAGTTATGACATTAATCTTGATGTGTATTTGACTATCACAAGATAATACTGACTTTATGTTTGACGTTCAGAGGATTTTATCTTTTTCTCTGGGAAGTATTTCAAAAAATTGTAATATTTTGGTCATATATTTCCTTCTTTTTTCAATTTTTTTAAACTTAACATATTTAAATGAATAAATTGTTACCACTTATCAGTAATCAATAAATTTTTTTTTGAAAAAGATAATGAAATTATTAATCAAAATGATATACATAAATTTTAAGATAAAACCTTAATATATATAAATGGAGTCATATTAAAATTTAAGTGAATTTAAGCTTTAGCATATACTAAGAGAGATGGTACTTTTAAATAACATTCCCAAAATAATTACCTTAAAATTGACACGTCTCAACTTTTTTTTTTTTAAAATAAAAAATTTTAAACCCATTAAAAAAATAGTTTAAAAACAAATTAATATATAAAATAGTTTAGAAGTAATTAATTTATAAAATGAATAATGAAAATTGATTAGTTAAAATAAAACATTATGTTTATATATTTATTGACAATTTTTTATTATTTATATAAATTCTAAATTGACGAATTCATTTTAACATTTAACCAATCTTGATATGGAAGCAATTTATCCTACATTTAAACTTATTTTTTATGCGACTCAAGTAATAATTATTTTTTCCTACATTTAAACTTGTTTTTATATGAGCCAAGTAATAATTATTTATGTGGATTGTATAACTTGTTGCACCTATTGCACCAAAGTTCTCAAAGTATATATGTGTAGAATAAAAATAGAAGCAAGCATTTTGGAGGCAACCATATTTTAATATTTGTTTGTCAATGTGGTATAAATATATAATGAAAACATTTAAATTAAAATAAATATTTATTTTTTAATATATTTTTTAAATTGTAAAATTGTTTTTCAAAGTTTGATTTATGATACTTTTCAAATGAGGGTGGATTTTCTTTCTATTAGTTTGTAAATATGATTTATTTTTATTATTTCATGCTATAACTTATATTATAATTTTATATTTAACATGTAACTTATTTTTTTTAATTGTAATAAAGTTTTTTTTAAAATTTATATTTCAATTTCATCTAATAAAAATAATATATGGTATGAATATTTATAATCTAGTAATTTAATGCTTATCAATTCTCTACTCATTATTCAAACATAAATTTAAAAAATAATAATAATTAATATCCTATATTAATGAATTAAAAAATTAAATCTCTAATATCTAAAACCATATTAATATTATCTTCTATAATAAATACTACCAAAACAAAAAGATACTTGACTATTTCACGATGGATGGCAAAATTATATATACAATCCGATACATAATCTTAACGTTTCTCGTAGGAAAATAACCGTGCCTTAAAGATGGCCAACATCACTTGTCTTCTAAGAGAGAAATATGTGTTCCAGAACTCTAAACAAAAACCCTACTAATATTATGTTTTGTCGTGCATGAATCTTGATTCAGAATCCCTTCAAGGCTTTGTGTAAGGTCGAGTGTGATGGTACGCACTACGAGAAGAACCCGTGGATGAGATCGTGGATGGAAATAGAATCTGATTGCCAGCTATCAAGCTTGCACTAATGTTAGTAACATGGAGCTCATCAGTTGTGGCAGTATTCATGGTGGCTATGGCCAAAGGCTTCAGTAAATGATTGAGTTGGACTTTATAGGTAGTAGTCACAATACTGGGGTCTTGAGCGCACTTCCAGACCTGCTTTCTAGCGCATCTGTAATAAGCTCTCGGCCAGGGGTTGTTTAAAGTCATCTTTTGCCCGTATTTTAGCCATTGACATCCCTGGCTTACCTGACAACAACAACAGAACGGATGAGACTAGTTACACAAAATCACTTCTACTAATACCCTAATGGCAGACTATTTTCTAAACTTCTTGTAATAGATTGTTACCGTAATTATCGCTGATTTTGCCGTAACGGCACTGATTTTCTTATGTACGGCCACAGCATATTCAGTAAATATTCATCTGTGCATGAATTCCCCATCTCCCTCTTACTCTCACTCTTAGTCTGCTTTAATATTTCATAGATATATACCTTCTCCCTCTTACTCTGACTCTTAGTCTGCTTCAATATTTCATAGTTTATCTTCCTATTTTTGGATGGTAGTCACAAATCTTCAATTGTATATTTGGAATTATTTTCTAAGGATCTCTGAGAGGTCTCCTCTAAACTCATGGAATTGATGTCATATTCCATAACTCCATTATCGATATCCTCTGCTATGCTATCATGAACCAAGGATAAATCAATACTTGCCCAATCATGGGACTTAACAATATCTTCCCATCATCACGCATTGGGTCTCTAACTTCCGGTGAACAATATTTCATTTCCACACAATCCTTTACAATGATTTCTCCGTATATGGGTTGCTCACTGCTCATATCCACACCACTATTTTAAAAATCAAAATTATGATTTACATATAGAGGCCTCATCTTTGTGGTGTCTTTCACAAAATTTTGTTGTATGTCCTTGCTAATTATGGAATTAGTCTTTGGTTATTCATATGATACATCCCCATCCTTATTGCCTTTTTTGGCAATATTATTCTCATCAACACTCTCATGCCTCTTCAAATGAAGCTGCCTCTGCAAAAATCTACCCAACATCTTGGAAGTCAAATGTTCCCATTCACAAACCTTCCACTTATCTTTCATTTGTCTCCTCACTTGGAGGTCTTTCCAATATGTCGCTGTAACTCCACACAACCACTTACATGCAGCTTTCACCTTTATGGGGTCAACAACATTTATTTCTCCAAAATATAACTCAAGTTCAACTATCCAAGTAATGAGCTATTTTGGCCTTTCTTTTTCACAAAATATAAAAAAATCACTAAGATATTTATCTTTTTTCTCCGCCACAACCTTGGCCGGTCTCTTCTGTCTGCGGATATCTCTTCTATCTACTTGCTTAGCCTATTTCTAAAGCATCTATTTGCACTTATAATGATAATAACCCCACCATCGACTCTTCCTCACAACCATCACATGCAATTGCATCGTATCACCATGTATGGTCTTTCCCATCATTTCTAGTCTCTCCTGGCATATCTGTCAACTCATCTATCTCACATACTCTTCTCTTGTGTGTCATTTCTTACCACAATCAGTAGGATCCTCTTTCGTAACTTGCAATGGAGTCCAAATTCAACTTGTCACAAACTCTATCACACCTTTTTAGGACTTCACTCACCTACAGCTAACTATAAAAGCTTCTCAACAACTTGTAACTCTATGTAGACTTCCCTTTTATAGCCTATCACATACATGGAGGATTTTATCACAACTTAAAGGACACTACCTTGCCTTGATACCACTTGGTGAAAAAATGATAAGAGGGGGAAATTTTAAGGTCTACCTTTATCACCCATGTTACAAAGGTTTCAAAATCCATGGACACACATGCACATTTTGACAATTAATTAACTATCACACAAAAGAGATTATATTAATGCATTTCACATAATAGAATACAAATCATGTAATTAAACACACACTCACACTCAGAAATGTATCTATAGGCTCAATTCATTACATGAAAGTTTTAGACTCTCATACAATCATCTATGAACTGATACAAATCTATATTATACTCTTGGAGAGTTGTACTTCACCACCTCATCTTCTTTCTTCAAAACTCTTCAGAACCTCTCTTCAAATCTATCCATGGTCCTCTTGGAATGGTAATGGCATGTAATGTTCAGTATTTTATGCATGTACTTTAGCCACCTGACATATTCTGCGCCTTGAAACATACCTTACCACATCTCTCTTCATCTTTGGCCAAAAATACTTTTCCTCCATTAAATATATTGTCCTCGTCTTACCAAAATGTCTATCCAAACCACCATTATGTAATTATCTTATTATATTGTCTCATAGAGACCCAACTGGATTACATAATTATTTCCCTTTGATAAGATAACCTTCTTATATGAAATACTCATCATGAATAATATCTATCTCACCTATTAATGGATTCCTTCACTGTTTAACTATCTTACCAAAATATGGATCAGTATCATATAATTGTTTGATAGATTCAAATCCAACTACTTCACTCACCATGGTAGTTAATAATGCTACCCTCCTGCTCAATGCATGTGCTACCTAATTCTGCTTTCTTGATTTATGCTTCAGCATAAAAGTATACCCCTACAAGAAAGAAACCCACGTTGCATGCCTACTATTCAACTTCTTTTGTGTATTAACATACTTCAAAGCCTCATGATCTGTAAATAGTATAAACTCCTTAGGCACCAGATAATGCCTCTAATGTCTTAAAGCTTGTACAATTACATAAAGTTTAACATCATAAGTAGAATAATTTATTCTTGCCTCATTTAATTTCTCACTGAAATATGCTATTGACTTTCCTTCTTGACTCAACATAGTACCAATTCCCACAAATGAAGCATCACAATCAACCTTAAATAATTTATTAAAATCTAGTAATGCTAAAATTGACCTTTCTATAATCTTCTTCTTCAAAAATTCAAATCTTTTTGTGGCTTCTCGAGTCCATGAAAATTCCTTCCCTCTCATGCAATCTATTATTGGTGCCACAATACTACTAAAATTTTTAATAAATTTTGTGTAAAAAGTTGCTAAACCATATAAACTTCTTCCCTCTATAATCCTTTTTGGAATAGGTCACTCAATAATTGCCTTTATCTTTTCCTCACCCATTTTCACACAATTTGCTGAAACTATAAATCCTAAAAATACCAAACTATTCTGCATAAACCTGCACTTCTTCAAATTCACATACAACTTCTCCTTTCTTAACAAATCCATTACCATTCTCAAATGTTGTAAGTGTTCTTATTTAGTCTTACTGAATATCAAAATATCATCAAAATAAACAACCATAAACTTACTAATATATTCTCATAGCACTGTATTCATCACCCTCATAAATGTGCTAGGTGCATTAGATAACCCGAATGGTATCATCATCCACTCATATAAGCCATCCCTAGTCTTGAATGTCATTTTCCACTAATCTCCTTCACGAATTCAAATATGATAATAGCCACTCTTTAGATCAATCTCATTAAAATATTTTGCTCCTGCAAGCACATCCATCATATCGTCTAAATGAGGTATAGGAAACCTATACTTTATTATAATTTTATTAATTCCTCTACTATCCACACACATTCTCCATCCTCCATTTTTTTTAGAGTTAGTAATGTTGGTGTTGCACATTGACTCATACTCTCCTTTATCACTTTCTCCCTTAACAATTTAGTAACTTGTTTATTTAATTCTACATGTTTTATTGGACTCATCCTATAAGCTAATTGATTGGGTAGAGCTGATCCTGAAATCAAATCAATGTGATGTTGAATATCTCTATTCAGTGATAAACCATCTAGTAACTCATCAGGCATAACATCTGATGTTCTTTCAACACTCTTTCTGCTTCTATTTGTATTGGCACCATTTATGTTTGTTCATTCTTTACTACTAATGCATAATAACAACTTGCTACCTTCATATCTTAGCTAATAGCATGCTTTCTACCTTTTTACCACCTTTACAAAAAGTGTATGTGTTTTTTGATCCATCATGAACTAGTTTCCTATTAAATTACCATGGTCTCATCAATAACACATGCAATGCATCCATCGAAATAACATCACACCATATTTTATCATTATAAGTTTTTTCTATAGAAAACTTGATTAAGCACCTTTTATCTACTATAACCTCATTCCCTTTCTTAAATCATGAAATTCAATAAAGGTTAGATGCTTTTCACATTACAGATATAGTTTGTCAATCATTTTTTTAGATACCATATTTTCATAACTACCACCATCTATAATTACTTTGCATACCTTTCCACCCAAAGTACATCTTGTTTGAAAAATATTTGATCACAGGCATTCAACACCACCTTTATTCTATACTTGATCCTTCCTTTGAGTGATCATGGTTCTTCTCATCATAATATTCTCTCTAATGTCAGCTGGTGCAACTTTAGTATTTTACTCCTCTATGTTAGCATCAACTAGATTAACTCTTGGATGATCTTCTTGCCTCCTTTCTTGATCTTGATAGTTTGGACTCTCAAATTCTCTATGACCTTCTTTTCTACATCTATAACAAACATAAGATCTATGTTGATTTATAAACCATCCTCTAACACCACCGTAACCTCATAGTATCTAAAATCCTCTTACTCTTTGTTGGTATCGAAACCCTTGCCTATTGTCATCTTACCTTCTTGCACCATGTGATGATTCACCTTTATTGGCATTAAAACCACCTCTGTTGGAATTAAACCCACCTCATCCCCTTATTGGAGGGGATCTTCCTCTTTTTGGACCAATAGATGTTCATCTAAAATTTTGTCTATTTTGTTTTTCTTTTGCCTTCAAAGCTAATTGATAAGCCTCCTCCATGTTAAGTATTATATGCATGCTTAATTCATCTTGAATATAAAATTTCAAACCGTTTACATAATTTTTAGCCATCTATTCTTCTGTTTCATCATGCTCTACTCGTATGGAAAGCTTGTAAAAGTCATCTGTATACTCTTGTATATTGTGATCTTTTTTCCTCAAATTCTAAAATCTTCTATATAGGGTTTGTGCATAATTCACAAGAAGAAATTTCTCCCTCAAATTTTTCTCCATCTTTTTCTATGAATTAATCTTCTATTTACCTTTTCTCTATCTCTCTTTCTGTAGGTGATCCCACCAAATCATTGCATGACCTTTCAATTTTATGCATGCAAACTTTACCTTCTTATCTTCTCTCAAATTCTTTCACTCGAATAACTTCTCCATGCTATTCATCCAATCTATCAAATCCTCTAGTTTTAATTTGCCTCCATAACCTAAAACATCAAACTTGATCCCTTTATTCCTTCCTTCTAAATCCCAAACCATCCTCTCTTCCATCAATGGTGGCTGCTCCTATTGTTCTCCTTGCTAAACTTTTCATCACGATCTATTTCTTCTTCATCACCACCTTCTCTTATCTATTAGTTGGTGATAA
The DNA here is from genome assembly GCA_037957365.1 of Torreya grandis. Lineage (NCBI taxonomy): Eukaryota > Viridiplantae > Streptophyta > Pinopsida > Cupressales > Taxaceae > Torreya > Torreya grandis. The sequence goes on from JARHVA010002339.1 coordinate 1,839,642, forward strand.
CGTTTGTTAATTATAAAACATGCTTCTATAACTCTTGTATATTCTAGTTCATCTGTGCCATAACTCTTCATTCTCTCACCATTATTCTCTCCTCCAAGATTCAAACTTGCTTTGATACCATATAATGAATCTAAAAAATAACAAGAACAAGAAAATTACCAATAGGCCAAGATATTGAATCAATACTCAAAATTGATTTGTATTAATTTTTTGAAATAATTACAAACCCACACCATGCTTAAATAAGCCTCAACCTAGAATTTAGAGTTTACATGTAAAATTTGAAAAAAACTAAAAAAAATGTCTATTTTAAAAAACTCTCAAAATATCCCAAGAATCTGTTAAAATATCCTAAACACTATAATTAGACTATGGGATAAAATTCAATTGAAGTTGATGTCTGGTTCTAAAAATATACAATTTCTAAAAATACAAAAAAGCTAAAAAAGTTATTAAATCATAATTTTTTAGACCCTCAAATGATCATGTATGGCCTCCAAAAATTATTGAAAACATTATTAGGTAGGTTGAATTTCTCAGGGATAGAAATATACTTTTAGATATGGTCATTTTGGTGCATGGAAGAGCTCAAACGGAGCTATGGGTCAACATTTATGGCCTTTGGAAGGTTGCCCTATTTTTTTTGCATCATAATTGATATGAGACATATATAAAGATTAGGGTTAACATTTATGGCCATATCACGTGTAAAATCTCTGGAAGGTTTCAAAATTTGGTCTCCATTTTCATATCACAGATATGAGAAGTTGAAAATAGGAAAATAACTTTCCAAATGAAAAGGTGAGGAACAAAGATTCAAGTCCTTAGAACTACAATAATGTTATATATTTAATATCACATATATTATACTTATTTCACATTTTGATGTATATGAAATTATTTTATTTAATTATTATTGAATGTGATAAATATTTATTATTTGGATAAATATGAAATGATGTATTAATTGGTATTTATTGTTAAATGTACATGCCACACCTGTGGGTGTTACTAGCATAGATATCTTAAATATATTTATCCAAAATACATGGAGATATATCAATGTTGAGGCACCTATCTAACCTACATTATAATATAGGCACCTCAAGATTGATATCTCTCGACACATTTTAGATAAATGTATTTAAGATATCTATGCTATTAAAAAATAATTTATGACATTAATCTTGATGTGTATTTGACTATAACAAAATAATACCCACTTTACATTTGATGTCTAGAAGATTTTATCTTTTGCTCTGGGAAGTATTTTGAAAAATCTTAATATTTTTGTCACATATTTCCTTGTTTTTTTTAAAAATTTTAAACCTAACATATTTAAATGGATAAATTGCTGCCACTTATCAGTAATCAATAAGATTTTTTTAAAAAAAATACTAAAATTATTAATCAAAATGATGTACATAAATTTTAAAATAAAACCTTAATATATATAAATGGAGGCATATTAAAATTTAAGTGAATTTAAGCTTTAGCATATACTAAGATAGTTAGTACTTTTAAATAACATTCTCAAAATAATTACCTTAAAATTGATACATCTCAACTTTTTAAAAAAAATTAAAAGTTTTAAACCCATTAAAAAAATAGTTTAAAAACAAATTGATGTATAAAATAGTTTAGAAATAATTAATTTATAAAATGAATAATGAAAATTGATTAGTTAAAGATAAAACATTATGTTTATATATTTATTGACAATTTTTTATTATTTATATAAATTCTAAATTGACGAATTCATTTTTATATTTAACCAATCTTGATTTGGAAGCAATTTATCCTACATTTAAACTTATTTTTTATGTGAATCAAGTAATAATTATTTTTTCCTACATTTAAACTCGTTTTTATGTGAGCTAAGTAATAATTATTTATGTAGATTGTATAATTTGTTGCACCTATTGCACCAAAGTTCTCAAAGTATATATGTGTAGAATGAAAATAGAAGCAAGCATCTTGGATGCAACCATATTTTAATATTTATTTGTCAATGTGGTAGAAATATATAATGAAAACATTTAAATTAAAATAAATATTTATTTTTTAATGTATTTTTTCTAATTGTAAAATTGTTTTTCAAAGTTTGATTTATGATACTTTTTAAATGAGGGTGGCTTTTCTTTCTATTAGTTTGTAAGTATGATTTATTTTTATTATTTCATGTTATACCCTATATTATAATTTTATATATAACATGTAACTTAATTTTTTTTTATTGTAATAAAGTTTTTTAAAAAAATTATATTTCAATTTCATCTGATAAAAATAATATATGGTATGAATATTTATAATCTAATAATTTAATGCTTATCATTTTCTCTACTCATTATTCAAACATAAATTTAAAAAATAGTAATAATTAATATTCTATATTAATGAATTAAAAAAATTAAATCATCTAATATCTAAAACCATATTAATATTATCTTCTATAATAAAAACTACCAAAACAAATAGATATTTGACTATTTCACGATGGATAAAAAAATTATATGTACATTCTGATCCGTAATCTTAATGTTTCTCATAGGAAAATAACCGTGCCTTCAAAATGGCCAACATCACTTATCTTCTAAGAGAGAAATATGTGGTCCAAAACTCTAAACAAAAACCCTGCTAATATTATGCATTTTCGTGCATGAATCTGGATTCATAATCCCTTTAGGGCTTTATGTAAGGTCGAGTGTGATGGTACACACTGCGAGAACCCATGGATGAGATCGTGGCTAGAAATAAAATCTAATTGCTGGCTATCAAGCTTGCACTACTGTTAGCAACATGGAGCTCATCAGTTGTGGTAGTATTCATGGTGGCTATGGCCAAAGGCTTCAGTAAATGATTGTGTTGGACTTTATAAGGTTTTGAGCGCACTTCAAGACCTGCTTTCTAACTGGGCAATAAGGTTCCATGGCACATCTGTAATAAGATCTTAGTTAGGCTTATTTAATGTCATCTTTTGCCCATATTTTTGCCATTGACGTCCTTCTCCCTCTCACTCTCACTCTCAATATACTTCAATATTTCATAGTTTATCTTCCTCTTTTTGGATGGCAGTCGCAAATCTTCAATTATATATTTAGAATTATTTTCTAAGGATCACTGAGAGGTCTCCTCTAAACTCATGGAATTGATGTCATAATCCATAACTCCATTATTCATATCCTCTCCTATGCTATCATGAACCAATGACAAATCAATATTTGCCCACTCATGGGACTTCACAATCTCTTCCCATCATTACACATTGGGTCTCTAACTTTCGGTGAACAATATTTCATCCCCACATAATCCTTCACAAGGATTTATCCATATATGGGTTGCTCACAGCTCATATCCACACTGCTATTTTAAAAATCAAAATTATTATCTACATATATAAGCCTCATCTTTGTGGTGCCTTTCACAAAAAATGTTGTATGTCCATGCTACTTATCGAAGTAGTCTTTGGTTATTTATAAGATACATCCCCATCCTTATTGCCTTTTTTGGAAATATTATTCTCACCAACACTCTCATGCCTCTTCAAATGACGCTGCCTCAACCATATCAATTGCAATTTTGGGTGCAAAAATCTACCCAACATCCTGGAAATCATATGTTCCCATTCACAAACCTCCCACTTGTCTTTCATTTTTTGTCTCACTTGGAGGTCTTTCCAATATGTCGTTGTAACTCCACACAACCACTTACATGCAACTTTCACCCTCATGGGGCCAACAACATTTATATCCCCAAAATATAACTCAAGTTTAATAATCCAAGTCACGAGCTATTCTGGACTTTCTTTTCCACAAAATATAAAAATATAACTAAGAGATTTATCCTTTTTCTCCACCACAACCTTGGCTAGTCTCTTCTATTTGTAAATATCTCTTCTATCTACATGCTTAGCCTACTTACAAAGCATCTATCTAGACTTGTAAGGAAAATAACCCCACCATCAACTCTTCCTCATTACAATCACATGCACCTGCATTGTATCACCATGTATGGTCTTTCCCATCATTTCTAGTCTCTCTTGGAACACTTTTAGCATATCTGTCAAATCATCTATCTCACATGCTATTCTCTTGTGTGTCATTTCTTACCACAATCAGCAGGATCCTCTTTCATAAGTTTCAATGGAATCTAAATTCAACCTCTCACAAACTTTTCCATACCTTTTTAGGACTTCACACACCTATATATAACTATAAAAGCTTCTCAACAACTTATAACTCTATGTAGACTTCCCTTTCATAGCCTATAACATACATTGAGGATTTTATCACAACCGAAAGGACAATACCTTTCCCTGATACCACTTTGTGAAAACATGATAAGATGGGGAAATTTTAAGGTCTACCTTTATCTCCCATGTTACAAGGGTTTTAAAATCCATGGACACACATGCACAATTTGAAAATTAATTGACTATCACACAAAAGAGATTATATTAATGCATTTCACATAATAGAATATAAATCATGTTATCAAACACACACTCACACTCACACATGTCTCTATTGGATTATTTCATTACATGAAATATTTTTAGACTCTCATACAATCCTTTATTAACTGATACAACTCTCTATTGTACTCTTGGAGAGTTCTGCTACACCACCTCATCCTCTCTTCAAAACTCTACAAAACCTCTCTTCAAATTTGTCCATGGTCCTCTTGAAATTGGTAATGTCATGTAAATTCCAGTATGTTATGCATGTCCTTTAGCCACGTGACATATTCTACACCTTGAAACATACGTTATCACATCTTTCTTCATCTTTGGCCAAAAATACTTTTTGTCCACCAAATATATTTTCTTCATCTTATCAGAATGTCTAGAGAATCCACCATTATGTAATTGTCTTATTATATTGTTTCGTAGAGACCCAACTAGAATTCATAATTATTTCCCTTTGAAAAGATAACCTTCTTGTATAATATACTCATCATGAATAATATCTATCCCACCTATTAATGGATTCCTGCACTGTTTAACTATCATTAAAAAATATGGATTAGTATTATGTAATTTTTTGATAAATTCAAATCTAAGTACTTCACTCACCATAGTAGGTAATAACACTACCCTCCTACTCAATGCATCTGCTACCTAATTTTTCTTTCCTGATTTATACTTCAATATAAAATTATACCCTTGTAGGAAAGAAACCTAATTTGTGTGCCTACTATTCAACTTCTTTTATGTATTCACATACTTTAAAGATTCATGATCTGTAAATAGTATAAACTCCTTAGGCACCAGATAATGCTTCTAATGTCTTAATTCTTGTACAATTGCATAAATTTTAACATCATCATTAGAATACTTTATTCTTACCTCATTCAATTTTTCACTAAAATATGCTATTGCCTTTCCTTCTTAACTTAGCATAGTACCAATTCCCATATATGAAGCATCACAATCAACCTAAAATACTTTATTAAATTCTAGTAATGTTAAAATTGACCTTTCTGTAATCTTCTTTTTCAAAAATTCAAAGATTTCTATAGCTTCTCTAATACATGCAAATTCCTTCAATCTCATGCAATCTGTTATTAATGCCACAATACTACTAAATTTTTAAATGAATTTTATGTAAAAAAATGCTAAACCATGGAAAATTCTTACCTCTGTAATGCTTTTTGGAATAGGCCACTCAAAAATTGATTTTATCTTTTCCTTATCCAGTTTCACACCATCTACTAAAACTACAAATCCCCAAAATACCAAACTATTCTACATAAACCTACACTTCTTCAAATTCGCATACAACTTCTCCTTTCTTAACAAATCCATTACCATTCTCAAATTTTGTAAGTTTTCTTATATATTCTTACTGAATATCAAAATATCATCAAAATAAACAACCACAAACTTACAAATACATTCTCATAGCACTATTTTCATCACCCTCATTAATGTGCTAGGTGCATTAGATAACCCGAATGGCATCACCATCCACTCATATAAGCCATCCCTAGTCTTGAATGCCATTTTCCACTCATCTCTTTCACAAATTCAAATATTATAATAGCCACTCCTTAGATCAATCTTAGTAAAATATTTGCTCCTACAAGCACATCCATTATATCATCGAAATGAGGTATAAGAAACTTATTCTTTATTATAATTTTATTAATTGATCTATTATCCACACACATTATCCATCCTTCATATTTCTTTAGATTTAGCAATGCTGGTGTTACACATGGACTCATACTCTCCCTTATCACTTTCTTAATAATTTAGTAACTTGTTTATTTAATTCTACATATTTTCTTGGACTCATCCTATAAGCTTCTTGATTGGGTAGAGATGATCATGGAATCAAATCAATGTGATGTTGAATCTCTCTCTTCAGTGGTAAACCATCTGGTAACTCATCATGCATAACATTTGCATATTCTTTCAACACTCTTGCTGCTTCTATTGGTATTGGCACCATTTATGTCTCTTCATTCTTTGCTTCTAGTGCATAGTAACAACCTGCTACCTTCATTTCTTAGATAATTTTATTATTTTAGAGTATGCTTTCTATCTTCTTTTCCTCTTTAAGAGGTAACAAAACTACCTTTGTACCACCTTTACAAAAAGTGTATGTGTTCTTTGTTCCATCATGAACTACTTTCCTATCAAATATATGACCATTTGATGGTAAAATAATGATTAAAATGACTAAATATACTATAAATAGATGGAAATTAGTTAATACAAGTGACTAAATATACTACTAATGGATAGAAACTAGTGAATAAAAATGACTAAATATACTACCAATTGACGGCAATTAATGATTATAATGACTAAATAAATGACTACCATGACTAAAAAATGACCAGTTAACAATAATCAATGACTAAATTAACAACTAAATATACTACCAAATTGATCAATCAAAACGAAAATAAATAACTAAAAATGGTTTAGTCACAAATTTGATCATGTTATAAATAATCGACAATAAACTACTAATGGTCACATGACCAAGCTTAGTCATTTATATGCAATTTTTAGTAGTTTTTTTAGTCATTTATTGTTATTTTTTACTAGTGGTAGGTTTCAGTGATAGCAAAAGAATAATAAATTCATATAAAAATAATAGATACACGTAACCAAAAATAAATACGTTTTTAAAGGTGAATAGTTCTCTTAGATTACCCACATGTTGTAACATATTGCACAAATGTACTATCTTTTAAAGGATTTTTTGAACGATATTTGAACCCTACCTTGAGGAATATGGTAAAGCTAGCCATTTTTTTAAACATAAATTGAATTTATAAATATTATATAAAAAAATAATGTTACTAAAATTATATAAAAAAAGATTGTAATAGTTTTAATGTTCATTTCATTGGTTATTAGCTTTAGTACCTTGTTCTTGCTTAAAAGTGTCTGTTTAGTCCTCTTTTTACAACTACTTTTTACATCAACTACATTTTGACAACTACTTTTATGATGGTGGTCACCTTCAATTATATTACTTTTGCGATGGTGGTCATCCTTTATCCCTTAGTTAGAATATTATTTTTACCCAAGCTCTCTATGATTCCCTTGTGTCACCATGTAAATGCAACAAATGTACCCCTTAGGGGACTAGGATGAACTAAGATGATCAAATGCAAAAAAATATTACCCATTAGAGGATCAAAATAATTTTATAAATGCCCAAAAATAATAATATAATGTACATCATCACTAACCACTCTTGTGGTAACAAAAATATTACCATTATGAGATTGTCCAAACAAATGAAACAAAATATGTGTCTGATATCAGTATCTAAAAATCATAAGTCACCTACAATAATCAAACAAAAATGTATTTTAGGATCACTAATTTAACCTCATGCCCATATAGTAGAGTCGATCATTGAGTTAAAGAAATTCCTCTAGGGCATGTAACTATGTTAATAGATACTCTACTTTCTTCATCACATTTTTCCCATGTTGGATATAACCCAAATGCACCTTAGATATGTAATAATATTTGGGTATGGCCTAGGTAAGGTGGAAAATCTTATTGGATATGGATATTACAAAATTTGAATTGTATCCTACAAAGATTTAAGAAAAAAGTGAAATATATATAAAAAAATAAATAAACCACTCATTTATTACGAAGAGGCAAATCACCTTTTCTTTTAACACACACTACTCTTCATTGAAAATAGTTTTTGATAGAATTTTGGCATTGTGTTGGTCATTTTGAAGGGATTCAGAAGGTTTCTGAAGCCAATACTTTGCCATGAAAAATATATTTTATTAAGGATTGTTTTACCAGAATAGCTACTTAGGATGATAAATTACAAGAAAATAATTTGTTTCTCACTTGTACTTGCATGTAAAGTAGACAATTACATGTAATGTTTATCCTTGAAGGTTCCATCTTCTCACAATATTTCTTTGGTTCTTAGGCTAGTGGCCTTCTTCTTCATATACCTATCCCTTATACATTTTAGATACACTTATTCAACTCATTAGGCATCTAACATGTCACTAGCATCCACTCTTGACTCGCTTCTTAACATTGTTATCTCCTTACCATTCAATTCTCTCTACTAGCTCTCCATTATGTGTATCTAATAGGTTTCAAACATCAAGATTTGAGGTAACTCTTAGGAATGTGTCCTATTGTCATGAACAATCTCATATTACCCTATTTATCCTATCCTGGATCCTTTTAGGTGTTCCATCCTAACTCATCATTCCGTTTTATACCCCAAGTTCACAAATATTACACAAGGCTTGTAGCCTTTTTTGTATAAACCTCTTTTCCTAGGACACTAGATAGCTCACTTCCTTGGGTGTGTTTTATTGTCTATGTAAAATAGGGTACACATTGTTATGATAGGGTTTCTACATTCAAATATCATTCAAATGTCTTCTAAACCCTACATGGGTTATAACATAAGATTCACCCACCTTTATATATCCTAGAACTCACACTACATGTGACTCATTTACCTCTAATAATCCCTTACACCTTATTTTATCTATTGATCGTGCATAACATTATGATGTATAGGTTTTTAACTAAGACAAATATCATTTGGTTCCTCTCAAACCTCTTATTATTCATTTAATGGGTTCATAATCTTGTTTGTGATTGGAATCATCTCCTCAAACTATCCATTCAATGTTCACCTAGCCAAGACAAGAATTGAAGCTTTATCTTCCTCATACTGAGACTATGTCCTCAAGATAGAGTAAAATTTGTTACAAGTGTTTCAACATAATTATATTCAAATCCTATCCTCTATTATTCTAAGGATTTACCAGCCATTCCTTTGTATTCTATCAAAACAAAGATTCATTATGATGGTTCTCATTCTTTCCTCCAATGTTATTCTCCACATTGAAATGTTTCTCCATTATCTAGGACTGTGCTCAAGGTCCTTTGATTTTAAAAATGATATGTATTTTACTAACCTCTATAGTTTGTCATGACACCATTTCAGTAGGGATTCCATTCACCCACGTATCTTTTCATTAACATGTAATCCTAGTCACCCAATTTTCCTTTCTTACAGGTTTATTACATTTGGAATCATCTTACTCAATTACTCAGGGATCAAAATGATATTCACAATGAATCTTACTTGTTTTTTCCACTTAAAAAGTTTGTCCAAAGCTTAATTTCTTAACTATAATCACAATATTACCACTCCTGTAGATGTACACATAATCCAAGCACACATATATTGCTTTGAAGGCTAAATAAAAATTACACACACACACACACACACACACACACACACACACATCCATTTGTCTTGAATAAGAAACATCACCTTTAATACTTATTTTCATTTATGGGGTTAACAATCATAAAAAACAATCCATCAAAGGTAGACTGTGTAAACAGGGTAAGGTTGGGTATGATTGTGTCAAATGTTTCCAAGAATCCAATATGCATTCATGATTTTATGAGCATTTTCCTAAATTTAATCTTAGGATATTAATCTCTTCTAAATTTTGAAAAGACACAAATAATTCAATGTCTTTATCCCTTCTCACACTCATGTATTCATTTTATCTTGAAACACGCAACAGGGTGCTAGTATGTGCAGACATGGTTCTTTTGCTAAATATGGTTGTATATTATCAAATTTTCATTAAATTATGTATAATAAACAACTAATATACTCCTTTAATGAGCACTCTTAGTCTATACATCATTCCTTTCATCTAAACCATACACCACTTTGTGAGAAACAACCATACACTTTTAAACTGACTGTCATGAGTGAAACAGGGTATAAGGATAGAGTTAACTCTTATTTATCAGTTAAAATGAGGGTAGAGGGTACTTTTACTTTATTTACTCACTTATAATGTTATTTTTAGCTTTCAAACCTTTCCTTTCCTTTTCATAAGTTCACATTCCATACGTAATTTGACCTACAAAGTCCCATCTATATTTTAGAATCAAGACCATTTCATAGATTATTTGTTTTATATTATAAACCTTTCATTATATTGGATTAACCTTCCTTATGAGTTTAAAAAAACTATTTTAGATCATTTTTAGTCCTTATTCAACTTTCATTGGTTACAACTCACACACTAGTTCCTTCTTAGGCAACCTTGTTAGCTCTCAAGGACCAAAATTAGACTTATTTTCCAAATAAACATTCTCAAAACATGGATGGTCTTTAATGATCATAATATACCTATATATACCCCTTTAAAGTCTTAGATCACCCCTTGCCTTTGTATTCTACACACAATCCTTACTTTCTCTTCCTAAGGCTCATAGCCATTTTTTAGACATTTTTCCATGTTGGGAGTATCTAAAAAACCCTATAAAAAAATTTATTACCTTTTCAAGGACAATTTTGGGCCATAAAAATTATACTTATATTCTCTAACACAAATCCCAAGAAACAATATACTTCCTTCTTTAAGGCACCCCTCAACTAGCCCTTCAAATTGACAAAGCTCCTAGGTTTGGAAATGTACATGTATCCATTTCAAAATATTTAAATTTTTTGATACCATTTTGGCTCCCACATCTTAATAAATCATTTCTTACCCTACTCCTTTAGACAAATTTACTTTTCCTTCACTACCCTTACTCCACTAGGTCATATAAGCCCTCAACATAACTCAGTACTCAAAATATATACATATAGAGACTTTACATGTTTGAAACTAGGTTAAATACTTATATTACCTTAACTATATAAATATTATAAAATTTCACCAAGTTTGGATGGTTGAAACTCATTCTAAAACCCAAACCCTAATCCTACAGTTTTCATGCCCTATGCAGGCCCAAGAGGTGTTGAAATTCATTATCTTGAGTTCCACATCACTTAAAAGGATTCACCTTCCATTTTAGGGTCCATTTTCAACTCCTAAAACTCTCCCAATAGGCTATATCTCTTATACAATCCATTTCATTGCTAAAACAATCAAATTATAGTAAAATGTGCATGTTTTCTTTCACTATGTGTAGGTTTAGATTGACAGTTCACACATAGAAATGTTTGAATGTCTCTAAAGGGTTATCTCATTCATTATTCATATTTCCCCAACAATATTATAACTCCTTGACAATTATTCATACCTCTCTTTATGCTTCAAACACTTCTTGGATAGGTTATATAACCCAAAACAGGGCATACCTAATTGTATATGCTTGTCATTTATTTATCTTCAAACACATCCTTCTCACATACTCTTATAAACTATTTCTCATTATCTCAACACATTATAAACTCTTTTAAATCAACCTATCGTACCTCTTTCAAAAAAAATATCCTTTCAATCCCTTCCAAATAGCGTTCATATAGTATTCTTAAAGTTTCTTTTATTGTGAACAAGGTGATGACTATGTAACACAATTTGATCCTTCTACCAAGGAACTGAGAAACACATGCTTGGTATAAACTATATGCACACTATTTAATATCAATATTTCATCTCCATTAAAATAATACTTACCTCATGATGGAGAGGCATTAGGGAGAAGTCCTCATTAGCATCATAATCTAGTTCTCTATCCTTGATTGATCACAATTATTGAATCTGGCTTGTCCTTGATTACCTTTGCATCACACTAGTTATTCCCCTTTTTACACTATTTTAATATGTATAATTACTTAATTTATGATATTTTGGATACTTATACCTTATTTACTCTAGTATTCTTGTCACATGACCCCAATCCTGCATTCCATAGTTCATAACATTCATTTTCTTAACACACTTAGTTTTATACCTTCACTTTGTATTTCACTAGGTCACCACCTTGTAGCTTGCAAGGGTAAAACATTTTTTAAGGATTAAAGGAATAAATATTTAGTTTTATATATTCTTTAATGATATTATCACACTTTACTCAATCCATTTTAAGGGCTTAATCACTTTGTTCAACTCCCTTTTGTATTTCAAGTCACATTGCTCCTTCATTGCTTGTAGCCTATTCCTAAGAAAATGATCCTTGGTTTCATAAATAAAAGAACACTTCCAAAGATACAATTAATTTTTTTTAGATTTATTTATACCCCCTGAGATGTGGTTAAATATTCAACTTCAAATTTCATTCCTTTCTATCACTTTCTTCATAACACACCCTTCTTTAAGGCATAATTAGGCCTTTTCCAAACCCTTTACTATAATTACCATAATTTTCCATATTTTCTTAGTCCCAAATAACTTGTATCACATAAATCATATCATATAGGGAAATATTATAAAAATTTAGCCTTTTTATATGTTTACATTTCTCAAAAACACTAAAACCCTAATTCTAGGGTTTCTTAGGCCTACATAGACCTGTGGGCTTATAAAATTTCATTTTATTGAGAAATAGGTCATTTCAAAGGCTAAAATAAAAAAATTCAAATTTTTATTCATATTTTTCATCTTTTACATTGGGTGTTAGCCTTTAATTTTATCCTTACCATGTTAAATATCAACTTTCTCAGTCAACTGGGCATATTTGTGGACTGTGCACAACAGGGTCAGTGCACTAATACATTACAGTGACCCTTAAATTAGTATTTCCAATATTCAAACCTTATTATTATTTTTTTAAGAAAATAACATTATTATAAACGATAATTTCATTTCTATATGAGAGAACTTGACCTCCATACGTTGATTATGCTCTACTTTGTAACCTGTAGGTCTTCTAGCAATAAAAGGGTTATGTATTCATGTATCAAGTGTTTCAAAATGATTATATAGGATTTAAAACCTATTTTTATGAGAGGGATACTTAACCATACCACTCCATTTATTAAATTGACATGATAAAGAAATAAATCTTATCCCTCTATACAAGATGTCTATCAACCCAAATAGGGTTCTCATTGACCCTTTTTAATGGTATATCTTGTCCTTGAAAATCATTAATTATTTGGAATCAATCAGTTTCATTACAAAAAAAAATTCACTCACTAACTATGGTTTCAACATGTTCACAATATATCCCCAAGAAACAAGTAACCCTTTCTCTCAAGATAGACACAAAGTAGGGCATAAGGCAAAATGCCACATTTTAGACTCAAAAATAGTTATTTGAATCCTTCAACCTATTATAAGTCATATCAAGGACCTATTTTGATTTCACAATAGTGTTATTATGTTACTCAATACATTTGGACTATCAACACCAAATAACACACCTTATTTGACAACTCAGTCCCTCTCTAGGCAGTAAATAAAACTCTCTAACACTAAGTTATTTCTAAACTATGATACATTATCAATGCCACCACTAACATATAAAAGGTTCTAGGGACTAGTTAAAAACCTGAGGATATTGTTTAAACATTTTATTTATACTCACATTATCATTAGGTTAATTCATGATGAATTATGAAAAATAGATAGAATTTTTTCATGCAAAACAACATTAATTAATGTTGATTAAAATTTTGAATTTCCTCTTCAATTTTCACTTAAATATATTCAAACAACATAATACAAATAATTGATCTTTCTTAATTAAATTTTATAGATTAAAAGACATCTATACATTATAATTTAATATTTATAAATATTTATATTTAGATTAGTACATATATTTTAAATAAATTTATCTAAAAAATGTCAAGAGATATCAATCTCAAGATCCTTATCTTAGATTTTTTACATAGTATGATATTAGTAATTTCATTATTTTTTTCATAGATTTCTCAGTGAGTGATGATAAATTATGTCAGTCTAACTACATTGATGTGTCAAGCTTGAAAAAATATTTTTTAAAAATAAAATGGTCCCTAATTCCACCAATATGACTAATATATTATAATTTTTGGATTGAATTCTCCAAGAAATTATAAAAAAAACTTTAAGGTGATGGTCAAATAGATATCAAATATAAAATCAAAAGTAAAAGTGAACACACTCATGGATATTATGGTGCATCGTCACCCCTCTACCATTGTAATATGCCTCTCGGCATAATAACATACTTTACTACCATATACACCAACTAAATCAGCTACAAAAATAAAAATATACCATTGGTTTACTTTGGCATACTAACGGTTCACAATGTGTCGATGGTTAGTGGCCTTACAAAACATGAATATAGACCTTATTAAATAAATAAAATAAAATTATTTCTCTTGATGGAGCTACTAAATACAAAAACAAGTTGAAGTTCAACTTGCTCAAATATCTTAAATACATATATGTTAATTGCCGAGAGATATCATATTTGAGATACTTATATTAAATTTTTGTTTTGTGTATTATATAGGTACCTCAAAGTTGATATCTCTCAAATTTTAACATTTATGTATTTAAGATATCTAAGTTAATAGCACTTACTATTGTATAAGGTAAAAAAAAAATTATCGCTCATGAAAACACATTTAATACTAGTAGTTAGAGTTGCATCAACAAAAAAATACCTATGTAGTTATCCAATTCAACCATTATATATGTAGGTGGTCTATAGGGTGTCAGTTATGGTTTGTAAAAAATGATTCACACATATCTAAGTGAATCATTGAAAAGATTTGCTTCTATCCACAAGTTTTTAGTGAGCATCACCATTGTGCCATTATCAATCAATAATTTAACTTCCAATTGTTCATCATCTAATCCTACAACATTATTATTTTCCCTCTAGTTGCAATGTTTTAGGTAACATGTTGGCTCAATGCATGCAATTCTATCTTATTAAGCTGACGCACATTGTGATTTGGTACAAATAAATATATATTTGTTAAAATAATCTTTTTCAATTGTTTCAAGTCAAGTTTCTATTTTAATCTTCAACCATTGCTAAATTTCAATGGTTGGATGGGTGTCTCTTAAATTTGTTAGAAGTTGTTGAACCTTTTGTTCTTCACTTTGACCTTTTTTTCTAAAAACTCTATCTAGTGTGACAAAAATTTTAAAGTTTTATCATAATAATTTTACTTTTATGGTGCTTGCATATGAATATTTATCCATTACTAGAAGTAACTATATCAAACCTCAACAAAAATCATAGAGCTTCCACCAAATCACATATCAACATTTTCTATAGATACTTGGTATAGTCAAAAATTTAAAATTTTAAGCATCAATAATGCCTCTAATAAGATAATATTTTCTTGTTCTTTGCATTCTTTGGATGATCATATGTAATGGAGGTGTAGTCTATTCTTGATTATAATGTCTAATAATTATATCGAATGTTATTTTTTGATTTTCATTGCGGCTTTCATAACAAACGTTAAACTCCCTTTTTGCGATAACAAATAAGCCATTTTATTTTGCAATGCTTATGAATTTAATAAAAAAAATTGGTTTGTCCTTTACTGGGGGTGTTTGTACTACACGGTCTAATAATAATATCAAATGTTATTTTTTGATTCTCACTGAGGCTTTTATAACAAAAATTAAACTCCCATTCTGCGATAACAAGTAATCAATTTTATTTTTTCATGCTTATGAATTTATTATTATTTTTTGTTTGTTCTTTACTTGAGGTGTTTGTACTACATGGTGATTGCCTATCAATATCCATTCAACCCAACATGCCAACCTCAAAAACATGCACAAATTATTGTTGGTGTAGTCTTGGTATGATCTCCCACTCATGTTGAGTTATGTTTTGTTGGATATTATCTTCATTTTCATCCTCCATTTCATGTTGAATGCCATTATTTGTTTCAATTACCCACTTTGTATGCCAAGGATTATATTGGAATTGACATCAATTAGATTTTATTATACCATCCTCAAGACCAATGTCTCTTTTAATAGCATAAAATAGTTTATACTATAGTAACTTTGACCCAAAAAAGTCTACATATTATTGACTATCTTATTTTGGGATGTTGCAAAACCTTGGTTTAACCTTACAATAGCACATATTTTTGTCAGTTTTCACTTTTCTCCTCTACAAACTTTAAGACTATACATCTAAATTTTTATGTCTTATTTATACAAGGTCTATCAATACATCTAATAATTATTAATTTCTCATATCTTTCATTTTCATCATCTTTTTTTAATATTATTTTTTTCATTTTCATCATCCTCTTTTAATACTAATTTTAAAACAATGTTGATAAGTTCTCTACTCCATTATATATAAGTTCCATCATTTGTGTTAATAAGTTGTCTATTCCATTTTTAGCTAAGGGAAAAGGATCACTTGAAATTTTCTATCATATTGATTCACAAACCTTGACTTCTTAATCCTCTATAAGTCATTTTTTCAAGTCCAAACTTTCAAAGGAATAGAAATGTCATGCTACTAAATTCACCCTTTCAGACTCCATTTCTTGGAGTATCGTTTGCCAATTCAAGTAGTTACCCATTGTTTGAACAATAAAAAATCCTCCATCTCCATTTCCATCATGTCTATACACGAGTAACTTAATTCCAATGCATTCTTCTCAATATCTCTTTTAGAATTATTGTTGTTGGAATTTTTAGATCGATAGATTTTTCGTATTCTCAATATAGTTAGGTCAATAGATCTTTTTTATTTTGAATGTAAAGTAGAATGGATAGAGGTCTGGTAATAATTAATTATAGAATTATTGTTGAAATTTTTATTGATAGATCTTTTCTAATTTCAATATAATTAAATTTTTTATCGATAGATCTTTTCTAATTTCAATATAATTAAGCTGATAGACTTTTTTTTATTTTAATGTAAAGTAGAATGGATAAAAATCTGGTAAAAAAATGACCTGACATGTGGCAGATACTATTGGAAATCATTATCATCATCTTTTTTCTTTTTTAAACGTATTAAGTAAATGCCGTAAATTATTTCACTCTTAGTGAAAACTCAATAATTGAGGGATAACAAAATCTGTCTTGGAATAAATCCGTTAAAGATAATGGTGCATGGAGGAGGTGAAACAACAAGATCTATTTTGACGCTATGTTCTTGAGGTGAAATGCATGCGTATATCACCAGAACACTTTGTTGATGATAATAAGAATTTCAACTGCTTCTCAAATTTTAATGGTAAATGGTGAACATAAATGCACAAATTATGACAATTTATGGAAGAATATAAAATAAAATTTGGCATTATGTCGCGTTTCTTCCACTGTTGCCAAACGTCATCCACCTTCAATTAGGTAAGTCGTCAATTTTTTGAACTCCATTTTCAACTGCAACTCTGAACGCTTCCAACCAGAGAACCCCACAGACTATATAATACCCATATAAAAAATTTCGTAGCACTGTTGGATTTTAATCAGAAGATAATTTACCATGCATCCTATATTGTAATTATTTTTTATCATCACATATCTTAATACATCTATGTAAAATACATTGATATATATTATTCTCTAAAACAATGAGAAAAGAAGTAATTTTTAGAATAGTTTACTCTTTTTTAATTTTTATTTCTCTTGCTTTATTTTATATTTTTGTTTATTTTTTTGGTTTGAGTTTATCTATATTTATATATTTTTATTTTTTTAAATCATCATATTTTTTATTTTATTTTTTTATTTAATCATATAGGTTTCAATATATTTAAATTATTTTATTTTTATTTTATAATATGAGTTTTTAAATGATTAAATGCTAACATTCTCACGTTATTACATCTCTCAACTACCTCCTTTGATTGCTATTATAGAAACACCTTTAGTGTAATAATAGTAGGCATGGATAGTAGTGGGGGATTATAATTTCCTCTCATAAACAATTAATTATGACATTAATCTTGATGTGCATTTGACTATCACAAAATAATACCCACTGTACATTCAACATCCATTTAACCTTTATTTAGAAGATTTTATCTTTTAATTTAAGAAGTATTTCAAAAAATCATAATATTTTGATTATATATTTCTTTTTTTTTTTCAATTTTTTTAAACTTAATATATTGAAACATATAAATTGATTCCACTTATCAATAATCAATAAGATTTTTTTTTTTTAAATAATGAAATTATTAATCAAAATGATATATGTAAAATTTAAGATAAAATTTTAATATATAAATAAAGGTATATTAAAATTTAAATGAATTTAAGCTTTAACATATATTAAGAGAGTTGGCACCTTTAAATGATATTCTAAAAATAATAACCTTAAAATTGACACATCTCATTTTTTTCTACAAAAAGATAAAAATCTCTAAACTCATTTAAAAAATAATTTAGAAACAATTAATTTATAAAATGCATAATAAAAATTGAATAGTTAAAGATGAAGCATTATATCCATACACTTATTGACACTTTTTTATTATAATAAAAATTGAATAGTTAAAGATGAAGCATTATATCTACACATTTATTGACACTTTTTTTATTATTTATATAAATTCTAAATTGATTAAATTGCTTTTACATTTAACCAATCTTGATATGGAAGCAATTTATCCTAAATTTAAACTTGTTTTTGATGTGAGTAAAATAATAATTATTTATATGGATTGTATAATTTATTGCACTTATTGTGCCAAAGTTCTCAAAGTATGTATGTAGAATGAAAATAGAAGCAAACATCTTGCATGTAACCATATTTTAATATTTCCTTGTCAATGTGGTACACATATATAATAAAAACATTTAATTTTTTTATAGGTATTTTTTGATTAGAAAGCTGATTAGTCACTGCTTCAAATCAACATATGTGACATGACAATCCTCTATCCATATAAATTGGACTCCTTTTCATAGTAGATTTTCCAAAAGGGATGATATAGTGGCATACCCCTTGATGAATTTATGGTAATAACCAATGTATCCCATAAAAGATTGTACTTCTGTTGAAGTCTTGGGTGGTGGCATGCTCACAATGACTATGATCTTAGCCTAGTCTACTAGTATTCCTTTAGTATACACTACATGACCTAATAAAACACTAATAGATGTGAAAAAAAATATTTATTCAAATTTATCACTATTCACAATGCTCTACATTTATCTAACATTAATCTAAGTTTTGATAAATGTTCTGTGGACAAATAAAATGCTACCCAATCGTCCAAATATATTTCCAAGAAGTCATGTATGAAATCTTTAAATGTAGTCAACACAACTCTAGAGAACACTACAGGTGCATTTTTTAGTCCAAATGGTATGATCTTGTAAGCGAATGAACTCCATTATATTGTGAATGTGGTCTTGGTCTTGTCCTCTTCTACAATGGGTATTTAATGGTAACTATTCAATCCATCTGTGACAAGAACACTTCATGCCCTATGACAGTCTCTAAAACATCATCCATGAAGAGAATGGGAAATGGATCATTGACACAAACATCATTAAGGAAGTGGTAGTCTCCATAGATGTGTATCTCCCTAGTATTCTTTGGTTGTACTACCATGAGGCTAACCTTTCTTGATTGGGAAGATAATGCTTGTTTCCAACATGCAATCAAGTTCATGTTTAAATTTCATCTTCATGTTCGAGTTAGCCTATATGGTATTTTCTTGATTGGCCATGCACACTCATTTAGATCTATGTGCATCTCCCCTAAAGAAGGATCAACACCTTTAACTTCAAGGAAAGTTATAGGAAAGACATCTTGATAGTTTTGGAGTAACTGCAAAACTTTTGAGATATCTTCCTACATCTAATATTATTTGACATGCACTATTTTAGGTCCATCTTTTGTGTCAATATTTTCTATATGTTACTTTAATGGCTCCTGATACATCTTGCATTCTTCTTCAAGAATGAAATTACATAATATCTATTCTCCTTCATGTTCTGGGTGTAGACATCCAATTCCTAACACCATATGTGTTGAAATTTTCAATCTTACTCGAACTGCACTCAAATGCACATTTTAGGTCAAAATCCATAAAACACGCTAAATGGTTCAAACTTATTATTTACAAGTGCCAATTTAGGTCAAAGTATCCCTAAATAGGGCAATGTATTTTATGAGCCAGCTAACTTTGATCAGATCACTTCAAGTCAAAATGACCATTTCATCATTTAGTGCTTTGGATTACTCTGTCTTCTAATTCATTGGTACACATTATATACATTTGTTATTTACTATTGGCAACATCCTAAATGGGAATACGGCTCCAACACATCTAACATCACCTTATAATTCTTCTTGAGTCAAATTACAACCCAATAATATGACTCTTTGACCATTTTGATTAATTGAGGGTCAATTTTCAAATAATTGCATAAATGTTGATTAATCTTTATTAAGGATAATTAATCCAAATCAAGAGCTTAAGTGGATTTTCCATGAGAGTTGTTGAATATTTATTTTTGAAAATTTATTCTTATTATCTGCATCACCTAGTGACATCACCTATGGGGTGGCATCCATCAAGTAATAAGTGGATAAAATATCAGGATTATGGGTCACCCATGCCTACTTAATGCCTTCCATGCCTCTTCAATACCCCTTCTTCCAAGGTCATCTTGATGATAATTATGGATTTCATTCCAAATATTAAGATTATCCTCAACCACACATCTCAATCTTGAGATGGATAGTTCAAATTGATTCTGACCAATCTCAAAAATATATAAATAAAGAGGTCATGGACATCATTTCTAAGCTATTTTGGTGCAAGGTTATTATGCTCAAATATATCTAAATCTTGAACATTACAAAGTTATAATTCTAAATTGTTTCCAAAAACCTTCATTGATAGGCTAATTTAGTGATTTCACATCACGATCCTAGGTTTTATGGAGTGTTCTTGAGGCATTGGAGGAACTTACCACCATTGTTGATAAATACGAGGATGCTTGATCAAGGGAGAACATATTTTTGATCAACATGGGTATAGTGAATCTAATTGGGAAGGTAATATGGTGATTGCTTTCTTTCATTTGTTTCTTGTTATTGTTTGTAATTCTCATATGAATAGATAGCTTGGTTAGTTAGTTCTTTATGCATGTTTCATTGTTTATAGACTAATGCTTGACTAACTTACTTTGTAATCCTCTCTACATCTTGGCATGCCCGGTGGGACAAGACACATCCTACATCTAAAGGAGATCATTTTGTAACCTTAAAAAAATTATTTGAGCTTTTAAAACTCTTGTAAATTGGTTTTCTAACTTTATTTTGCCATTTTTGGTTGCCACAATTTTTACACAATAACTGACATCATCAAAAATACCGACATCAGTTACTTGGCCTAACTGATGTTAGTCAGTAGAACCAACATCAATCAGATCTTGGTTGGCCATAACTGACATCAGTGGTATTGACTGACATCGATCACTATGTGTTTTTCAAAAACATAGACTTGAGACTTACTTTTCCAAAGTTTCTTGTTTCAAATTCAAAAGGGCTTCAAAGCTAAAGGACATGCTAACAATTTTATTACAAGATCAATTTTAAAATTTGCTTAAGACATGTTTAAATCACCTTTGCATGCTTAAAAATGGATTAGGAACCTTGTTTTAGTGTTTAACAAAAAAATTAAGTATTTTTGGTGAATGTTTTCAAAGTTTACAACTAATACCAAGGGGTCAAATGAACACCACCAAAAATTTCATTTTGGTTTAAAATTGAACACACTTGTTAATTCTTGTTTGCAATAATTGATTAGATTAATCTTGTTTGGAAAAAAGAGGTGTGTTACATGTATGCTCTTCCATTTTTTCCCTATAGGGAATCCTTGGAATCAAAAGTGCTATTCCTATTGCAAGTAGCCTAGTCTAAGGCTTAGAAAGAATGTCACCTAAAGGACTCCTCAGAAACTTGTTAAATTTTGGGTGATCTTGAAAATGACTCTAAAGTCTTTCTATTTTCATTATTTTTTTATTTTTATGTAACTTGGCTTGAGAGGGGGACTTCATCACCTCTCACAAGTTCTTTAGGGAAGCTTTGACCCAGGGTTTCATCTCCTAGTATTGACTTCATTTGACTATTTTTAGAGTTACACATAGGATGTAGTGGCACTTTGGACATCATACTACACTTAGCAAATATCAGGATGTAGTGGTTATATAAAGGAATAAACCTTTATGCAATAAGTCAAGTGATACAAACCTAAAATCTATGCTTTTATTTTGCATTGTTTGGCATGGAAGTCATTATGCAATTAATTCCCCTAGAATATTCAAAACTTGATAGTTTAGTAGACCCCACTTTGCCATACCTTGTAAGTTTAGATTTAAGATGTCTATTTTTTGTCATTAGCTTACTTGGTTTTGATTTTTGTCTAAACTACTTGTTAACTCAATGAACTTAACAAAAACACATTGTCCTCAATTTTCTTGAGAAAGGGAGGTGTTACATTGTCCAAATGGAAAATTCATATTTTCCTTGTTTAAATTGTTATCAAAAGCTTTGTGTCATGACATGCAGTTTGGTGTATTCATGCTGCCCAATTGAGTCTAGGACTTTTACCCAATTTGTTTAAATCCTTCATTTATAATCCACATTCAAAATTGAAACTTTTTGAGGTCTAAGGGTTGGTGCGTCAAAGTGGGTTCGCCATTTGTGCACTAAGCTTGTTTTAACTTGGGTTAAATTTTATATTTGGATTTAAGGTCATTTATTAAGACTCAATATCACATTATAATCTTGGTGGAATCAAGTCATCTTGCATATCGCTCACGTTTTGGGTCTTAGATCATATTTTATCCTACTAGAATCATGTGGTGACATTGTGCTGCCCATTTGGTCCTAGTTTTTTGCTTAGTGATTCATGTATGTATTTACATCTTGTGTTTCTTAGTTCATTTTGTCTTCTTTGTAATCTTTAGGGATTTCCTCTAAATTTCTAGGGTCAACTTGTCAAAGTTGAAACTAGCTTTTGTAGTGTGGGTGTATCACAAATATCTTGGCTTTGGTGTACTAGTTTTCACCTTGGGTCTTTGAGTTACCTTTCTCTCTTTTGATTTATATGATTTTAACTTTACCAAAGGTTGAGTAATTTTGTGAACCAAATCTTCTAAATTGTGCATGGTTTCAAACCACCCTCCCTTATAGTCTCATTGCTACCTTGGTTATTTGTTTAAAAAGAGAGCCAAAGCATACTTTTATTGATTGTTGAGCATTGGTCCAAAGTTAGTCAAATGCACAGATCAACTCTTTTTAGACATGACTCAAAGGTTCACTCGTAGTGGGACTTCTTGTGGCCTTATTTATGAGGATGAGAAATTTTATGATGGTCAAGATAATCTCATTATTTTTTATGATATCTCCATAACATTAGGATTTGAATATGATTAAAATGAATATCAACCCCAAGAATATCAAGATGAAGCCCTTCTTAGATTGATAGAATCAGGTGCTAGACTACCTTCTAACTTTTCTAATGAACAATTACATACCTTGGTTAGAGAAGGAGAACAATGACGGTAAGATCAAGCTTTTGCACAAATAGACATACCTTCTTCTTTTAACAAAGGAAAAGAAATACAAACAAAGTCAAAACCCATAAATCCAGATCTTCTAGCTAAGATCAAGATAATAAGTCAAAGATATGTAGATCAACTTATCGTAGACTTAACTAACTCTCTAGTTGCCACTTTAATTCACAATAATGCTACCAAAGAACAAGAAGATATGGTGGATAATACATAAAAAATATTGGATGAGAACATTACCATAGTGGATCAAGGTAATCTAAATGAATAGTTGAATTCATAAGATACCTTACAAGATGTTCCATTTAACACGAAACATATATTCTTCAATCATCAAGAACCTCTTGTTACTTTACAAACTTAGAAACCCAAAAATTTAGTTTGAATTGAGAAAATCCCTCAAACAAACAAAATATTGGTAAATAAACATTAAAAAAATGCAAACAATCAAATTTAGGGAATGTTTCACAATCCAAAAATCAATGGCCTATATTCTCAACTCAAGCAGCAAATCAAAACCAAATTATGAATTGAAAGGTATATGTGATCAGAAATTTGGTTCTAAAAAAGGGTTCAAGTCAGAGTTTCAATGGTGGTACACTATAAATCTCGTTGAGAGATTTTTGGCACTTTTTGTGGTTTGCAAAATGGAGTCCAGATGCTCAAGATATGGTCATTTTAAGATTGATCAAAAAATGTCCCTTGTGACATGTGGCACGTGTTTCAAGGTTGTTTCGACATTTGGACTTATCAGAGGTTGACACGTGGCACTGTTGAAATTCCAAATGGGCCAATATCCATTTGACATGTGGCAAAAAAAATCAGGCACAAAAAAATTAGCTTAGGTGTTTTTTATTCACATGTCATTTGATATTTTCAAACTTTTCAAAGGTGCCAAAGGAGGAACCTCCACGCCACCCAAGGAAATATTCAAACTTGGAACCCAAGAAGGAGTCAAAGCACCTAGAAAGGAGACCCTGAGTTCCTAGAATGGAGGAAGGAAGTTTTGAACCCTTGACCTCCCATGTAAAAGGGATAGGCCTTGACCACTTCAGCCACGGGTTTTGAAGTGTTATAAAATGCACTAATTTTTACTTGAATAGAAGAAGTTCTGAACTGTGTTTTTTATTTTAAGAGGTTGAGACTTTGTAAAAGCATTGGAAAAGCTTATGTAATAGAATTTTATCCATTTTTTGGCCATAATACTCAGTCTTAATACTCTTTTTGTCCAATTTCCATATTGGAAGAGTATTTTTAATCCCATAGAGGAGATTTTTAGGACTTTTGAAGCAACTTTACAGGTGTGAAGACTCACAAAATTTGAAGGTGTCGGGCTTGATTATCAATCATGATGAAGGCAAATTTTTGCATTGAAAGATCAACTTGCAGGAAAGTTGTTTATTGTTTCCAGGTGTTTGAAGTGCCCTTAATGGAAATGGTCCACTCCTTTGGAGAACCTAGAGATGTAGGCATCAATTGTTGAGCCGAACTCCGTTATCACGTTTCATGTTTTTGGTAATTGTCATTTGATGCATGATTCAATTTTAGTTTTCTGATTTGATTTTAATTAGTAAATGAACTCATGCAAGTAATTCATTTTTTGACAATTATAACACAACGTTATTAAGAAAACTAGTTCAATAATTGAGAACGTTTTATGCCAAATATTTTGCAAGTTCTTTTGAGTTTTTTGAGAATTTGTTAAGTTTTGAGAAATTCATTATTCATATTTTAAATTTTTACTTTGAGTTTATCAGTGGAGTTTACGGATCAAGTTGGTATCAGAGTAGTTAAAAAGTTGGGTTAGCTTCTGATTAAAGTTTTGACATTTGCTTTCAGTTTGTTGGTTATCAATATCACTTAATTAGATTGCAGTGTGTAGTTGTGGAATCAGTGTGTTTGCAGGAAACCATGGGCAAGATGTCACATAAATCCAAGATAGAAGAGCTTGAAAGCATCACTAGCCAAATTTAGGATGAGAATGCATTCCTGAGATGCAAGCTCTATTCCCTTGAAGAGCAAGTTGCAAATTTGAAATCAGAGCTTGAATCCAAGGATGAGCTCTTGATTAGATTTCAATATGGTGAGTTTCAAAAGGTAAAGCCTTCAACTTTAGATGTAGAGACTATGACTGAATGTAGTGTAAGTTATTCACCACGTAATTCATCTACTTCTTCTTTCCATTCAGATTTGGATTCAAGTAATGATGCTTTTGGTAGTTTTGAACAACACACTAAGGGTATAGGATCCAAATTATTGATAAAAATGGGCTTTAATGGAAGATGTCTTGGTCGAGATGGCCAAGGAATTACTAACTCAATACAAGTAGAGCATAGATCTCTTCATGCAAGTTTGGGTTACACTAGTGAGCAGGTGGAAAATGGAGAAACTTCCTCCATGACTAAAAGAAGACAAGCTTCTAATAGCAAAGAACCGAGGCCACTAGTAGAGCATGTATGGTGTGATAAGGAAGGTAGAAGAGGTATTGAGATTCCACCTCCTAGGTCCTACACTAGAGTTAGCACTAAATCTTCTGATCCACTTTTTATGTTTAAGAACTTTGGATTTAACATTCAAAAGATAATGCAATAATTTCCTTCCACTTTTTGTGGGATGCATAACCACAATGTTGCATTTTGTTGGAAGAGACATGCTTTCCTTAAGCATATTGTAGGTGTTAAGAACCATTCTCGTCATGGCAAAGTTAGAAGAGGTAAAAGGGAGACCTCACCTAAGAGGTTGTTTGCACTCATTGTAAAGTGAGTGGACATCGGATTGATCATTATGTTAAACTGCAATCATCTTCTCATTCTAAACATGGTAAAACTAAGATGATTTATCAACCTATTAATAAGGTCAATAAAGCTAATTCAATCCATAATGATGCTAAGGAATCCACTAAGACAATCAATTTAACTAGGAAGAAAGAAATGGCTAAGTGGATTATCACTACATTCTTTTTTCAAATCATGGTTAAGAATTCACCTAAGGGATTGAACAAGCTTTGATAGATGTAGATTAGAGTTGGTGGGAACACTTCAATACAAGTTTACCATATGAAGTTTTTCAATTCTCACTTTTTGATAACTCTAAGTTTTTGAATCTCCTATTTATGTTGTCTGAGTTGTCTAGAGGACTTGAACTCATTTGATCAGTTGGAGATAATAGGAGAGTGCATGTTGTAGGTTGATTTGATTCCTTACAAAACTTATTTGACTACTATTTTGAATGTATCTTTGGCACATGGATGTTTAGATGCATTTTTTTAAGACCCTTTGGGCATGTTTAAATGTTAGGAAACATACACTTTTGGTTGTTTGAATTTGCTTAGCATATAAGTCCCATACTAGGGCATTGTATTGCAACATGTCCACAACATTTATTGTATGTTTTTGGCATTATAAACTTGTCTTGCAGTTACATTGGGAGTTGTTTCATTTTTTGGCAATTCACCGCTTTACAGGATGTGACATTTGGGCAAACAGTTTTGGTATGTTGTAATCACTTTGGCAGTTGCAGATTCACTTACTCATGCCTTTGGATTAGGCATTTTTATATTTTGATTGTGAATAATATTAATGTAATTATTTATATCTTTGCTATGATTGGGTTCTATTTTCATGGATGTAGTAGACCAGTTATAAGATTTTAGGGGATATTGGACTTTTGGAGACCAAAAGCCTTCCATTGGGGAGGTGTGATCATAAATTGGGTTCTAAAAAAGGTTTCAAGTTAGAGTTTTAGTGCTAGCACACTATAGATCTCATCGAGAGCTTTTTGGCACTTTTTGTATTTCACAAAACAGAGTCTAGATGCTCAAGATATGGTCATTTTAAGATTGATCAAAAAATGTCCCTTGTGACATGTGGCACGTGTTTCAAGGTTGTTTCGACATTTGGACCTATCAGAGGTCAACACATGGCACTGTTGAAATTCCAAATGGGCCAATAGCCATTTGACATATGGCAAAAAAAATTAGGTGCAAAAAAATTGGCTTAGGTGTTTTTTATTCACATGTCATTTGATATTTTCAAGCCTTTCAAAGGCGCCAAAGGAGGAACCTCCACGCCACCCCGGGAAATATTCACACTTGGCACCCAAGAAGGAGTCAAAGCGCCTAGAAAGGAGAGCCTGAGTGCCTAGAATGGAGGAAGGAAGTTTTGAACCATTGACCTCCTATGTAAAAGGGATAGGCCTTGACCACTTCAGCCATGGGTTTTGAAGTGTTATAAAAGGCACTAATTTTTACTTGAATAGAAGAAGTTCTGGACTGTGTTTTTTATTTTAAGAGGCTGAGACTTTGTAAAAGCTTTGGGAAGGCTTAAGTAATGGACTTTTATCCATTTTCTAGCCATAATACTCAGTCTTAATACTCTTTTTATCCAGTTTGCATATTGGAAGAGTATTTTTAAGCACATAGAGGAGAGTTTTAAGACTTTTAAAGCAACTTTGCAAGTGTGAAGACTCACAGAATTTGAAGGTGCCATGCTTGATTATTAGTCATGGTGAAGGTGAATTTTTGCATTGAGCAATCAACTTGTAGAAAAGTTGTTTATTGTTTCCAGGTGTTTTAAGTGCCCTTAATGGAAATGGTCCACTCCTTTGGAGAACCCGAAGATGTAGGCATCAATTGTTGAGCCGAACTCCATTATCACATTTCATGTTTTTGGTAATTGTCATTTGATGCATGATTTAATTTCAGTTTTTTGATTTGATTTTAATTAGTAAATGAACTCATGGAAGTAATTCAAATTTTGACAATTATAACACAACGTTATTAAAAAAAATTGGTTCAATAACCGAGAATGTTTTATGCCAAATATTTTGCAAGTTCTTTTGAGTTTTTTGATAATTTGTTAAGCTTTTAGAAATTTAGTATTCATATTTTAAAATTTCACTTTGAGTTTATCAGTGGAGTTTACAGACCAATATGTTCCCTATAGATCCATAAAAAACTAGGGGCACATTCCACCCCAACAACAACAAAACCAAGGGCACATTCCACCCCAACAATAAAAAACTAAGGGCACATTCCACCCTAATATCAATAAAACTAAGGGCACATTCCACCCCAGTAGCAACAAAATTAGTGGCACATTTCATCCCAACAGCAACAAAACTAGGGGCACATTCCACCCCAAAAACATATTATTTAATCCATAAATACACCAAACATGCAAGAATAGAATTATATGAAGGAAATTTTCCCAAGATTGGAGATGAACAATAGGGTCAAAAATTACAAAATTGATGAGATATGCCCATATCCATTTGATTTATCTATTCTCTAAAACCCCTTTCCACCCCACTTTAAGGCACCCAAATTTGATAAATATAAAGGGAAAGGAGATCCACACAAACACATACAAGCATTCTTCATCTTGTGTCAAGAGGTTTCTTATAGTAGCGAGTACTTATTATGACTATTTTTGTGAAGTTCAATAGGACAAACTCTTGATTAGATACTTAAACTACCCAAGGGATTAGTTATAGATTGGAATGAATTATAAAAAAAGTTCATTAACCATTTCTCATACAACATAGAACATGAATTGACTGTTGTTGACTTATGCAAAGCTAGAAAACATTATGGTGAAAGTTTTGTTGCATATTCACAAAGGTGGAGAGCAATTGCAGGCCGCTTTCAAAGTTGGCTGATATATTTGCATAGAAATTACATCCCAAAGTTGTACATAATCTATGATTAGCTTGTGCTAACTCATTTGAATAAATTATTGACAAAGGAGTGCAGATTGAGATGACTCTTATTACTTTGGGCCTTGTTAAGATCTTTGCACAAGGACAAGCGTCTAATCAAACTAAATCACTAGCTCCTCAAATAGTTACATAAGATAAATCTAAGGGCTTTCACAAAAATAAGAAGATGGTTAGAAATGGGGTGACAAAAATAAGACTATGCCTCTTCCAAATTTATAATTAACTCCCTCAAATCTGCTACATACTATGCAAAGACAACCTCCATGAAAGACATTTCATAATAATTTTAGAGTCTTTAGTAAGTTAGGAGAATTAGCTGAAGTAGTATTACAAAAGCTCAATGTAGCTAACTTAATTATATGGCCAATATCAAGGCCATTTCCTCAAGATTAGCTAAAACCAGAATAGTACAAAGAGAAAAAATGGTGTAACTTTCATCGTGTTACTGGTTATTGTGCATATCATTGCATTAAATTGTGACATATTATTGAGGACTTTATTAAAAATGGTGAACTTGAAATTAAGTTGGTCCCTAATCAGGGCATAAATTAGGATATGGGAATCTACAAAGACCCCTTTCCTTGACATGATCCACCACCACCAACAAATAATCAAAATGGTCACAATCAAGGATAGAGGTAGAATCAAAACCAACAATAGGGTCAGAATCATAATGAGCATAATCAAGATCATGATCCCCACACTAATAATGTGGCTTATAACAATGTGCCCTATGACTAAAATAACACTGTAGGATGCATTTCTACAACCCACATTGCCACTATTACTGTGATGCCACATGGCCAATCTCATGTTCCTCACAACATGAGACCCATCATTATAGGGTCAACACCCTCTCCCCCTATTAATACAATGTCAAGTTCACATTGTCATGTTACTAATTTATTTGCATGGGTTACTAATCCTAAACAATAGTACCATTATTCTAGAGGCTCCTCGCTGACCCAAAATTATAGCAATGTTGTTAATCACCCATGAATCACCATCCAAGGCCCTTTGCCTCATTATTTTAATTATAAATACTCCTTGCCACCTCTAGGTTATGTATTTATAACTAGATGCCCATGAGTTACCATCTAGGGCCCTTTGCCCACTTCTTTCCATAAACCCAATGAGAACATTATGCCAATGGTTCCAAAGCTGAATACTATCCCAACAAAGACTAAACTAGTTCAATCCACAATTGAAAGGCCTTATAGTATAATGGACCAATTATATAAAACCCTTGTGTAAATTTCCATATTAGAACTCTTACGAACATCTAATGTCCATAGAACCATCCTCAATAAAATTTTACAAGAGTCTATTATGCCTAATGATATAAAACTTGATTAATTCTAGAACCTAATTGGACATTTGTCTTCATTTTAGCAAATCACATTTGACTAAAAGGACATGTCCACCCTTGGCCCAAACCAAAATAACCCACTATACATTGAAATAATCATTACAGATCACAAGATCAAGTGGGTTCTTATAGATAATGGTTTAGGGATGAACATCATATCTCTTAAATTGGTGTGATGATTGGATTATATGGACAAAGACATTCAACTAGAGACTATTATAATCAAGGCTTATGACAATGCTGAGAGGGAGTCATCTAGTACAATTTGGTTTCCATTCATGGTTGGGACTATTTCTCATTACACATTATTCCATATTGTGGATATTGAGCTTCCTTATAACATACTTCTTGGTTGTCCTTGGATCCATGAAGTACAAGAAGTACCATCTATTCTTCACCAATTCCTTATGTTTCCCCATGATGGGATAGAGGTTACTATTTTTGTTGATTAGTAGCCATACCAATATTGCAAACATCTCGAAGTAGAATTTCAAAATTATAACTATTACCAAGGTTCTAAATTCATTATAAAGAAGAACAAATCCATCATTTCTCATCCATCTCCATCTAATTATATAGACCCTGGTGATCTAGCCTCCACTTCAACTAATCCATATCTTGTAGCTCTAGCCAAGTAGGTGATTATTCAAGACACATACATTTCCACATATCATCTGAAGGATGTCTTCCACATTATAAAGTTCCCAAAATCCCCTAAAACATTTGGTAAGCCTAAAACTTCTTAGACTCATAACAAACCTAATTAGATTTGGCAACCAAAGAAGAAGCAACCAAAACCTCTTGTGGTTTTTGTAGCTGCAATTACACCAAAGAAAGATCGAGAGGCTTTTACCAAGGGAGATTGGTTATATTCTGATGGCCTTACGATTGTTTTTAGAATCCAAAGTATCCTATCCCTAATAGTATAATGGATCATTTTGACTATATAGGGAAAGGCCTTGGTCCCCAGGCATAGGGAATTTTAGAGCCCTTATCAGCTGGAGTTATCAATGGGAATCATGGTCTTAGATTTAAACCACTAGAAGATGACCTCATAACATTTGGTAGTGATTCTTTCGAAGTGACTGGTAACGAGACTCCTAGTAGTGACATAATATCCCATTATAGCCTTTTTGATGATTTTGTTGATTCAAATTTATTTTATTCAACTGCCATATTGACCATAACACCTATTGGAGCTTCCCATCTTGAATCAAAAACCCATTCTAGTGGTGTTTCCCTTCTTGAAGCAAGCCATTATATCTTTACCATTGGTTCTTCCCATCCTGAATCAAACCCTCACTATAACCTATGCCTTTACCATCCTGAACTCTTAGATTGGGATCAAAAGAATTTGGTCATATGCCTCGATGAGTTTCAAAATGAATAATCAAATGCATAATACATGGGCCTATAAGATGTATTCCCCATTGGTGATCATAAATAGGTTTTTGATTTTTCATTAAATTCTTTTGCCTACTTTGGAGAGTAGGCAAACTTTCTTGGTCATAATAAAGAATAAATATCAAGATCTTTAGGTGAAAACATCTTTGAGGCACTTGTTGATCAAGAAAAAGGTAAAGAAAAAGACAAGCTTTTGAGTGAAAACCTATTTTAGGCACTCCCAGGCAGGAAAGTTTGTTCATCCCCTCAGGACAGAAAGTCCATCTAGCCTAAGTTCCATAGCTATTACAAGCATCTCTTCAAAAGAACATCAAATATTTGAGCATCTTACTCTTGAGTTTCTAGAGGTCTTTGCCAATTGGCCTTTACCTGAGAAGGTAGATTCTGATATTCATAATATATAGATCTTTGGGTGAAAAAAAGGAAGATATGGTAGATGAAGATGATCATGACCATACATTGCCTACAATTCTCGAAGATGGATCCACACTCCTTATAGAGAGCACCACAAAAGTAAATTTGGGAACCCATGAGGGTCCCAAATATAGCTATCTTGGAGCTTCCCTTACTAAACTAGAATGTGAACATATTATATCCATTATTAAGTATTATATAGACATATTTGCATGGGCATATTCTGACATGCCAGGCCTAGATCCAGATTTAGTTGTGCATCATCTAGTTGTTCACCCTGCTGTTAAACTAGTCAAGCAAAAGTTAAGAAAGATGAATTTGTTAAGTCTGAGTTGGAGAAGTTTCTAGGAGCCAATTTTATCAAACCACTAAACTATTCTACATGGATTTATAACATAGTGCCAATAAGTAAAAACACCCCAAGCATATGTGTTTGTACTAATTTTCATGATATCAACAAGGCATGTCCCAAAGATAATTTTCCTCTGCCCAACATTGACATGATTATCAACTCAACTGTTGGGTATGAAATGTTATCCTTAATGGATGGATTTTATGGTTACAATTAGATCAAGATAGCCCCTGAAGATTAGCATAAGACTGCGTTCACCACTCTATGGGAATATTTTGTTACCAAGTCATTCCATTCAGTTTGAAGAATGTTGGAGCCACATATCAACGTGCAATGATTGTCATCTTCCATGACATGATGCATGATATTATTGAAGACTATGTTGATGATATACTACAAAAATAAAGAACAAGAGATGGACACCCTCACATTCTATGAAGAATATTTGAGAGGCTTCGTTCATATAAAGTCTGCTTAAATCTGAAGAAATGTGCCTTTGGAGTTAGATCAAGAAAATTGCTAGGGTTCATTGTATCACAACAAGGGATTGAAGTTGACCCTATGAAGTTCACCGCTATTATGTAAATTCCTCCACCCAATAATCTTAAATAGTTGTGGGGCCTACAAGGCAAGATCTAATCTATACATAGGTTCATTTCTCAATTGGCAGATAAGTGCCACGCATTTACCCATCTCTTGAAGAAAGGGTTGAAATTTTAGTGGGATGAATATTGTCAAATAGCATTTGCAAAGCTTAAAACATACTTGGCCAATCCATCAGTATTACGCCCCCCAACACAAGGAAAGCCATTGCTTCTTTACATATGGGCCATAGAATATGCACTAGGAGCACTTTTGGCTCAACATGATGATCATGGTAAGGAACATGTGTTTAATTTTTTAAGTTGCACATTGGTCAACTATGAACATAATTATATGCCTATTGAGAAGGCATATTTAGCTATGGTGTTCACCACTTAGAAGTTATGAAATTATATGATAAATAACAAAAAAATTGTTATCACCAAGGTAGATGCTCTCAAGTTCCTCTTATCTAAAGCAGATCTCCAAGGATGCATGGCTAAATAGATTATGCTCCTCAAAAAGTTTGATATTGAATACTAGAATCAGAAGGTAATCAAAGGGTAGATTCTTGTGGACCAACTTGTAGAAGATCCTATTATAGCTACTCAACCTCTCAACTTTGACCTTCCAGATGATTCTATCATGAAAATAGAACAATCATCACAAGAGCTTGAGTAGTGGACACTCTATTTTGATGGATCCTTCAAATCCTAAGGATCTGGAGCTGGCATATTGTTGATAACACCACAAGGGGATTTGATCCCCAAAGCCTTCCATATATAATTTTAGTGTACAAAAATAATGGATAAATATGAGGCATTGGTTACAGGGCTCTATCTTGCCATACAATGGGTATTCAAAGCTTAAAGGCCTATGGAGATTCATAGCTAATCATAAATTAGACAACTGGTCGGTATCAAACAAGAGATGATAAGCTTGTCCCTTACAAGTAAATTATAGATAACCTTAAAAGACATTTTAAATCTCTATAGTTTGAGAAAGTTTCACGAGTCAACAACAGGTCTGTTGATGCCATGGAAACAATTAGCTCCATGATTCAAATGCATGACAATGATAAAGAGTATCAGTTCCTGATTGAAAATCTTCTTCAGCCAACACATATTTTATCAGACTCAGAGAGGATATGCACCATTTCTGATCCTAATCTCTCACCTAAGCTACCATGGTACAAAGATTTTTATAACTATTTCCATATCCATGTATTTCCTACCAACCTTTACAATAACCAACAAAAACTTTTCCTTCATCACCTAACATGTTATATCCTCCTTTGCAACATGCTTTATCAAAAAGGCTATGATGGAATGCTTCTTAATTGTTTATCCTTTGGATAATCCAAGTTGGCACCAAAGGAGGTTCATGAAAGAATGTGTGGAGCCCATACCAATGGTGTAGTCCTAGTAAAGAAACTTCTCAGAATAAGCTATTATTGGCCTAAAATGGAGACAGATGCTTGTAATTATGTAAAGAAGTGTGTTCCTTGTTAGCAGCATGGCAACTTGATACATGCACTTTCCTTACCATTACAACCAACTACAACACCATGGCCATTCTCCACATGGGGCCTTGATCTCATTGGAAAAATTAACCCAACATCTTTAGATGGCCATAAGCAGATTTTGATTGCAACTGAGTACTTTACCAAATGGATTGAGGCTTTTCCTCTCACTTATGTTATTGAGAAACAAATAGCCAAATTCATTCATTACCATATCATCTATTGATATGGCATCCTAACTCGTATTATATCCGATAATGTTATATCCTTTGTAAACTAAGATGTGAAAACTCTTTGTGAAAAATTCCAGATCAAGCACAAGAAATCCACTCCATATAACCCACAAGGCAATGGACAAGTTGAGGCATCAAATAAAACCAATCTAGCTGTCTTCAAAAATATTAGCAATGATGATGGCCGTAATTGGCACTTGCAACTCTTTCCTGCCCTTTGGGCTTATAAAATCAATCATCTCACCCTAACTGGAGCTACTCCATACTCCCTTGTTTTTGGCACTAAAGCTATCATCCCAGTTGAGATTGAGATCCCATCATTAAGAATATCACTGGAGCACATTCAATATGATGAAGACTATAGAGCCTCACGATTGTAACAACTATAAATTCTTGATGGTAAGTGTTTGGATGCCCTAGAAAACTTGTAGGCCTATCAGAAAAAATTATGAAGAAGCTACAACAAATACATTCTCCCTTGAGAATTTGAGATTGGTAACTTAGTTTTGAAAGAGAACCAGAAGAACATGAATGTTGAACAAAAAAATAAAGACAAGTTTCAGCGTAATTGGTTAGGACCATACATTGTCATGGAAAACTATAGATCAAGAGAATATCAATTGGCTAAACCAAATGGTGAATAACTTTCAGATCCCATGAACATCTTTGAACCATTGTCTATAAGACCCCTGACTTGGAGGTAACTTGTGCTGTCATAATTTTATCCCACCCTTTTATCTTACCTTGATCGCATTTTATACTAACCTGGTCCACTTTTCATGAATCTTGATGATAAAGGCTTTGAAATCTTGACACTCTAAACACATTCTTCATCCCATTCTGGATTGCTCTCTTTAAAGATGCATATTCTTTGTTATGTCTAAGACATGTTATAAGCTTGAACACTTTTTGTCCCTTGACCAATAATGATCTCGATTATGTCTCATAAGAATTATGAACATCTTCAACATCGGTTCTATAAAGCGGTTCAGCTAGGACAATCTTGTGCAACTTCCGATAGGTGAACAACCACATGTTTTCAGTACAGGTATTTTGTTATTTTCTTATTTTATCAAGAACCTCACTCTTACTAATTTGTGAGCATGGGCCATTGGAACTGACTTAGCTATCTTATTGGAACATATACTCTTAGGACGTCCATCTCCTCGACTATATGGTCCCACCTTGTGCATTTTTTATCCCAAAAACACCAAAAACATTGGAAATACTTTAAAAATACCAAAAACATCAGAACATGATCCAGAAAAGAACAAAAACATTATCTCATGCTTCTGTACATATCCACATTCCTGTTCCACCATCCCACACTCTCTCCATTTTGTAAGCAACTATTAAGATTGAACGCTCTTGCCATTTTTTAAGCATATAAACACCAGTTCATTTCATCTTATCCCATGTACTTATCATTTTAAAAGATCATTATTTCGCATCTCATCAACTTCTTGTTTACCAAACCATTCTCATTTATTTGTCATATATTCCATATTATTTTATAATATTAATCATGCTAGTCTGATCATCAGTGTCCTTCTATCCCATTTCTTGGGAGAAATATATTTGGCCTGAAGTTCATGTTGGAACATGCATCCATGGAACTATGTAAGCAGCATCCACTTGTCTTATACATCTGGAGTCATCTCAGCCAACACCTTCCTTTTCTTCTCTTCCCCCATTTATTCTATCATTATTCTTTGTAACGATGTGGTGGAAAGTAACACCTCTATCACACATGCATGAACATTTATATTTAAATCGCACTAACTTGGTTTTTGTTTGTGTGTGTTTATTCATGTTTTATTGGTGTTTTGTTTTGTTTTCTTGGTGTTTTGTTGTGCTTTCATACTTCCCCTTTTATTTCTTCTCCTTTTCTCTTTTTTACTTCTTGTTTCATTCTTTGTCTTGTTTTTTTCTATTTGATTTTGTTTTTCTCTTTTGTGTTCGAGAATGCCTTGATGGTCCACTTAGATCTTGATTATTCATGTCTTGGTCTCATGTCATTAAGATGTTCTCACCTTTTTTAAACATTTTTTATTCCTACATAAGTCTTGATAGATCATATCTTGATTTCAAGTTAGGTTCATTTATGTTTATCTTTTTCTTTGTCTTTATTTTTTTGTTTAAATGTAAATCATTGTAACTTTGGTTTTGGTCAATATTTTACCATTATCCTTAGTTATAGATATTCACATTTGAACTGGCTTAGTGTAATTAATATCTTATGTCATTCTAAGTTATTCATACTTATGATGGCTAATTTCTTTTACTATATCAATCACTTTGTGCTCAGATCTCAATGTCTTAACGTCAACATCAACTCCAATGATTGATTCTCAAGAAAAAATTTCCACACCTAGGCTCATGATGTAGAATTAGACTTCTAGGTAGCATGTATTTTAGTACTCAATTTTATGCTTAGACGTGCATCTCTTTGCATACATTGTGAGTATAATAAATTCTTGGTCATTTTCCATCATTCTTCATTCCATTCTCTCCCAAACTTGGGTGAACTACATTGGCCTAAAGTTCATGATGGAACATAAGTATATAGAACTATGTAAGCAATGCTCAATTTCTATTGAGATCAGCTCAGCTATCTCCATTATTCTTTTCATCTCTCTCATCACTTTGTGCATTCTCATATGCTTAGTTTTATTTGACTTTCTAAGCCATTACACCATCGCATGTACGTTTGTGCCTGCTCCTTTTAACCTATCTTTTTTATTATATCCTTGAGCTATTTTGCTTACCAATTTCCCATGCTGGGGCCCACCATCTAAACATCATCTTAATAAAATTAGCTCTACAGGGGAAAAATCATTCTTTATTCTTTATTACTGATCAAGATTTTCCCTACTGGGGCACAACTATTTTATCATGATCACATTTACTCTACTAGGGCACTTCTTATTATCTTCTCTTTAGAGACCCCATTCTAATGGTGTTTCCCTTCCTAAAGTAGAACGTTCTCCCTTTTCCTCTAATTCCAAGCTCTCCACATTAAAAGCCCATGATGGCAGTATTTTAGTGTGTAACTTGTCCTGAGATTTATCAATGCCATAAACTTGTAGCTTGTACTCTCAAATTGGGTATATTTAAAGTGTGTCCCTTACATTTATGGATTATATATTTCCCATTCCCCCAATCTCTGGGGAATATTATACCTCTAATTATATTTTTATCATTGATGGTAATCACGTGTGCAAGCATTAGCTCATTTGGATGTGATCTATTACACGGGTTAATCTCTCACTTTCTCTCTCTTTTCAAGAGTTCATCCTTCTCTTTCATCCTAGTATGTCCTCGCGAGGGGGCATCATGGGTCTATTCCAATTCCTTCTTGATAACTCTTTTCTTTGAAAAGACCTTGCTTCACCTGAATGTCTCACTAAGACTTCTCAAATAAGGGCAAAATGTAGACATCTAATTCCTAACACCATTTGTTTTGAAATTGTCAATCTTACTCGAATTGCACTCAAATGCACATTTTAGGTCAAAATATATAAAACACGCTAAATGGTTTGAAATTGTTGTTTACAAGTGGAAATTTAGGTTAAAGTATCCCTAAATAGAACAATGCATTTTATGGGCCAACTAACTTTGATTAGATCATTTCGAGTAAAAATGACCATTTCACCATTTAGTTCTATGGATCACTCTTTGCTTCTAATTCATTGTTACACATCATGTACCTTTGTTATTTGATGTTGACAATACCCTAAATGGGAATATGGCTCCAATGCACCTAGCATCACCTTCTAATTCTTCTTGAGTCAAATTATGACCTAGTAATATGACTCTCTGACCATTTTGATTAGTTGAGGGTCAATTTTCAAATAATTGCATAAATGTTGATTAACATTGTTTAAGGCTAATTAATCCAAATCAAGAGCTTAAGTGGATCTTCTGTGAGAGTTGTTGAATTTTTTTTTTTCAAAATTGATTCTTATTATCTACATCACCTATGGGGTGGCATCCATCAAGCCATAAGTGCATAAAATATCAAGATTATGGGTCACCCATGCCTAGTTAATGCCTCCCATGCCTCTTCAATGCCCCTTCTTCCAAGGTCATCTTGAGGATAATTATGGATTTAAATCCAAATATTAGGATTATCTTCAACCACAAATCTCAATCTTGAGATAAACGGTTTAGGTTGATCCTGACCAATCTCAAAAATCTATAAATAGAGAGGCCATGGACATCATTTCTAAGATATTTTGGTGCAAGGTTATTATGCTCAAATATCTCAAAATCTTGGACATTATAAAGTTATAATGCTAAATTATTTCCACAAAGCTTCATTGATAGGCTAGTTTAGTGATTTCACATCAAGAGCCTAGGTTTTATAGAGTGTTCTTGAGGCATTGGAAGAGCTTACCACCATTGTTGACAAAGACACAGATGCTTGATCAAGGGAAAACATGTTTTTGAGTGACATAGGTATGGTGAATCCATTTGGGAAGGTAATATGGCGATTGTTTTCTTTCATTTATTTCTTGCTATCCTTTGTAATTCCCATAGGAATAGATAGGCTTGGTTAGTTAGTTCTTTATGCATGTTTCATTGTTTATGGACTAATGCTTGACTAACTTACTTTGTAATCCTCTCTACATTGGGAACTATATATGTCACAAATTTTCCTCCTCTATTTCCTCTATGACTAGTTTTGGTAGAGGCTCTAACTCTCTCTTTGGTTAAAAGAGATCCCCTATATCCATGTAATCCTCACTATCCATCCTAGAAGATTGCTCATCCTCCTCTTGTATCTTATAGAAGGGATGAATCCATGGTTGGCCTCACCTAGGCCAATTTCCTAAATGTTTAGGACATAAGTCAGGTTTTTCATTACGAATTCATGTGAACTAGGCTCCCATGGTAATCTTCAACTTTGGCATGGCATATAAAATTTATCATCTTGTGTAAAGTGACTTATACCTGAGGATTATCACTTTAAAAAATGAATGTTTGAATGAAATCAACTTCGATATGGGCCCAATGCTTTGTTTCTTTTGATCACTCTTGATGGATATACAATGCTATAGGGAAAACACACAAGGTATAGATGAAACTATGTGGACCAAAGCTAGGAGTAATATCCTTTGACATCCATACCTTAATATACCTATACACTTGTAATTCCAAACATTTGCCTTCCTGATAGATGGGCTAATATCTTCTAACAGTCTCTAGAAATGAGAATCAAGTTATGATTAACCCGAACACTTATTCCCATGTTAATTACATATCCTTATCGATGGCCCACCAAATCATAGCAATACCCTTCATCACATACTTAAGAGCACTAACCCTATAGTTCCAATTTGGTATCTATTATTGAAATTATGAAATGAATTCACCAACATCCTCTATGGAAAAATAATAGGTTATTTATCACTCAATCATAAAGACCAATCTTAATGATCCCATCTCATGATCTCTTTTCACCCAATTGAGTACATGGGTTTTCAAGTTTCCACTAATTTAAGAAGCTCTATCCCATGGGAGAACACCCTCTAGATTATGTTCTATTTAGTCTTGATCAATACAATTCATTTTATAGATAAAACATATATTAGATTGTGTTTGAGATCTTACCATCATTGGTCACACATCCTCCTCAACCTTCTGAGGGATAACCAAGTTATTCAGTGCCATCTTGTCCAAGAATCCTTTTTTACTAAGAATATAAGTCTACAAAATAATATTCTTGTAGATAAAATTGTACTTAGTTGATCATAGATCATTTTAATTATCTTTGATTACAACCTTCATCCAACTAGCATTAAAACTAGCATAAGGTGAGTCTAGCTCTTTTGGAATGATATAAGGCCTAGACTCGGTATAGTTCAGAGGGATGATAATGATTTTTTCATCTTGATGAGACTCCAATTGATTCATGAATGTATTAATAGCTATACACCCATCATAGTCCCACTTCTTCCCTATCAAAGCACGGTAGTGAGTTTATGACTTTGGTTTCTACATTCTCTAGGTGACCAATAGGTTGGACCCTTCCATAGTCTATAAGGCTGAGTGTGATAGGACTATATCTCAATGTAGGTATTCTTAAGGCTTCCCAAGTGGATCTAAGGATCATATTTATAGTGCTTCTAAAGTTTAATACAACATTGGGTATGTCATACATGGTTAATTCTATGTCCATCCTTACATCAATGTACCAAGGTTTCTTGGTTTTTAAAAACTAAACCAACTTATCCATCCATTGATGTCCTTTTTGTGCACATTCTAACAAGTTATAGAGTAGGTTCATGATGTTTTGGGAGATATCCTCATTACATAGTGTATTGAGGAGTTTCATCAAATTCAATAACATAGTAATAACCCCATCTTATCTTCATATATGCACTATCTTCCCATACATATGTGAGTTAAGAGCAGTATCATCCATTTCATTCATCCCTTACTACTAGATTGTCTTCAAAATCTATGCAGATTCCTACACCAGGCCATTTTTAGTAGTAAGTTCAGGGTATCAATTTGGATGCAACTTTTTAATACCTAAGTCTTTAGGCATTTCCAATAGAGGTAACCCCTATTTTACATGCTATTATCTAGTTACTGCCTGTAATGTGGTATCCTCCCTTATCTACGTATAGATCATGTTAACATTTATAATAGGTTTCTCCCTCTATTGTCTTTCTAAGACTGGAAAATATTTTGTATTGTGTTACTTTATCATCATGCAATATGCATAGCAAGGTTGCCTATGAGGATTTACAAGACAATTTATCTACACATGGTTTAGTTATTTGTATATATAACAATGAATGGGTGGCCTAGGCCCATTGTTGCCTCAGCTTCCCTACACACTACCTTGGTATCTTCCTCTATTCCATTGAAAACTTCATCTACCTTGGTGTTGTTGTTTCCCAAATTTTCCAGTATTCT
The DNA here is from genome assembly GCA_037957365.1 of Torreya grandis. Taxonomy (NCBI): domain Eukaryota; kingdom Viridiplantae; phylum Streptophyta; class Pinopsida; order Cupressales; family Taxaceae; genus Torreya; species Torreya grandis. Next base: position 1,881,926 of record JARHVA010002339.1, read on the forward strand.
GGGATGCATTCCCTCTTTGATGTTGTGAATATTCATTAAATCAATCCACTTGAAATTATGGTGGGTTTCAGGCCCATATTTATTATTGCACTTGAGGAATCATAGGATTCTATGGTGTTTGATATAGGTAGGTCATAGTCAGTTATGGAAAGTTCTGTGAGGTAATATTCTAATTCTACATAGAAGGTAGGGGACCCATCAATGTTTGAGGTTGTTGTAGTGCTTTAGGTACCCAAGACATCACTAAAGGATTATAATATGGTATGATGAACCTTGATTTAGGAGTAGCCTATGATGTAGCTGTGGATTTCTATGCAACAACCATGAATACGTTCTTAGTTATATCCTCCTTCAATTCATAGAGTGCGTGGTAATACTTATCATCATGTGTAGGTGACTTATAGAATTTACAATACATGTTCTATGGATTTTTGATGTACTATTATAAAATGTGACATTGTGAGGTTTCATTCCCTACCACTTTGTATATCTTGTAAAACTCCATCTTAACTTGAGGGCATTCATTTCTATGATGCCCTTATTATTTGCACTCTATGCACCATAAATATGACTTGGGTCTCTCAACCCTTCCTTGAAACTGATCCAATCTACTCAAAATAGTTTGCAAGGTAATTTTTATAGTGGAAGATGGTGCAACTGTGTTACCATACTCTTCAATCTACTCCACTTGAATCACAAATGCTCTATCACTTACTTTATCTCTAAATTGAGTTTGGGCCATGGCAAATCTGATCGTTAGTCATAAACCTTATACAAACCAAGGAAATTTATCTTCATCTTCCAAAACAAATTCTATCTTGTTCATGATGTCAGAGAATCTACGATTGTAGTCACCAATGGTCTCTTGGGGTCCTTGTTAGATCTCTTTAAAATCCTAGATTGTTTGGCTTGAACTCTTCTTAACCTTAAACTCTATGATGAACCAGTTTTTAAAATCATCCAAGGATGATATGGCTGTATTTTTTATAAAGATGAACTCCAGTGCACATCCACCCAAAGCACTGATCAATGCAAACTTCTTTATATTATCATTGGTGATTTCCTTGTCCTGCCATTTCACGTTTTAGGTATGTAAGTACTATTCAAGGTCCACAAACCCATCATAGGGATCCAAGTGTATAAAATCACCCAATTGAGCTACCATAATAGGTTTCTTGTAGATACCATAACTGATTGTGTTGCAACTGACATTAAGGATGTTTGTGGTTTCAGAGACTTCTACGTGCTTGGATATGGCTCCTGATCTGGTGTAAGTTATGATTTCTCCTCCAGTTATGTGGATGTGGTGATTGTATACATATCTCCATCATTTATTTCTTATTCTTCATCTAAGATATGAAGTTGTGTAATTAAATCCTTAGCCTGGTAAGAATTAGAAGATTTGTCTCTATAGCAAGCAATGTTATTATTCTCTTCTTCTATTGGTTTGAGAAAATATGTGCAACTTAAAAATATGCAACTTTTTTTACTTATAGAGTTTTTATATAAATTTATTCTATAATTGGTCCTTTCCAAGTGTCCTCTTCTAAATTCGTAGGGTAATTATTATGATTTTGAAAAAAATGGACTCGGGGGATGTGTGCTTCCTTGTGAGATGATCCTTACCTCTAAAGATGTATCTCTTAAAAATTGAACCTATATTATGTCTATGGATGTAAGGTAATCCTTGATGTTATTTCTGGAATAGCCCTTCTAAAATTTTCTAACTTTTACTAATATATTCTACTTATATACTACTATCTTTTTCTTTTATCCATGTTAAACCCTCATCACTTCCTCTCACTCTATCTCTATTTAGATTGAGATCCTCACTCTATTTCTATTCACCATATCCTTTTCATTATCATCTCTTCTCATCCAAATCATCAATGTTACTACTAATCCTTTTATTCACAATTTCCTAAAGTGAACTCTATCTATTCCATCTCCTCTATTGTCATAACTCTCAATCTAATGCCAAAGTATTTTTTTATCCTTATCCTCTAGATTATCCATGTTGTACTTAGGTTCAAGATCTATATTTTCATATTTGATTCATTCTCCCCTATCTTGCACACACTGCTATATGCCCGAATTGACTACTCCATATTATTAGGAGTGGGCACCATAGCATTTTCTATAGCCAACATTTTGACCAATATCAGGATTTACTGCAATAATTTTAATTTTATTCCTCTTTGAAATAGATCATTACATTAAAGTAAAAATATCCTTACACTACAAACTCAGTGATATATCCATCAATAGTTGCAACTATCCAATGATTGATCACATGAGTCCAACATGTCACCATATTCTATAGTTGTTCTATCTTCCCCTTGGTCCACATAATGATATCACTTGATCATGGTCAAAAACAATGATATTCAATTTGAGCTAACCAATCAGCTAGCAGGATTGGTAATTCATACCAAAATATCTCTTAAATTTCATTTTAGAGGTGTTCTTGTATAATATCCCTCGAGGTACACCTAATTCTTTGGCCTTCTTTCTCTTTGAATTCAATAATTTTATGGTCTAACCATCTCTCCACCTCTCTTTGGGTTGGCAACCATTATAACATATCCATACTCACTGTACCATTGTTAGCAGAGGTTTTTAGGTTTCACCAGAATATGTTAATTACATATATAGGGTGTGAGAAATGACATAGGGATCTTGTAGAATTATTTAATTAAAACTTTGAGTCCATAAGCAAGGTTCATCATAGATAAATATATTTGTTTAAAGGTTCAATGCACAATAGAAACTACTTACATATATAGAGATATTTATGCATCAAAGCAATATAATGAAGGAAACATTCATAAGAACATAATAAACTCTATGATTATACCAATAAGAACATAAATGCTTATAATTCATATTTAAAAGATCTAATACTAGGGATTATAATAAGGAAAACCTTATAGATAGATGTCTAGTTATGTAAATACTTTGTGCAAAGTTTTTTTGAAAATAACATTCACCATTATATTACTCACATACACATCAAAATCAACATAATTGTCAACCCTTATATTATATTCATTACAAATATTTTTAGGTATTAATTCTTATACTTACAACTTCCAGATTTACCATGATAAAAATAGGTCTCCATATCGCATTCGGTGGAATCTTGAACAACATGGAGATTCTTGTTAAAAATCCTAACAACCCATAAATAAAATATAACTAAAATTAAAATAAGACATTCTAGAACATATAAATGATTTTACATTTACCTTTTACCACTAACACTTAAGAACAAAGTTTGGTTGATCAAGGTTGTTGTTTGGGACCAATGTTCTTGTCACAATTTGATAACATTGAATGATCATTGGAGATGTCTTAAACCATGATCCAAGTTCTTTATTCATCTGCTATGAGTCTAATCCTCTTAAAATAATGCAGACAATCCTAGTTCATCCTATACAGGCTCAAGAAGTTAAAAGTTGGTTTTTGGTGATCCACTAAACCAAATCACTCATAATCTGCTAAATTTGATTTATAATTAAATTTTTACATGACCAAATAGTATATGTTGTCTAAAATCAAGCTAATTACAGGGTTTATTTTATTGAGTAATAATAGAACTAGTATATGAGGCCTAAAAAAAGGTTCAACTTAAGAACAATGACCTCATGAGTTCTTATGAATAATATATTTGAAAGATTGGTACTTAAAAATAAAAATATAATCTTAACAGGATTCAAATGGTGTTTTGGAACAACAATAAATAAAATAGGGTCATTGTACTTTACATTCAAGAGAATATACAGTCCTAAGGAGGCAGAATTTAGCTTAATAGATTAAACAAGACTGAATCAGTCTTTGTGGTCATTTAATGATGTTTGGAAAGTTTACAAGGAATATATATATAATTTCATACCATTTTATGAGACTTTGATACATTGAGTGAGTTAAAAGTGAAGTTCTAGAAGGATCTATGTTCAATGTATACCAATGTCTTAGTACCCTATTTTACATCTAAGTGAAGTTATCTTTTGTCAAGTTCAGATATTCAAGTGTCTGATTCATTTATCATTGGTCTATTCAAGACTAATATAGATAAGGGTATTCTTATTTAAAATATTAAGAGATTGTAAAGATAAATAAAGGTTTAATTTTGCAAGTAAAGTACAGAAAGAGTAAGTGGATCACTTACATTGACACCACTTTTTGCAATAATAAGTAAGCCATTTTATTTTTCCATTTATGAATTTAATTATTTTTTATGGTTTGTTCTTTACTTGGGGTGTTTGTACTACATGGTTGTTTTCTATCAATATCCCTTCAACCCAACATGTTATTCTCAAAAACTTGCATAAATTATTGTTGTAGTCCTGATGTGATCTCCCACTCATGTTGAGTTATGTTTTGTTGGATATTATCTTCATTTTCATCCTCTATTTCATTTTGAATGTCATTATTATTTTTAATTACCCAATATTTATGCCAAGGATTATATTAAAATTGACCTCAATTAGATTTTATTATACCATCCTCAAGACCAATGTCTCTCTCCATAGCACAAAATAGTTTGTACAATAGTAAGCCTTAAAACTTGCAGAGATGGATTGATGGCATAAGAAGAGGATGGACTCTCCTTTAAACTATTGAAATTCTTGGTGGATCCTCTATATTTCATCTTTTAGACCATAGCCTTGATGATGACCAAGTTTGAATCTAGACTCTAGACTCAATGATATTGGAAATGTTTTCTATTTTCAATTTCAACGTGATTTGTTGATAAGTTGATAGGGATGGTCAACTATTTATGGATGGAAATGGAAATTGAATTTTTTTAAGGTTTATGATGTTATCATTTTGGTTATGACTTGTAAGGTAGTTTAAATTATATGATACCATCTTATATTTCGAGTATGTATAATGTATTTAAGTGTGTTTTAAATATGAGATGTACATATCTTACCTCCCTTTCAAGAACATGAATTCTTCATCATTAGACCAACTGATGATGAACCATGAAAACTTGATAGGAAGGAATAATTTTTTATTCAAAACAACATTAATTAGTATTGATTAAAATTTTGTATTTTGAATTTTCTCTTCAAATTTCATTTAAGTATCTTCAACTAGCATGATATACAAATAATTGATCTTTTTAAAATAAATTTTACAAATTATAAGATACATACATACATACATACATACATACATACATACATGCATGCATACATACATACATACATACATACATACATACATACATACATACATACATGTGTGTGTGTGTGTGTGTGTGTGTGTGTGTGTGTGTGTGTGTGTGTGTGTGTGTGTGTGTGTGTGTGTGTGTGTGTGTGTGTGTGTGTGTGTATTAGAATTTAATATTTTTTTATTTAATATTTTTAAATATTTATATTTAGATTAGCACATATATTTTAAATATATTTATCTAAAAAATGTCAAGAGATATCAATCTCAAGGCCCTTATTACTTTCTTCCTAAATTTTTCATCGAGTGGTGATAAATTATGTCAATCTAACTACATTAATGTGTCAAGTTAAAAAAAGTATTTTTCAAAAAATAAAATGGCCCCAAATTCCACCAATATGACTAATATATTATAATTCTTGGATTTAATTCTCTAAGAAAGTATAAAAAATTTAAAGTGATGGTCAAATAGACATCAAATTTAAAATCAAAACTAAAAGTGAACACACTCATGGTTATTATGGTACACCACCACTCCGCTATCATTTTAGAATGCCTCTTGACATAATAACATAATTTACAACCATACACACCAACTAAATCAACTACAAAAATAAAAATATACCACTATGTTTACTTTGGCATACTAACAGTTCACAATGTGTCAATGGCCAGTAACCTTAAAAAACATGAATATATACCTTATTAAATAAATAAAATAAAATAATTTCTCTTTGTGGGGCTACTAAATTAAAAGAAAATTGAAGTTCAACTTACTCAAATATATTAAATACATATATGTTAAATTCCAAGAGATATAAACTTTGAGATGTCTATATTAAATTTTGGTTTTGTGTGTTATATAGGCACCTCAAAGTTAATATCTCTCAAATATTAATTTTTATGTATTTAAGATATCTAAGTTATTAGTACTAACTATTTTATAAATTAAAAATAAATATTTATCAATCATGAAAACATAATTAATACTAGTACTTGGAGTTGCATCAATAAGAATAATACCTATGTAGTTATCAAATTGAACCATTACATATGTAGGTGGTCTACAGGGTGTCAGTCATGATTTGTAAAAAATGATTAAAACATATCCGAGTACATCATTGAAAATATCTGCTTTTATCTATAAGTTTTTAGTGAGCATCACCCTTATGCTATTAGTAATCAATAATTTAACCTCTAATTGTTTATCATCTAATCCTACAACATTATTATTTTTCCTCTAATTACAATGCTTAAGGGAACATGTTGACTCAACACATGTAATTTTATATTATTAAGTTGATGTACATTAGGATTTGTTACAAATAAATGTATATGTTCGTTAAACTCACATTTTTCAGTTATTTCAAGTGAAGCATATATTCTAATCATCAACCATTGTTAAGTTTTAATGGCTGGATGGGTGTCTCTTAGATTTGTTAGAAGTTGTTTAAACCTTTATTCTTCACTTTGACCTTGTTTTTTGAATACCTTAATTATTATAACAACAATTCTAAAGTTTATCATAATAATTTTGGTTTTGTGGTGCTTGCATATGAAGGTTTATCCATTACTAGAAGTAACTATCCCAAATCCCCAACAAAACTCATAGAGCTTCCTCCAAATCATATAAAAATATTTTCTAAAAATTATTGGCATAGTCAAGAATTTATATTTTGAAGAATTAATAATCCCTCCAATAAAATAATATTTTCATGTTCTTTATGTTCCTTAGATTATCTTATGCAATGGAGGTGTAGTCTATCCTTGATTATAATGTCTAATAATTATATTAAATGTCATTTTTTGATTCTCATTGAGGCTTTCATAACAAAAAATAGACTCCCTTTCTGCAATAACAAGTAAGCCATTTTATTTTGCCATGTATATGAATTTAATTTCTTTATTGTTTGTTCTTTGATATTTATATCAAATGTTATTTTTTGATTCTCATTGAGTCTTTCATAACAAAATTAGACTCCCTTTCTATGATAATAAGTAAGCCATTTTATTTTTCCATGCTTATAAATTTAATATATATTTTTAGTTTATTCTTAACTTAAGGTGTTTTTATTACACAGTTATTACCTATCAATATCCCTTCAGCTTAACATGTCAATTTCATCAACTTGCACAAATTATTGTTAGTGTAGTCCTAATATGATCTCCCACTCAAGTTGAGTTTTGTTTTGTTGGATATTAGCTTCATTTTCATCATTTATTTCATATTTCATATTGTTATTTGTTTCAATTACCCATTTTGTATGCCAAAGATTATATTAAAATTGACCTCAATTAGATTTTATTATACCATCCTCAAGACAAATATCTCTCTCAATAGCACAAAATAGTTTGTACAATAATAACTCTAATAACTCTGACCAAAAAAATTCTACAAATTATTGACTATCTTGTTTTAGGATGTTACAAAACCTTGGCCTAACCTTATAATAACACATATTTTTGTCTATTTCTACTTTTTTCCTCTAAAATTTTTAGGACTATACATCCAAATCCAAGTTTTTATAACCTAAATAAGCTATACACATTCCATTATATGAGGTCTATTAATGCATCCAACAATTATTAATTTTCCATATCTTTTAATTTCTATCATCTGATTTAAATATTAGTTTTCAAACTTATATCATTTATGTTGATAAGTTCTCTACTCCATTATATATAAGTTCCATCATTTGTATTAATAAGTTCTCTATTCCATTTTTAAACTAGGGGAAGAGGATCACATTGAAAAAATTTATCATGTTGATTCACAAACCTTGAAAATTCTTAGTCATATAAAACATTTTTCAAATCTAAACCTTAAAAGGAATAGAAATATCATGCTACTAAATACACCTTTTTTGACTCCATTTCTTGGAATATCTTTTGCCAACTCAATTAATTACCCATTATTTGAACAACAAAAAACCCTCCATATCCATTTATATCATGTCTATACACGGACATGAACAGTAACTTAATTCCAATACATTATTCTCAATGTCTCTTCTAGAAGAATTGTTGTTAGAATTTTTAGGTTGATAGATCTTACATGAAGAGTAACTTGATTTTAATGCATTCTTCTTAATATCTCTTTTAAAATTATTCTTGTTGGAATTTTTAGGTCGATAGATCTTTCCTATTCTCAATATAGTTAGGTAGATAAACCTTTTTTATTTTGAATAAAGAGTAGAATGGATAGAGGTCTGGTGAAAAAATGAATTGATATCATGGAAAATACTGTTGGAAATCATTATCATCATTTTTATTATTATTAAAAAAAATATCGTAAATGAATCTATAAATTTATAAAACGTTGAGACCTATCAATTTCAAGGAGATCTTTGTCTTATATTTTTAAATACCATAATTATTAATAAATTCATTACTTTCTTCACAAATTTCCCATTAACTAATGATAAATCTTGTCAATTTAACTATACTAATGTGTCGAGTTCAAAAAAATCTTTCTATTAAAAAAGGGGCTCCAAATTTCGCTATATAGCCAACATGTTATGTTTTTTCAATTTATTTATGCATGTAAAAAGGAAAAAAATCTATGTGACAGTCAAATAGATGTCAAATTTAAAGTAAAAATTAAAAATAAACACATTCAAGAACATTGAATACAAGTCACCACCCACTCGACTGTCATTGAAGAATACCTCTTGATATATATATATTTTTTATTTTTCTTAAAGTTCTCATACTTAAAATAATATCTATAAATGCTAAATATTTTACAATAAAATATAACTCTTAAGTTGTAAAAGATAACATTCATATTTATCTTGAGAGAATTTAAATGAAGATGATTCAAATAAAAATGAAAATATTTAATATATCTTTATCTATATAAATAAGGTTATGAAATGGTAAATTTCAGGGAAATTATTATAATCTTAGGCATGGATAATAGTTGGGGGTTATAATTTATTATTATAAACAATTAATTATGATATTAATCTTGGCGTACATTTGACTATCACAAGATAATACCACCTTATATTTGATGTCTATTTAACTGTCGCTTAAAAGATTTTATCTTTTGTTTTGGGATGTATTTTTAAAAATCATAATATTTTGGTCCTATATTTCCCTTTTTTTATTTTTTTGAGCCTAATATATTAAAACAAATAGGCTGATGCCACTTATCAGTTGTCAATAAATATTTTTTGGAAAAAAGTAATGAATTTATTAATCAAAATGATATACGTAAATTTTAAAATAAAACCTTAATGTATAGAAATGGATGCATATTAAAATTTAAACAAATTTAAATTTTGACATATATTAAGAGAGTTGGCACTTTTAAATGATATTATAAAAATAATTACCTTAAAATTAATACATCTCAATCTTTTTTATAAAAAGGATTGAAATTTCTAAACCTACTTAAAAAACATTTAAAAATAATTAATATATAAAATAGTTTAGAAATAATTAACTTATAAAATATATAATAAAAATTGAATAGTTAAAAGATGAAATATTATGTTTATACATTTATTGATACTTATTTATTTATATAAATTCTAAATTGATGAAATTGCTTTTACATTTAACCAAACTTGATAGAGAAGCAATTTATCCAAAAATTAAACTTGTTTTTTTAATATAAATCAAGTAATAATGATCTATGTGGATTGTATAACTTGTTGCACCTATTGCACCAAAGTTCTCAAAGTACATATGTGTAATGAAAATAGAAGCATCTTGCATGCAACCATATTTTTATATTTGCTTACTAATGTGGTACAAATATAAAAGGGTACATTCAAATTAAAATAAATATTTATCTTTTTAAAAATTCTTTGATCAGAAAGTTGACTTTCAATTATAAAATTGTTCTTCAAGGGTTAGTTTTTAATACTTCTCAAATGAATACGAATGTGGCTTTTATTTCTACTATTTTGTAAATATAGTTTATTTTCATTGTTTCTTACCGTGACCTATGTTATAATTTTATATTTTACATGCAACCCATTTTTTATTGATGTGAATGAAATTTTCTAAAAAAAATTATGTTACAATTTCATTTAATATAATTAATACAAGATGTAAATATTTATAACTTATTAATTTAATATTATCAAATTTTTATTCATGATTTAAATATAAATTAGAAAAAATAATAATAATGATAATTAATATTTTACATTAATTAATTAAAAAATTAAATCATATAGTATCTAACATCATATTAATATTATCTTTTAGAATGATATTGATTTTAGAACCATATTAATATTATCTTCCATAATAAATACTACCAAAACATAAAGATACTCAACGGTATTGTAAACGTTTTCTATTTTCAATTTCAACATGGGTTGTTGATAAGTTGATACGGATGGTCAATGATTTATGGATGGAAATAGAAATGGAATCTTTTTAATATTTAAGATGTCAAAATATTTTGGTTATTGTTTGCAAAGACTATTTCATATTTTTAGTATGTATAAAGGATTTAACTATGTTTTAAATATGAGGTGAATATATCTTACCTCATTTTCAAGAACATGAATTCTTCATCATTAATCTAATTTATGATGAACCATGAAAAATAGATAGGAAGGATCAATTTTTCATGCAAAAAAACATTAATTAGTATAGATTAGAATTTTGAATTTTGAATTTTCTCTTCAAATTTCATTTAAGTATCTTTAACCAGCATAATATAAATAATTGATATTTTTAAATTAAATTTTACAGATTTAATATATTAGAATTTAATATTTATATTTAGATTATTACATATATTTTAAATATATTTATGTAAAAAATGTCAAGAGATATCAATCTTAAAGCCCTTATCTTAGATTTTTTACATAGTATAATTATTAATAATTTCATTACTTTCTTTGAAAATTTCTCATTGAGTGGTAATCAATTAAGTCAATCTAACTACATTTATGTGTCAAGCTCAAAAATGTATTTTTTGAAAAAGAAAATAGCCCCAAATTCTACAAATATGGCTAATATATTATAATTTTTGGATTGAATTCTCCAAAAAATTATTAAAAAAATTTAAGGTGATGGTAAAATAAACATCAAATTTAAAATCAAAACTAAAAATAAACACACTCATGGATATTATGGTGCACTACTGTCCCACTACCATTTTAGAATGCGTTTTAGCATAATAACATACTTTACCACCATACACACCAATTAAATCATCTAAAATAACAAAAATATACCACTTTGTTTACTTTAACATACTAACAGTTCACAATGTGTCAATGGTCAGCCGCCTTACAAAACATGAATATAGACCTTATTAAATAAATAAAAATAAACTATTTATCTTGGTGGAGCTACTAAATACAAAAAAAAATTGAAGTTCAACTTACTCAAATATCTTTAAAACATATATATTAAATGTCGAGATATATCAATTTTGAGATGCCTATATTAAATATTAGTTTTGTATGTTATATAGGCACCTTGAAGTTGATATCTATCATCTTTTAACATTTATGTATTTAATATATCTAAGTTAGTATCACTTACTATCGCATAAGGTAAAAATAAATATTTATCATTCATGGAAACATATTTAATACTAGTAGTTGGAGTTGCATCAACAAAATGAATACCTATGTAGTTAGTAAATTGAACCATTACATATTTAGGTGGTCTAAAGGGTGCCAATCTTAGTTTATAAAAATGATTCAAACATATCTGAGTGCACCATTGAAAGGACTTAATTCTATCCATACATTTTTAGTGAGCATCACCCTTGTGCCATTAGCAATTAATATTTTAACATCCAATTGTTCATCATCTAATCCTACAACATTATTATTTTTTCCTCTAGTTGCAATGCTTTAGGTAACATGTTGACTCAATACACGCAATTTTATCTTATTAAGCTGACACACACTATTTTTTTTAATAAATAGATGTATATGTTTGTTAAATTTATCTTTTTAGCTATTTAAAATGAAACATCTATTCTAAGCATTAACAATTGTTAATCTTCAATGGTTGCATGGGTGTCTCTTAGATTTGTTAGAAATTTTCGAAACCATTGTTCATCACTTTGACCTTGTTTTTTCAAAACCCTATCTAGTGTAAAAATAATTCTAAAATTTTACCATAATAATATTTATTTTGTGGTGCTTGCATATAAAGGTTTATTCATTACTGGAGGTAACTATCCCAAACCCCCAACAAAAATCATATAGCTTCCACTAAAGCACATATCAATATTTTCTAGAAATACTTGGCATAATCAAGAAATTATATTTTCAAACCTCTATAATCCCTCCAATAAGATAAGATTTTCTAGTTATTTCCTTTCGTTGGATTATCATATGCAATGGAGGTCTAGTCTATCCTTGATTATAATGCCTAATAATTATATCAAATATTATTTTTTGATTCTCAATGAGGTTTTCATAACAAAAATTAGATTCCATTTATGCCATAACAAGTAAGCCATTTTCTTTTGCCATGCTTATCAATTTAAGTTTTTTTTTTTTGTTTTTTCTTTACTTGGGTTGTTTGTACTATAAGGTGATTTCCTATCAATATTCCTTCAATACAACAAGTCAATCTTAAAAATTTGTGCAAATTATTATTGGTGTAGTTTTGATATGATCTCCCACTCATGTTAGGTTGTGTTTTGTTGTATATTATCCTTATTTTTATCTTCTATTTCATGTCGAATGTCATTATTTGTTTCAATAAACCACTTAGTAAGCCAAGGATTATATTGTAATTGACCTCAATTAGATTTTATTATACGATCCAAAAGACCAATGTCTCTCTCAATCGCACATAATAGTTTGTGCAATTTTAACTCCAACTAACAAAAGTCTACAAACTATTGACTACGTTTTTTTGAGATGTTACAAAACCTTCATCGTAACCTTATGAAAAATACATATTTTTGTTAGTTTCCACTTTTCTCCTCTAGAAATTTTAGGACTATACATCCAAGTTTTTATGATCTCAATAAGTTGTACATAATCTATTATATGAGGCCTATCAATACATCCAACAATTACTGATTTTCTATATCTTTCTTTTAATACTAATTTTAAAACTTACATCATTATTTATGTTGATAAGTTCTCTACTCCATTATATATAGATTCCATCATTCATGTTAATAAGTTCTCTATTCCATTTTTATCCAGGGGAAGAGGATCACTTTGAAATTTTCTATCATGTTGATTCACAAACCTTGAAAATTCTTAATCACGTAAGACATTGAAGTCCAACCCTTAGAAAGGAATAGAAATGTCATTCTACTAAATTCACCCTTTCAGACACCCTCTCCCTTTTTTGGAGTATCTTTTGCCAATTCAAGTAATTACCCATTAATTGAACAACCAAAAAAATCATCCATCTCCATTTCCATCATGTCTATACACGGACATGAAGGGTAACTTAATTCCAATGCATTCTTCTCAATATCTCAAGAATTAGTGTTGTTGGAATTTTTAGGCCGATAGATCTTTCCTATTCTCAATATGGTTAGGCCGTTAGACCTTTTTTATATTGAATATAGAGTAGAATGGATAGTCTGGTAAAAAAATGAACTGAGATATGATGGATAATATGGGAAATCATTATCATCAATCTAATAAAATTAAAATAAATAAATATATTAAGTAAATGTCATAAATTATTTTACTCTTAGTGAAAACTCAATAAATGAGGGACAACAAAATCTCTCTTGGAATAAATCCGTTAAAGATAATGGTGCATGGAGGAGGTGAAGCAGCAAGATCTATAATGACGCTGTGTTCTTGAGGTGAAATGCATACGTATATCACCTGCTACGAATACGAAAGCGCTGAATTCTTTGTTGATGATAATTAGAATTTCAACTGCTTCTCAAATAGTAATGGTAAATGGTGACAATAAATGCACAAATTATGACAATTTATGGAAAATTTTAAAATATAATATAAAATTTGGCATTATGGTGCGCTTCTTCCACAGTTGCCAAACGTCATCTAGGTAAGTCGTCAATATTTTGAACTCCATCTTCAACAATAAGTCTGAATGCTTCCAACCGGAGAACCCAACAGACTATATAATATCCATGTAAAAATCTCGTAGCACTGTTGGATTTTAATCAGAAGATAATTTACCATGCATCATACATTGCAATTATTTTTTTAATTTTTTACTATGTCAGCTATTAAAAGCGAGCATATTTATAGGCATTATAGCTATCCGCTACCCTCGATGCCATTATAGTAACGCTTCTCAACGTAATAAAGTAATTTGTACAGATATTTTAAATGAATTTATTTGAAAAATGTCGAGAGTTATTAATCTCAAGGAAATTTTTATTTTGAATTTTTCACATACCATAATTATTAATAACTTCAGTATTTTGTTCACAAATTTTCTATTGACTAATGATAAATCGTACCATTAGATTTAACTATGCCAATGTGTCTTTTTTTTTTTTTTTTTTTTTTTTTTTTTTTTTTTTTTTTTAAAAATTAAAATCTATTAAAAAGGGGGCTCCAATTCCATTGTATAGCCAAGATATTACGTTTTTCAATTAACTTCTCTATGTAAAAAGGAAAAATTTCTATGTAACAGTCAAATAAATGCTAACTTTAAAATTAGAATAAAAAATAAACACACTCAAAAACATTACAACTCACCACGCCTCTCAGCTGCCATTGAAAAAGCCTCTCATTACAATTATTTTTTCTTAAAATCCTCATATGTAAAATAATAAACAAAAATGCCAAATATTTTACAATAAAATATAATTCTTAAGTTATAAAAGATAACATTCATCTTTATCTTGAATAAAATTAAAATATTTAATGTCTTTATCTTATAAATAAGGTTATGAAATGGTAAATTCCACGAAAGTTATTATAAATGTAAGTATGGATAGTAGTGGGGGGTTTATAAGTTCGATTAATTATATCGAGAAGTATAAGTTACAGTGACAATCAAGAAATAAAATGACGTGAGTGGTTCACTTTTATTTTTATTGAACCAACAAATTAATAAAATTAATTAAAAATTAACCAATAAAAAAATATATACTCAACTCACACATCATTTGAAAATAAAAATATATATAAAAAAGATTCAACAAAAACATATAAATACACAACAAAGTAGAAAAAAATAAATAAATAAATAAAAATAGTGAATAAATCTCTGAATCTTGAACAATATATATTCTGTAGCATAAACATATGTTTTACAGCATTTTCCCTTTGCTCGAATGTTTCTTACTGCCCAATCGTCCACCTGCAAATTGTCCCTGCCGCTGCTGTTACCTGCCGCTGTTTCTTTGAGCACAGTTTTGAGAAAAAGAGATTTTTTTATTATATTCGTTCGCTGCTTTAAGTATAATCATTTTAGGGTTTTATATTGGTTTCTGCTTTAAGTATAATCATTTTAGGGTTGCGTTGCCTTATTTGATATACATTCATAAACCTGGGTTATTAATATTTAATATAAATGACAGAGTAGGATTGGCTTGCACCAAATAAGGGATAATAGTAAAATAATAACAGACTAGGATCCGTAGTTATATGGTTTATGTTAGGGTTTTTTATTTAAATTTATTTTTCTTACTCCGCATATGCCGTAGAGAGCAATCGGCATCAATCGAATCATTAAAAATCAAGGAGGGGTAAAATACATCACTATATCAATCAAACCATATGCCGTAGTTAACTCCGGAATGCATTTTCTCACACATATATATAAGATATAATACATATAATACGCTAATATGAATATTAGCATCATTTCATGTTCATCAGATATCTATAGATGTATTATTAAAATCTATATACTAAGATATGAGAATGCAATCATTATGTCTCTTATTAATAATTAGACATTAATAGAATAATTAGGATATATGTAACTATCGGCGATACCGTAATGACAGCACAGATAGATGTAGTTATATGGTTTAGGTTAGTTTTTTAATTTAATTTTTCATTATATTTTAAATTTTAAATAAAATTAAAACAATAGGATATGAAAAAGGTTTTTCAACAAATTTGGAATAAAATCACTTATTAATTTTAAAAAGATAAAATTTATTAAAATATTTTTATAAGATGGTAAAATTTTATTTAAAATTAAAATAAAATTATATATGTATTATAATTATTAGTAATTGATATATTTTTATTAAAATTTATAGATAAATTATTTTTATTATTTAATAATTAATTAGATATATTATATTTTAAAATTATTGGATAAAAAAATTGAATGTTCTATGTTTATTTTTTATAGGTATGGTTCACCCATGATTGAATTTTGAAACCAAAGAATAATGAATACAATATTGAAGAGAATATTCTTGACAATATCAAAGACAACAGTGTGAACAAATGATAGAGGAACGAAAACAAAAACATAATGAGAATGAAAGAGAAAGACATGCCAAATGTAGGGTTGAATACCAGTTGAAGAGCTAGAAGCAGGAATGAGACAAGATGCCCAAGAAATGATGGCATATCATACATGAACATCGCAAGATGATGATCAAAGATTAATAAGAAGAATTCAATTAGAAATGCATTTGAATCAATTTACAGTGAAAAAAAGAAACCATTACAAAAACGTAATCGTGAATCATTTCAAAGACATCATCGAATGAATGCTAATACTGATGCTAACTCTAAATAAGTGAATTATGTGACCATAAAATGTGTGTTAGAAATGCTAGACAATATATAAAATACCCCTGATAATAGTGGAAATATTGAGGTAGATTTGAAGACATTATAAATGATTTTTTGCCATCATCTAGAAACATTGGCTTGGCTAAGTATGTGTTATATTTGTCAAGAAAGTTACCTTGGCATAAACATCTCTCGAGCATCTGAAGGTCCAATTTTCCATAGATGTCGACAAGATAAAAATGATCATTAATTTTCAGCATCGAACAATATAGAGTTTCGACGTTTAATATTGGTGCTTCAACAATCCACTCAACACTACAAATCCCAATTGGAGACTATACTGAATTAGAAGGAACAAGACTCATAAGTTTTCAAGAAGAAATGAAGCATATAAAATACATATTGATTGATGAAATGAGTTTCATTGGGGGAAAAATGTTACATAACATAGATGCATGACTTCGTCAAGCATTTCCAGAAAATGTAAACATGAATTTTGGAGGTAGATCAATCATTTTAGTAGGAGATTTGGGCCAACTACCCCCTGTGAGTGATAAAGCAATGTACAATAATAATAGACATAGAAAAATATTATGGAAAGAAATCAAAATAGTTGTTACTCTAGATAAGCTAGTTAGACAAAAAGGAGAAATTGATGACCATAAAAAGTTTCAACAACTGCTCACAAATCTTAGAGATGCACATCCGACTATTGATGATCAAAAACTATTGATGTCAAGGACAAATAGTGTATTACACCCAAGAATTATGAAGATTTTGACAATGCTATTCATTTATTTGAAATAAATAATAATGTGAAAATTCATAACAGAATGAAATTAAAATCATTAAAAGGACCAATTACATGGAGCATTGCAACTAGAATAGGTAGTACCAATCCATCAAGAGGTCAGATCGATGAATTGGATGTGGAGTTATTAATAGTTAAGGATACAAGGGTGATGTTTACCTCAAATCTATGGATAGAATTAGAACTTGTAAATGGAATTTTAAGATATAATTAAAGTATAGTATACAAACTTGGAAGTTTCCCACCAGAGCCACCTAAATATGTTATGGTGGAATTTGATAGTTACTCTGAAATGTCATTTGCAGATGCAACTCCACATACAATTCCAATTACTCTAACACAAAGGGGATAAACATGACAACTAACTTTAATAATAGCCTTGGTATTATCCATAAATAAATCACAAGGATTGACTCTAAATCAATAATTTAATGAATCCAAAAACTAACAAGAACAAGAAAACTACCAATAAACCAAGATATTGAAACAATACTCATAATTGATTTGTATTGATTACTTGAAATAATTAAAAACCCACACCATGCCTAAATAAGCCTCAACCTAGAATTTAGAGTTTACATGTAAAATTTATAAAAAAACTAAATTCTAAAAAAAGTTGCCTATTTTTAAACACTCTCGAAATATCTTAAAAATCTATCAAAATATTATAAATACTATAATTAAACTATGGGACAAAATTTAACTGAATTTTATGTCTGGTTCTAAAAATATACGATTTTTAAAAATAGAAAAAACCCCAAAAATCATTAAATCACAATTTTAGACCCTTCGATGATCACATATGGCCTTCAAAAAGTATCAAAAATATTTTTAGGTATTGCCTAGAGACAATAATATACTTTTTGGCATGGTTGATTTGGCACGTGGAAGATCTCAAATAGATCTATGGTTCAAAAGTTATGGCCTCCAAAAGGTTGCCCTATTTTTTTGCATCATTCTCCTCTGGTTGAAAATAACTCAGCTTCTTTGAGTTGCCCTAATTATATTGTTGCCACTTTTCTTTGTCAATCTTCTTCAGTTCTCATTCTATAATCTAAGTGTTGTCTTTTTTCTTTAATCCTTCCTACTGCACCAAATACTTGTTATAATTCTCTTACCTTGTGCTCACTGTCTTATATCCAAAACCTACACTATTTTTCTTTCTTCTTCTTTGGAACCTACTGCTCCCAATTTAATTCATCATCTTCACCATATTCTCCATGGAATTCATATAAATCTAAAACATTAAATACTAAATATATATAAAAATTATGCGGTAAACTTATCTCATATGCTTTATCATTGATTTTCTTCACAATTCTGCATGGTCTAATTTTTTTGTACTTCAACTTGTTGTATGTACCTTTTGAAAATCTTTTTTTCCTCAAGTAAACTATTACCAACTCTCCTTCTTCAAATATCATATATATTCTTCTGACATCTATGGTTACTTTATATTTTTCATTATTTTCAAGCAAATTTCTTCTTACTCCCACTTGCGATTGCTGCATATACTCTACAAATACTTTTGCATCATCACTAATTCAATCTACAATTGGTAATTATATCAAATCTAAAATACCCATAGGGTTTCTCCCATAAATAATTTGAAAAGGTGACTTTCCTATTGATCTATTCACTAAACTATTATATACAAACTCAACTTGTGGCAAAGCCAAGTCTCATTCCTTTGGCTTCTCTCCCACTATGCTTCTCAATAAATTCTCCAAGCTCTTATTCACAACTTTTGTCTGTCCATTTATTTGTGGGTGATATGCACTATTGAATTGTAGTTTAGTACCCATCTTATTTCACAAAGTCCTCCAAAAATGACTTAAAAGTTTTGTATCCCTATCTGAAGTAATAATTTTTTGGAACACCATGTAATCTCACAATATCCATAAAAATAATTATGCAACTCTAGTGGCATGATTAGTTTTCTTACATGCAATGAAATAAACCATTTTAGAAAATATGTATACAAAAAAAATGAATATTTACCTCTTTGTGTGTTTGGCAATCCCAAGACAAAATTCATACTCAAATCTGTCCATGGTCCTCTTAGAACCGGTAATGGCATGTAAATTACAAAATTTTAAGCATGTGTTTCATCCACCTAGCATATTCTACACCTTGAAACATACCTTGTCACATCTCTCTTCATTTTTGGCCAAAAATACTTTTCCTCCACCAAATATATTGTCTTCATCTTACCAAAATGTCTAGCCAAACCACCATTATGTAATTCTCTTATTATATTATATTATAGAGACACAATTGGAATGCATAATTATTTCTCTTTGAAGAGATAACCTTCTTGTAGAAGATACTTATCATGAATAATATCTATCACACTTGTTAATGGATTTATACACTATTCAACTATCTTGCCAAAATATAGATCAATATCATATAATTATTTGATAGATTCAAATATAACTACTTCACTCACCATAGTAGTTAATAATGCTACCCTCCTGCTCAATGCATCTGCTACCTAGTTCTACTTTCTTGATTTATGCTTCAACATAAAATTATACCCCTACAAGAAAGAACCCCACTTTGCATGCCTACTATTCAACTTTTTTTGTATATTAACATACTTCAAAGCCACATGATTTTTAAATAATATAAACTCCTTAGGCACTAGATAATGCCTCCAATGTCTTAATGCTTGTATAATTACATAAATTTCAACATCATAAGTAGAATACTTTATTCTTACCTCATTCAATTTTTCATTAAAATATGCTATTGGCTTTCCTTCTTGACTTAGCACAGTACCAATTCCTATAAATGAAGCATCACAATCAACCTCAAATACATTGTTAAAATCTAGTAATGCTAAAATTGACCTTTCTATAATCTTCCTCTTCAAAAATTCAAAGCTTTTTATGGCTTTTCTAGTCCATGCAAATTCCTTCCCTCTCATGCAATCTATTATTGGTGCCACAATACTACTAAAATTTTTAATAATTTTTTTGTAAACAGTTGCTAAACCATGGAAACTTCGTACCTTTGTAATAATTTTTGGAATAGGCCACTCAACAATTGCCTTTAACTTTTTCTTATCCATTTTCACACCATCTATTGAAACTATAAATCTCAAAAAAACCAAACTATTTTGCATAAACCTGCACTTCTTCAAATTTACATACTACTTCTCCTTTCTTAACAAATCCATTACCATTCTTAAATGTTGCAAGTGTTCTTATTTATTCTTACTGAATATCAAAATATCCTCAAAATAAATAACCAAAAACTTACCAATATATTCTCATAGCACTATATTCATCACCCTCATAAATGTGCTAGGTGCATTAGATAACCCGAATGGCATCACCGTCCACTCATATTCATGCATTTCCTTCATGAATTTGAATATGATAATATCCACTCCTTAGATCAATCTTGATAAAATATTTTTCTCCTGCAAGCACATCCATCATATCATCTAAATGAGGTATAATAAACCTATTCTTTATTGTAAGTTTTTAAATTTCTCTAGTATACACACACATTATCCATCCTCCATCTTTCTTTGGAGTTAGCAATGCTAGTGTTACACATGGACTCATACTCTCTCTTATCACTTTCTTTCGTAACAATTAAGTAACTTGTTTATTTAATTCTGCATATTTTGGTAGACTCATCCTTTAAGCGGATTGATTGAGTAGAGAAAATCTTAGAATCAAATCAATGTGATGCTGAATATCTCTCTTCAATGGTAAACCATCTGGTAACTCATCAAGATTAACATTTATATATTCTTTCAACACTCTTGCTACTTTTATTCGTATTGGCACCATTTATTTTTCTTCATTCTTTACTACTAGTGCATAATAGTAACCTGCTACCTTCATATCGTAGATAATTTTTTATTACAGAGCATGCTTTCTATTTTTTTCTTCCTCTTTAAGAGGAAAAAAACTACATTTGTACCACCTTTCCAAAAAATGTATGTTTTCTTTGATCTATCATGAACTACCTTCCTATCAAATTGCCACAGTCTCCCCAATAACACATGCCATGCATCCATCAAAATAACATCACACCATATTTCATCATTATATGTTTTTCTTATAAAATATTTGATTAATCACTTTTTATCTACTGTAATCTCATTCCCTTTATTAAACCATGAAATCTGATAAGGGTTATGATGATTTTCACATTGCAAATTTAGTTTCTCAATCATTTTTTTAGATACCATATTTTCACAACTACCACCGTCTATAATTACTTTACATACCTTTCCACCCGAAGCACATCTTATTTGAAAAATATTTGATCGTAGGCATGCATCACCACCTTATTTATTATGCACTTGATCCTTCCTTGAAAATATCATGATTATTTTCATCATAATATTCTTCACAACGTCAGCTAGTGCAACTTCAATATTTTTCTCTTCTTTTTCAGTCTCAACTAGATTAACTCTTGGTTGATCTTCTTACCTCCTTTCTTGATCTTGATAGTTTGGACACTCAAATGCTATGTGCCCTTCTTCTATACATCTATAAAAGACATAATATCTACATTTATTCATAAACCATCCTCTAGAACCACCGTAACCTCATCCTCTCTAAAATCCTCTTCTTTTTTGTTGGTATTGAAACCTTGGCCTATTATCATCTTACCTTTCTACACCACATGACGATTCACATTTATTAACATTAAAACCACCTCCGGTGGTCTTAAACCCACCTCATCCCCTTTATTGGAGGGGATCCACCTCTTTTTGGACCAATTTATATCCTTCTAAAATTCTTTCTATTTTGTTTTTTTCTCTACCTTCAAAGCTAATTGATAAGTCTCCTCCATGTTAAGAATTCTATGTATGCTTAATTCATCTTGAATAGAAAATTTCAAACCATTTACATACCTTGCAACCATATACCCTTATATTTCATCATGCTTCAATTGTATGGAAAGCTTGTAAAATTCATCTGTATACCCATGTATATTATGATATTTTTGCCTAAAATTTTGAAATCTTCTATATAGGATTTGTGCATAATCCATAGAAAGAAATTTTTATCTCAAATTCTTCTCTTTACCTTTTCTTTGTCCCTCTTTCTACAGGTGATCCCACCAAATCATTGCATGAATTTTCAATTTTATGCATGCAAACTTTACCTTCTTGTCTTCTCTCAAATTCTTCCACTCGAAAAAATTCTCCATGCTATTCATCCAATCTATCAAATCCTCTGGTTTTAAAATGCCTCCATAATCTCTAACATCAACCTTGATTCCTTCATTCCTTCCTTCTAAAGCCCAATACATCCTCTCTTCCATCGATGGTGGCTACTTTTGTTGTTCTTCTTATTGAACTTATTCATAATAATATATGTTTTTCATCACCACCTTCTCTACTAGTTGGTGATAACCTTTATTAATTGTTAAACTTGATTATGTAGAATTTTTATAGTCTAGTTCATCAATGACATACCTCCTCATCCTCTCACCATTCTTCTCTCCTCCAAGATTCAAACTTACTCTGATACCAGATAATGAATCTGAAAACTAACAAGAATAATAAAATTATCAATAGGCCAAGATATTGAAACAATACTTAGAATTGATTTGTATTAATTTTTTAAAATAATTATAAACCCACACCATGTTTAAATAAGCCTCAACCTATAATTTAGAGTTTACATGTAAAATTTAAAAAAAAACTAAAATCTAAAAAAAAATGCTTATTTTTAAAAACTTTGAAAATATCCCAAAATATCTTAAATAGTATAATTAGACTAAGGGATGAAATTCAACTGAAGTTGATCTCTAGTTCTAAAAATATATAATTTCTAAAAATAGAAAAAAAAACCCAAAAAATCATTAAATCACAATTTTAAATCCTCAAATGATCACAGATGGCCTCAAATAAATATTAAAAACATTCTTAGGTAGGTGGAATTGCTTAGGGACAACAACGTACTTTTTGATATGGTCATTTTGGTGTGTGGAAGAGCTCAAACAGAGCTACGGGTTAAAAGTTATGGACTTCGAAAGGTTGACCTATTTTTTTGCATCATAATTGATATAGGACATACAAAAAGACCAGGGTTAACATTTGTAGCCATCTCATGTGTAAAATCTATGAAAGGACTCATAATGTGGTCTCCATTTTCATATCACAGATATGAGAAGTTGAAAATAGGAAAATAACTTTCTAAATAAAAAATCGAGTAAGAGAGATTCAAGTCCTTAGAAGTACAATAATGTTACATATTTAATATCACATATATTATACTTATTTCACATTTTGATGTATATGAAATTATTTTATTTAATTATTATTGAATGCGATAAATATTTATTATTTGGATGAATATGAAATGATGTATTAATTGATATTTATTGTTAAATGTACATGCCACCCCTATGGGTGTTACTAGCATAGATATCTTAAATATATTTATCTAAAATACATGGAGATATATCAATGTCGAGGCACCTATCTAACCTACATTATAATATAGGTACCTCAAGATTGATATCTCTCGATGTATTTTAGATAAATGTATTTAAGATATCTGTGCTAGTAAACAATTAGTTATGACATTAATCTTGATGTATATTTGACTATCACAAGATAATACCCCCTTTATATTCAACGTCTGGAAGATTTTATCTTTTGCTCTGGGAAGTATTTTGAAAAATCATAATATTTTTGTCACATATTTCCTTATTTTTTTCCAATTTTTTAAAACATAACATATTTAAATGGATAAATTGCTGCCACTTATCAGTAATCAATAAGAATTTTTTGAAAAAGATAATAAAATTATTAATCAAAATGATGTACATAAATTTCAAGATAAAACCTTAATATATATAAATGGAGGCATATTAAAATTTAAGTGAATTTAAGCTTTAGCATACACTAAGAGAGTTATTACTTTTAAATAACATTCACAAAATAAGTACCTTAAAATTTAGACATCTCAAATTTTTTTAAAAAAAATTAAAATTTCCAGACCCATTAAAAAAATAGTTTAAAAATAAATTAACATATAAAATAGTTTAGAAGTAATTAATTTATAAAATGGATAATGAAAATTGAATAGTTAAAGATAAAACATTATGTTTACATATTTATTGACAATTTTTTTATTATCTATATAAATTTTAAATTGACGAATTCATTTTTACATTTAACCAATCTTGATATGGCAGCAATTTATCCTACATTTAAACTTATTTTTAATGTGAACCAAGTAATAATTATTTTTTCTTACATTGAGCTAAGTAATAATTATTTAGAATGAAAATAGAAGCAAGCATCTTGCATGCAACCCGTATGTTAATATTTGCTTGTCATTGTGGTACAAATATATAAAGAAAACATTTAAAATTAAAATAAATATTTATTTTTTAATGTATTTTTTAATTGTAAAATTGTTTTTCAATGTTTGATTTATAATACTTTTCAAATGAGGGTGGTTTTTTTTTTCTGTTAGTTTTTAAATATGGTTTATTTTCATTATTTCATGTTATGGCCTATATTATAATTGTATATTTAACATGTAATTTATTTTTTTATTATTGTAATAAAGTTTGTTAAAAAATTTATATTTCAATTTCATCTAGTAAAAATAATATATGGTATGAATATTTATAATCTATTAATTTAATGCTTATCAATTCTTTACTCATTATTCAAATATAAAATAATAATAATAATAATAATAATAATAATAATAATAATAATAATAATAATAATAATAATAATAATAATAATAATAATAATAATAATAATAATGAATTAAAAAATTAAATCATCTAATATCTAAAACCATATTAACATTATCTTGCATAAGAAATACTACCAAAATAAAAAGATACTTGATTATTTCACGATGGATAAAAAAATTATATATACAATCCGATACATAATCTTAACGTTTCTCGTAGGAAAATAACCATGCCTTAAAGATGCCCAACATCACTTGTCTTCTAAGAGAGAAATATGTGTTCTAGAACTCTAAACAAAACCCTTCTAATATTATGTGTTGTCGTGCATGAATCTTGATTTAGAATCCCTTCAAGGCTTTGTGTAAGGTCAAGTGTGATGGTACACACTATGAGAAGAACCCATGGATGAGATCGTGGATGGAAATAGAATCTAATTGCCAGGTATCAAGCTTGCACTACTATTAGCAACATGGATCTCATCAGTTGTGGCAGTATTCATTATGACCATGCCCAAAGGCTTTAGTAAATGATTGTATTGGCCTTTATAGGTAGTAGTCACAATACTGTAGTCTTGAGTGCACTTCTGGACTTGCTTTCTAATTGGGCAATAAGGTTGAATGGCACATCTGTAATAAGCTCTCATCCAGGGGTTGTTTAGGGTCATCTTTTGCCTATAGTTTTCCATTGATGTCCCTGGCTTACCTGACAACAACAACAAAATGGATGAGACTAGTTACACACAAAATCACTTCTAAAAAAACCCTAATTACAGACTATCTTATCTGTACAGTACTGATTTTCTTATGCACAGCCATACCTTGAAAGCTTAAGCTCTTCTTATTTGGTAAATCTTCATCTATGCATGAATTTCCCTTCTCCCTCTCACTTTCACTCTCAGTCTGCTTCAATATTTTATAGTTTATCTTCCTCTTTTTGGTGGCAGTCGTAAATCTTCAATTGTATATTTGGAATTATTTTCTAAGGATATCTAAGAGGTCTCCTCTAAACTCATGGAATTGATGTCATAATCCATAACTCCATTATTGATATCCTCTACTATGCTATCATGAACCAAGGACAAATCAATATTTGCCTACTCATGGGACTTCACAATCTCTTCTCGACATCACACATTGGGTCTCTAACTTCTGTTGAATAATATTTCATCTCCACATAATCCTTCATAAGGATTTCTCCATATATGGGTTGCTCACAACTCATATCGACACTACTATTTTAAAAATCAAAACAATGATATACATATAGAATCCTCATCTTTGTGGTGCCTTTCACAAAAAATTATTGTACGTCCATGATACTTATTGAAGTAGTCTTTGGTTATTCATATGACACATCCCCATCCTTATTGCCTTTTTTGGCAATTTTATTCTCACGAACACTCTCATGCCTCATCAAATGAAGCTGCCTCAACCATACCGATTGTAATTTTGGGTGAAAAAATCTACCCAACATCTTATAAATCATATGTTCCCTTTCACAAACCTTCCACTTGTCTTTCATTTGTCTCCTCACTTGGAGGTCTTTCTAATATGTGGCTCTAACTCCACACAACCACTTACATGCACATTTCACCCTCATGGGGTCAACAACATTTATATCCCCAAAATATAACCCAAGTTCAACTATCCAAGTCAGGAACTATTATGGACTTTCTTTTCCACAAAATATAAAAATATCACTAAAAGATTTATCCTTTTTCTCCACAATAACCTTCGCTGCTCTCTTTTGTCTACAGATATCTCTTATGTCTACTTACTTATGCTATTTCCAAAGCATCTATCTACACTTGTAAGGATAATAACCCCACCATCAACTCTTCCTCATCACCATCACATACAACTACATTGTATCACCATGTAAGGTCTTTCCCATCATTTCTTGTCTCTCCTGGAACACTTTTAGCATATCTGTCAACTCATCTATCTCACATGCTCTTCTCTTGTGTGTCATTTCTTACAAAAATCAGTAGGATCCTCTTTTATAACTTGTAACAAAATCCAAATTCAGCCTCTCACAAAATCTGTCACACCTTTTAGGACTTCACACACCTACACCTAACTATAAAATATTCTCGACAAATTGTAACTCTATGTAGACTTCCCTTTCACAGCCTATAATATACATTGAGGATTTTATCATAACTGCAAGGACACTACCTTGCCTTGATACCACTTGGTGAAAACATGATAAGAGGGGTAAACTTTAAGGTCTACCTTTATCACCCATGTTACAAGGGTTTCAAAATCCATGGACAGACATGCATAATTTGACAATTAATTGACAATCACACAAAAGAGATTATATTAATACATTTCACATAATAGAATACAAATCATGTTATCAAACACACACTCACACTCACACATGTCTATATAGGCTTATTTCATTACATGAAAGAGTTTTAGACTCTCATACAGTCATTTATGAACTAATAAAACTCTCTATTCTACTCTTGGAGAGTTCTGCTCAACCACCTTATCCTCTCCCTTCAAAACACTCCAAAACCTCTCTTCAAATCTATCCATGGTCCTCTTAGAAATAGTAAAGGGATATAAATTCTAATATTTTATGTATGTCCTTTAGCCACTTGACACATTTTTCACCTTGAAACATACCTTGTCACATCTCTCTTCATCTTTGGCCAAAAATATTTTCCTCCACCAAATATAGTCTTTGTCTTACCAAAATGTCTAGACAAACCACCATTATTTAATTATCTTATTATATTGTCTCGTAGAGACCCAACTGGAATGCATAATTATTTTCCTTTGAAGAGATTACCTTCTTGTATAAGATACTCATCAGGAATAATATTTATCTCACATGTTAATGGATTCCTGCACTATTTAATTATCTTGCCAAAATATGGATCAGTATCATATAATTATTTGATAGATTCAAATCTAACTAATTCACTCACCATAGTAGTTAATAATGCTATCCTCCTGCTCAAGACATCCACTGCCCTATTTTGCTTTCCTGATTTATGCTTCAACATAAAAGTATACCCCTAGAAGAAAGAAACCCATTGTGCATGTTTACTATTCAACTACTTTTGTGTATTCACATACTTCAAAGCCACATGATTTGTAAATAGTATAAACTCCTTAGGCACCAGATAATGCCTCCATTGTCTTAACGCTTTTAAAATTGCATAAATTTCAACATCATAAGTAGAATACTTTATTCTTATCTCATTCAATTTTTTGCTAAAATATGCTATTGGCTTTCCTTCTTGACTTAGCACAGTACCAATTCCCACAAATGAAGCATAAAAATCAACCTCAAATGCTTTTTTAAAATACCATAATGCTAAAATTGACCTTTCTGTAATCTTCTTCTTCAAAAATTCAAAGCTTTCTTTTGCTTTTCTAGTCCATGCAAATTCCTACCCTCTCATGCAATCTATTATTGGTGCCACAATACTACTAAATTTTTTAATAAATTAAATAAAAATTTGCTAAACCATGGAAACTTCTCACCTCTGTAATTATTTTTGGAATGGGCCACTTAACAATTTCCTTTATCTTTTTCTCATCCATTTTTACACCATCTTTTAAAACTACAAATCCTGCATAAACCTGCATTTCTTCAAATTTGCATACAACTCCTTTCTTAACAAATCCATTACCATTCTCAAATGTTGTAAGTGTTCTTATTTAGTCTTAATGAATATCAAAATATCATCAAAATAAACAACCACAAACTTACCAATATATTCTCATAGCATTATATTCATTATCCTCATAAATGTGCTAGGTGCATTAGATAACCTGAATGGCATCACCATCCACTCATATAAGCCATCCATAGTCTTGAATGCCATTTTCCACTCATCTCCTTCATAAATTTGAATCTAATAATAGCCACTCCTTAAATCAATCTATGTAAAATATTTTTCTCCTTCAAGCACATCCATCGTATCATCTAAACAAGGTATAGGAAACCTATGCTTTATTGTAATTTTATTAATTTCTCTACTATCCACACACATTATCCATCCTCCATCTTTCTTTAGAATTAGCAATGCTAGTGTTTCACATGGACTCCTACTCTTCCTTATTGCTTTTTTAATAATTCAGTAACTTATTTATTTAATTTTGCATGTTTTGTTAGACTCATCCTATAAGTTACTTGATTAGGTAGAGCTGATCCTGGAATCAAATCAATGTGATGCTAAATAACTCTCTTTAGCAGTAAACTATTTGGTAACTGACCAAGAATAATATCTACATATTCTTTCAACACTCTTTTTGCTTCTATTTATATTGGTACCATTTATGTTTCTTCACTCTTTACTACTAGTGCATAATAGCAACCTACTACATATCTTAGATAAATTCTTTATTACAGAGCATGCTTTCTATCTCCTCTATATCTTTAAGAGGTAACAAAACTACCTCTGTACCACCTTTCTAAAAAGTGACTATGTGCTTTGTTCCATTATGAACTACTTTCCTATCAAATTGCCACAGTCTCCCCAATAACACATGAAATGCATGAATCAGAATAACATCACACTATATTTCATCATTATAAGTTTTTCTTATAGAAAACTTGATAAGGCGCCTTTTATCTATTGTAACCTCATTCCTTTTCTCAAACCATGAAATCTGATAAGGGTTAGGATTCTTTTCACATTGCATATTTAGTTTCTCAATCATTTCTTTAGATACCATATTTTCACAACTACCACCATCTATAATTACTTTGCATACCTTTCCACCTAAAGTACATCTTGTTTGAAAAATATTTGATCATAGGCATGCATCACCACCTTCTTTATTCAGCATTTAATATTTCTTTGGAACGATCATGGTTCTTCTCATCATAAGATTCTCTCTAATGTTAGCTAGTGCAACTTCAATATTCTGCTCTTATATTTCAGCCTTAACTAGATTAACTCTTGAATGATCTTATTGCCTCCTTTCTAGATCTTGATAGTTTGGACACTCAAATGCTATCTGCCCTTATTCTCCACATCTATAATAGACATAATATCTACTTTGATTTGGAAACCATCCTCTAGTACCATTGTAAGCTCATCCTCTTTGAAATCCTCTTCCTCTTTATTGGTATTGAAACCCTTGCCTATTATCATCTTGTCTTTCTGCACCACATGGTGATTCACCTTTATTGTCATTAAATCTACCTCTGGTGGTATTAAACCCACCTCATCCCCTTACTGAAGGGGATCTATCTCTTTTTGGACCAATAGATGTCCTTCTAAAATTTTGTCTATTTTGGTTTTCTTCTACCTTCAAAGCTAATTGACTATCTTCTCCATGTTAAGTATTCTATGCATGCTTAATTCATCTTGAATAGAAAATTTTAAACCATTTACATACCTTAAAACCATTTACTCTTATGTTTCATCATGTTCCACTCATATGGAAAGCTTGTAAAATTCATCTGTATACTCTTGTATACTGTGATATTTTAGTCTCAAATTCTAAAATCTTATATATAGGGATTGTGTATAATCTACAAGAAGAAATTTCTCCCTCAGCTTCTCCATCTCTTTTTAGGAATTAATCTTCTCTTTACCTTTTCTCTATCTATATTTTTGCAGGTGATCCCACCAAATCATTGCATGACCTTTCAATTTTGTGCATGCAAAATTTACCTTCTTGTCTTCTCTTAAAGTCTTCCACTCAAATAACTTCTCCATGATATTCATCTAATCTATCAACTCCTATGGTTTTAAACTGTCTCCATAATCTAGAACATCAACTTGGATTCCTTCATTCCTTCCTTATAAATCCCAAACCATCCTCTCTTCCATCGATGGTGGCTACTCTTGTTATTCTTCTTCTTCCTAAACTTTTTCATTATGGTTTGTGTCTTCTTCATCACCACCTTCTCTTCTCTGTTGGTTGGTAATAACCTTTGTTAATTATTGAACTTGCCTCTATCACTCTTGTATAGTCTGATTCATCTATACCATAACTCCTCATCTTCTTGCCATTCCTATCTTCTCTAAGATTCAAACTTGCTCTGATACCAGATAATAAATCTAAAAACTAATAAGAACAAGAAAATTACCAATGGGCCAAGATATTGAAACAATACTCAAAATTGATTTGTATTAATTTATTGAAATAATTACAAACCCACACCATGCTTAAATAAGCCTCAACCTAGAATTTAGAGTTTACATATAAAATTTGAAAAAGAACTAAAATCTAAAAAATGCCTATTTTTAAAAACTCTCAAAATATCCAAAAAATCCCCTAAAATATCCTAAACACTATAATTAGACTATGGGATGAAATTCAACTAAAGTTGATGTCTGGTTCTAAAAATATACAATTTCTAAAAATAGAGAAAACCCAAAAAAAACATTAAATCACAATTTTAGATCCTCAGATGATCATGCATGGCTTCCAAAAAAATTGAAAACATTCTTAGGTAGGTATAACTACTTAGGAATAACAACTTACTTTTTGATACGATCATTTTGGTACGTGGAAGAGCTCAAACGAAGCTATGTGTGAAAAGTCATGGCCTCTGGAAGGTTGGCCTATTTTTTTTACATCATAATTAATATAGGACATACAGAAAGATCATGGTTAATATTTGTGGCCATCTCACGTGTAAAATATCTAGAAGGACTCAGGAATTTGTTCTCCATTTTCATATGATAGATATAAGAAGTTGAAAATAGGAAAATAACTTTTTAAATGAAATGATGAGTAAGAGAGATTCCAGTCCTTAGAACTACAATAATGTTACATGTTTAGTATCACATATATTATACTTATTTCACATTTTGATGTATATTAAATTATTTTATTTTATTATCATTGAATGTGATATACATTTATTATTTGGATGAATATGAAATGATGTATATTAGTCTTTATTGTTAAATGTACATGCCACACCTATGGGTGCTTCTAGCACAGTTATCTTAAATACATTTATCTAAAATACACTGAGATATATCAATCTTGAGGTGCCTATCTAACCTACATCATAATATAGGTGCCTCGAGATTGATATCTCTCGACGTATTTTAGATAAATATATATAAGATATCTATGCTAGTAAACAATTAGTTATGACATTAATCTTGATGTGTTTTTGACTATCACAAGATAATACCCACTTTACGTTTGACATCTAGAGGATTTTATCTTTTTCTTTGAGAAGTATTTTGAAAAATCGTAATATTTTGGTCATATATTTCCTTATTTTTTTCATTTTTTTAAAACCTAACATATTTAAATGGATAAATTGTTGCCACTTATCAGTAATCAATAAGATTTTTTTGAAAAAAATAATGAAATTATTAATTAAAATGATGTACATAAATTTTAAGATAAAACCTTAATATATATAAATGGAGGCATATTAAAATTTAAGTGAATTTAAGCTTTAGCATATACTAAGAGAGTTGGTACTTCTAAATAACATTCCCAAAATAATTACTTTAAAATTGACACATCTCAACTTTTTTTAAAAAAAATTAAAATTTCTTAACTCATTAAAAAAAAAATTTTTAAAAAAATTAATATATAAGATAGTTTAGAAATAATTAATTTATAAAATGAATAATTAAAATTGAATAGTTAAAATAAAACATTATGTTTATATATTTATTGACAATTTTTTATTATTTATATAAATTCTAAATTGACGAATTCATTTTTACATTTAACCAATCTTATTATAGAAGCAATTTATCTTGCATTTAAACTTATTTTTTATGTGAATCAAGTAATAATTATTTTTTCCTACATTTAAACTTGTTTTTATGTGAGCCAAGTAATAATTATTTATGTCGATTGTATAACTTGTTGCACCTATTGCACCAAAGTTCTCAAAGTATATAATTGTAGAATGAAAATAGAAGCAAGCATCTTGGATGCAACCATATTTTAATATTTTTTTGTCAATGTGGTATAAATATATAAAGAAAACATTTAAATTAAAATAAATATTTATTTTTTAATGTATTTTTTTAATTGTAAAATTGTTTTTCAAAGTTTGATTTATAATACTTTTCAAATGAGGGTGGATTTTTTTCCTATTAGTTTATAAATATGATTTATTTTTATTATTTCATGTTATGACCTATATTATAATTTAATATTTAACATATAACTTATTTTTTTTAATTGTAATAAAGTTTTTTAAAAAAATTATATTTCAATTTCATCTAATAAAAATAATATATGGTATGAATATTTATAATCTATTAATTTAATGCTTATCAATTCTTACTCATTATTCAAACATAAATTTAAAAAATAATAATAATTAATATTCTATATTAATGAATTAAAAAATTAAATCATCTAATATCTAAAACCATATTAACATTATCTTGCATAATATATACTACCAAAACAAAAAGATACTTGATTATTTCACGATGGATAACAAAATTATATATACAATCCGATACATAATCTTAACGTTTCTCGTAGGAAAATAACCGTGCCTTAAAGATGGCCAACGTCCCTTCTCTTCTAAGAGAGAAATATGTGTTCCAGATCTCTAAACAAAAACCCTGCTAATATTATGTGTTGTCGTGCATGAATCTTGATTCAGAATCCCTTCAAGGCTTTGTGTAAGGTCGAGTGTGATGGTACGCACTACGAGAAGAACCCATGGATGAGATCGTGGATGGAAATAGAATCTGATTGCCAGCTATCAAGCTTGCACTACTGTTAGCAACATGGATCTCATCAGTTGTGGCAGTATTCATGATGGCCATGGCCAAAGGCTTTAGTAAATGATTGTATTGGCCTTTATAGGTAGTAGTCACAATACTGGGGTCTTGAGCGCACTTCTAGACCTGCTTTCTAACTGGGCAATAAGGTTCCATGGCGCATCTGTAGTAAGCTCTCGGCCAGGGGTTGTTTAAAGTCATCTTTTGCCCGTATTTTAGCCATTGACATCCCTGGCTTACCTGTCAACAACAACAGAATGGATGAGACTAGTTACACAAAATCACTACTACTAATACCCTAATTGCAAGCTATTTTCTAAACTTCTTGTAATAGATTGTTACCGTAATTATCGCTGATTTTGCCGTTACGGTACTGATTTTCTTAAGTACGGCCACAACTTATTCAGTAAATATTCATCTGTGCATGAATTCCCCTTCTCCCTCTCACTCTCACTCTTAGTCTGCTTCAATATTTCGTAGTTTATCTTCCTCTTTTTGGATGGTAGTCCCAAATCTTCAATTGTATATTTGGAATTATTTTCTAAGGATCTCTGAGAGATCTCCTCTAAACTCATGGAATTGATGTCATAATCCATAACTCCATTAACGATATCCTCTGCTATGCTATCATGAACCAAGGATAAATCAATATTTTCCCATCATCACACATTGGGTCTCTAACTTCCGGTGAACAATATTTCATTTCCACAAAATCCTTTACAATGATTTCTCCATATATGGGTTGCTCACATATCATATCCACACCACTATTTTAAAAATCAAAATTATGATTTACATATAGAGGCCTCATCTTTGTGGTGCCTTTCACAGAAAATTTGTTGTATGTCCTACTTATCAAATTAGTCTTTGGTTATTCATATGATACACCCCCATCCTTATTGCCTTTTTTGGCAATATTATTCTCACCAACACTCTCATGCCTCTTCAAATGAAGTTGCCACTGTAAAAATCTACCCAACATCTTGGAAATCATATGTTCACATTCACAAACCCTCCACTTATCTTTCATTTGTCTCCTCACTTGGAGGTCTTTCCAATATGTCTCTATAACTCCACACAACCACTTACATACAACTTTCACCTTTATGGGGTTAACAACATTTATATCTCCAAAATATAACTCAAGTTCAACTATCCAAGTCATGAGTTATTCTAGACTTTCTTTTTCACAAAATATAAAAAAATCACTAAGATATTTATCTTTTTTCTCCACCACAACCTTGGTTGGTCTCTTCTATCTATGGATATCTCCTCTATATACTTGCTTAGCCTACTTACAAAGCATATATTTGCACTTGTAAGGAAAATAACCCCACCATCAACTCTTCCTCATTACCATCACATGCAACTGCATCGTATCACCATGTATGGTCTTTCCCATCATTTCTAGTCTCTCCTGGAACACTTTTAGCATATCTGTCAACTCATCTATCTCACATGCTCTTCTCTTGTGTGTCATTTCTTACCACAATCAGTACGATCCTCTTTTATAACTTGCAGTGGAAACCAAATTCAGCCTCTCACAAACTTTGTCATACCTTTTTAGAACTTCACTCACCTACAACTAACTATAAAAGCTTCTCAACAACTTGTAACTCTATGTAGAATTCCCTTTCATATCCTATAACATACATCGAGGATTTTATCACAACTGAAAGAACACTACCTTGCCTTGATACCACTTGGTGAAAAAATGATAAGAGGGGGAAAGTTTAAGGTCTACCTTTATCACCCATTTTACAAGGGTTTCAAAATCCATGGACACACATGCACAATTTGACAATTAATTAACTATCACATAAAAGAGATTATATTAATGCATTCCATATAATAGAATAAAAATCATATTATCAAACACACACTCACACTCACAAATGTCTCTATAGGCTCAGTTCATTACATGAAAGTTTTAGACTCTCATACAATCATCTATGAACTGATACAAATCTATATTATACGCTTGGAGAGTTCTGCTCCACCACCTCATCCTCTCTCTTCAAAACTCTTCAAAACCTCTCTTCAAATCTGTCCATGGTCCTCTTGGAATGGTAATGGCATGTAATGTTTAGTATTTTATTCATGTACTTTAGCCACCTGACATATTATGCACCTTGAAACATACCTTGTCACATCTCTCTTCATCTTTGGCCAAAAATACTTTTCCTCCACTATATATGTTGTCTTCGTCTTACCAAAATGTCTATCCAAACCATTATTATATAATTCTCTTATTATGTTGTCTCGTAGAGACCCAACTATATTGTATAATTATTTCCCTTTGATAAGATAACCTTCTTATATAAAATACTCATCATGAACAATATCTATCCCACCTATTAATGGATTCCTGCACTGTTCAACTATCTTGCCAAAATATGGATCAGAATCATATAATTGTTTTGATAGATTCAAATCCAACTACTTCACTCACAATGGTAGTTAATAATGCTACCCTCCTAGTCAATGCATCCGCTACCTAATTTTTCTTTCTTGATTTATGCTTCAACATAAAATTATACCCCTACAAGAAAGAAACTCACAATGCATGCTTACTATTCAACTTCTTTTGTGTATTCACATTATTCAAAGCCTCATGATCTGTACATAGTATAAACTCCTTAGGCACCAGATAATGCCTCCAATGTCTTAATGCTTGTACAATTACAAAAAATTTAACGTCATAAGTAGAATAACTTATTCTTACCTCATTTAATTTCTCACTAAAATATGCTATTGGCTTTCTTTCTTGACTCAGAATGGTACTAATTCCCACAAACGAAGCATCACAATCAACCTCAAATACTTTTTTAAAATCCAATAATGCTAAAATTGACCTTTCTATAATCTTCTTCTTAAAAAATTCAAAGCTTTTTGTGGCTTCTTGAGTCCATGAAAATTCCTTCCCTCTCATACAATCTGTTATTGGCGCCACAATACTACTAATTTTTTTAATAAATTTTGTGTAAAAAGTTGCTAAACCATGTAAGCTTCTTAGCTCTATAATACTTTTTGGAATAGGCGACTCAACAATTGAATTTATCTTTTCCTCATCCATTTTCACACCATCGACTGAAACTATAAATCCTAATAATACCAAACTATTTTGCATAAACCTGCACTTCTTCAAATTCACATACAACTTCTCCTTTCTTAACAAATCCATTACCATTCTCAAATGTTGTAAGTGTTCTTATTTAGTCTTAATGAATATCAAAATAAACAACCATAAACTTACCAATATATTCTCATAGCACTGTATTCATCACCCTCATAAATGTGCTAGGTGCATTAGATAACCCGAATGGTATCATCATCCACTCATATAATCCATCCCTAGTCTTGAATGCCATTTTCCACTAATCTCCTTCCCAAATTCAAATATGATAATAGCCACTCTTTAGATCAATCTCTGTAAAATATTTTGCTCTTGCAAGCACATCCATCATATCATCTAAATGAGGTATAGGAAACCTATACTTTATTATAATTTTATTAATTCCTCTACTATCCACACACATTCTCCATCCTCCATATTTTTTGAGAGTTAGTAATGTTGGTGTTGGACATTGACTTATACTCTCCCTTATCACTTTATTTCTTAACAATTCAGTAACTTGTTTATTTAATTCTACATGTTTTGTTGGACTCATCCTATAAGCTACTTGATTGGGTAGAGCTGATCGTGGAATCAAATCAATGTGATGTTGAATATCTCTATTCGATGATAAACCATCTAGTAACTCATCAGGCATAACATTTGCATGTTCTTTCAACACTCTTTCTACTTTTATTATTATTGGCACCATTTATGTTTCTTCATTCTTTGCTACTAATACATAATAGCAACTTGTTACCTTCATATCCTAGATAATAGCATGCTTTCTACCTTTTTACCACATTTCCAAAAAGTGTATGTGTTCTTTGATCCATCATGAACTACTTTCCTATCAAATTGCCATGGTCTCATCAATAACACATGGCATGCATACATCAAAATAACATCACACCATATTTCATCATTATAAGTTTTTCCTATAGAAAACTTGATTAAACACCTTTTATCTACTATAACCTCATTCCCTTTCTTAAATCATGAAATCCAATAAAGGTTAGGATGTTTTTCATATTACAGATTTAGTTTCTCAATCATTTCTTTAGATACCATCTTTTCACAACTACCATCATCTATAATTACTTTGCATACCTTTCCACCCAAAGTACTTTTTGTTTGAAAAATATTTGATCAAAGGCATTCAACACCACCTTCTTTATTATGCACTTGATCCTTCCAATGAGCGATCATGGATCTTCTCATCATAAGACTCTCTCCAACATCAGTTGGTGCAACTTTAGTATTCTGCTCCTCCATTTTAGCCTCAACTAATTTAACTCTTAGATGATCTTCTTGCCTCCTTTCTTGATCTTGATATTTTAGACTCTAAAATGCTCTATGACCTTCTTCCCCACATCTATAATAGACATAAGATCTATGTTGATTCAAAAACCATCTTATAGCACCACCGTAACTTCATCCTCTCTGAAATCCTCTTACTCTTTGTTGGTATTGAAACCCTTGCCTATTATCATCTTACCTTTCTGCACCATGTGACAATTCACCTTTATTAGCATTAAAGCCACCTCTATTGGTGTTAAACCCACCTCATCTCCTTATTAGAGGGGATCTACCTCTTTTTGGACCAATAAATATCCATCTTAAATTTTGTCTATTTTGTTTTTCTTCTGCTTTCAAAGCTAATTGATAAGCCTCCTCCATGTTAAGTATTATATACATGCTTAATTCATCTTGAATATAAAATTTCAAACCATTTACATAATTTTTAGCCATCTACTCTTTTTTTTTATCATGCTTCACTCGTATGGAAAGCTTATAAAATTCATCTATATACTCTTGTATATTGTGATCTTTTTGCCTCAAATTCTAAAATCTTCTATATAGGGTTTGTGCATAATCCACAAGAAGAAATTTCTCCCTTAAAATTTTCTCCATCTTTTTCTAGTAATCAATATTCTATTTACCTTTTCTCTATCTCTCTTTCTATAGGTGATCCCATCAAATCATTGCACGACCTTTCAATTTTATGCATGCAAAATTTACCTTCTTATCTTCTCTCAAAGTCTTCCACTCGAATAACTTCTCCATGCTATTCATCCAGTCTATCAACTCCTCTAGTTTTAATCTGCCTCCATAATCTAAAACATCAACCTTGATTCCTTTATTCCTTCCTTCTAAATCCTAAACCACCCTCTCTTCCATTGATGGTGGCTACTCTTGTTATTCTTCTTCTTGCTAAACTTCTTCATCATGATTTGTGTCTTCTTTATCACCACCTTCTCTTCTCTACTGGTTGGTGATAATTTTTGTTAATTATTGAACATGCCTCTATAACTCTTGTATAGCCCAGTTCATCTGTGCCATAACTCTTCATCCTCTCACCATTAATCTCTCCTCCAAGATTTGAACTTGCTCTAACACCAGATAAT
The DNA here is from genome assembly GCA_037957365.1 of Torreya grandis. Taxonomy (NCBI): domain Eukaryota; kingdom Viridiplantae; phylum Streptophyta; class Pinopsida; order Cupressales; family Taxaceae; genus Torreya; species Torreya grandis. Next base: position 1,921,494 of record JARHVA010002339.1, read on the forward strand.
GAATCTAAAAAATAACAAGAATAAAAAAATTACCAATAGGCCAAGATATTGAAACAATACGCAAAATTGATTTGTATTAATTTTTTGAAATAATTAAAAACCCACACCATGCTTAAATAAGACTCAACCCAGAATTTAGAGTTTACATGTAAAATTTGAAAAAAAACTTTAAAAAAAATGCTTATTTTAAAAAACTCTCAAAATATTCCAAGAATCTCCTAAAATATCGTAAACACTATAATTAGACTATGAGATAAAATTCAACTAAAATTGATGTCTAGTTCTAAAAATATACAATTTTTAAAAATACAAAAAATCTAAAAAAATTATTAAATCATAATTTTAGACCCTCAGATGATCACATATGGCCTCCAAAAATTATTGAAAACATTCTTAGGTAGGTAGAATTTCTTAGGGATAGCAATGTACTTTTCAATATGGTCATTTTGGTGCGTGGAAGAGCTTAAACGGAGCTATGGGTCAACAGTTATGGCCTCTAGAAGGTTGCCCTATTTTTCTTGCATCATAATTGATATAGGACATACAGAAAGATCAGGGTTAACATTTGTGGCCATATCATGTGTAAAATCTCTGGAAGGACTCAGAATTTGGTTTCCATTTTCATATGACAGATATGAGAAGTTGAAAATAGGAAAACAACTTTCCAAACGAAAAGCTGAGAAAGAGAGATTCAAGTCCTTAGAACTACAATAATGTTACATATTTAATATCACATATATTATACTTATTTCACATTTTGATGTATATGAAATTATTTTATTTAATTATTATTGAATGTGATAAATATTTATTATTTGGATGAGTATGAAATGATGTATTAATTGATATTTATTGTTAAATGTACATGCCACCCTTATGGGTGTTACTCGCATAGATATATTAAATATATTTGTCTAAAATACATGGAGGTATATCAATGTCAAGGCACCTATCTAACCTAAATTATAATATAGGCACCTCAAGATTGATGTCTCTCGACGTATTTTAGATAAATATATTTAAGATATCTATGCTAGTAAACAATTAGTTATGACATTAATCTTGACATATATTTGACTATCACAAGATAATACCCACTTTGCATTCGACGTCCAGAAGATTTTATCTTTTGCTCTGGGAAGTATTTTGAAAAATTGTAATATTTATGTCACATATTTCCTTTATTTTTTCAATTTTTTAAAACCTAACATATTTAAATGGATAAATTGCTCCCACTTATCAGTAATCAATAAGAATTTTTTGAAAAAGATAATAAAATTATTAATCAAAATGATGTACATAAATTTCAAGATAAAACCTTAATATATATAAATGGAGGCATATTAAAATTTAAGTGAATTTAAGATTTAGCATATACTAAGAGATTTAGTACTTTTAAATAACATTCCCAAAATAATTACCTTTTTTTAAAAAAATTAAAATTTCTAAACCCATTAAAAAAATAGTTTAAAAAACAAATTAATATATAAAATAGTTTAGAAGTAATTAATTTATAAAATGAATAATGAAAATTGAATAGTTAAAGATAAAACATTATGTTTATATATTTATTGACAATTTTTAATTATTTATATAAATTCTAAATTGATGAATTCATTTTTACATTTAACTAATCTTGATATGGAAGAAATTTATCCTACATTTAAACTTATTGCCGGCTAGAAACAAAATCTAATTGGTGGCTATCAAGCTTGAACTACTGTTAGCAACATGGAGCTCATCAGTTGTGGCAGTATTCATGGTGGCTATGGCCAAAGGCTTCAGTAAATTATTGTGTTGAACTTTATAGGTAGTACTCACAATACTGTGGTCTTGAGCACACTTCTAGACCTGCTTTCTAACTGGGCAATAAGGTTCCATGGCGCATATGTAATAAGCTCTCAGTTAGGGTTATGTAAGGTCATATTTTGCCCATATTTTTGCCATTGATGTCCTTGGCTTACCTGACAACAACAACATAATAGATGAGACTAGTTATACACAAAACCACCTCTACTAAAACCCTAATTGCATACTATTTTCTAGACTTCTTGTAATAAATTGTTACCATAATTATCACTTATGTTGTTCGTATGGTACTGATTTTCTTATGCATGGCCACAGCTTGAAAGCCTGAGCTCTTCTTATTCGATAAATCTTCATCTGTGCATGAATTCCCCTTCTCCCTCTCACTCTCACTCTCAGTCTACTTCAATATTTCATAGTTTATCTTCCTCTTTTTGGATGGCAGTCGCAAATCTTCAATTGTATATTTGGAATTATTTTCTAAGGATCTCTGAGAGGTCTCCTCTGAACTCATGGAATTGATGTCATAATCCATAACTCCATTATTTATATCCTCTGCTATGCTATCATGAACCAAGGACAAATAAATATTTGCCCACTCATGGGACTTCACAATCTCTTCCCATCATCACACATTGGGTTTCTAACTTCTGGTGAACAATATTTCATCTCCACATAATCCTTCACAAGGATTTCTCCATATATGGGTTGCTCACAGCTCATGTCCACACTACTATTTTAAAAATCAAAATTAACATATATAAGCCTCATCTTTGTGGTGCCTTTCACCAAAAAAATTTGTATGTCCATGCTACTTATCGAAGTACTCTTTGGTTATTTATATGATACGTCCCCATCCTTATTACCTTTTTTGGCAATATTATTCTCACAAACACTCTCATGCCTCTTCAAATGAAGTTGCCTCAACCGTATTAATTACAATTTTAGGTACAAACATCTACCCAACATCTTGGAAATCATATGTTCCCATTCACGAACCTCCCACTTGTCTTTCATTTTTTGCCTCACTTGGAGGTCTTTCCAATATGTCAATGTAACTCTGCACAACCACTTACATCCAGTTTTCACCCTCATGGGGCCAACAACATTTATATCCCCAAAATATAACTCAAGTTCAATAATCCAAGTCATGAGCTATTATGGACTTTCTTTTCCACAAAATATAAAAATATCACTAAGAGATTTATCCTTTTTCTCTGCCACAACCTTGGTTGGTCTCTTCTATCTACTTGCTTAGCTTATTTCCAAAGCATCTATCTGCACTTGTAAGGATAATAACCCCACCATCAACTCTTCCTCATTACCATCACATGCAACTGCATCGTAGTACCATGTATGGTCTTTCCCATCATTTCTAGTCTCTCCTGGAACACTTTTAGCATATTTGTCAACTCATCTATCTCACATGCTCCTCTTGTGTGTCATTTCTTACCATAATCAGCAACATCCTCTTTCATAACTTGTAATGGAATCTAAATTCAACCTCTCACAAACTCTGTCACACCTTTTTAGGACTTCACACACCTACATCTAACTATAAAATCTTCTCAACAACTTGTAACTCTATGTCGACTTCCCTTTCATAGCTTATAACATACATTGAGGATTTTATCACAACCAAAAAGACACTACTTTGCCCTGATAGCACTTGGTGAAAACATGATAATATGGGGAAAGTTTAAGGTCTACCTTTATCTCCCATGTTACAAGGGTTTTAAAATCCATGGACACACATGCACAATTTGACAATTAATTGACTATCACACAAAAGAGATTATATTAATGCATTTCACATAATAAAGTATAAATCATGTTATCAATCACACACTCACACATGTCTCTATAGGCTTATTTCATTACATGAAAGAGTTTTAGACTCTCATACAATCCTTTATGGACTGATACAACTCTCTATTCTACTCTTGAAGAGATCTGCTCCACCACCTCATCCTCTCTTCAAAACTCTCCAAAATCTCTCTTCAAATCTGTCCATGGTCCTCTTGAAATTGGTAATGTCATGTAAAGTCTAGTATGTTATGCATGTCCTTTAGCCACCTAACATATTCTACACCTTGAAACATAACTTGTCACATCTTTCTTAATCTTTGGCCAAAAATACTTTTCCTCCACCAAATATATTTTCTTCATCTTACCAAAATGTCTAGTGAATCCACCATTATGTAATTATCTTATTATATTATCTCATAAAGACCCAACTGGAATGCCTAATTATTTCCCTTTGAAAAGATAACCCTCTTATATAAGATACTCATCATGAATAATATCTATCCCACTTGTTAATGGATTCCTACGCTATTCAACTATCATTAAAAAATATGGATCAGTATCATATAATTGTTTGATAGATTCAAATCTAAGTGCTTCACTCACCATAGTAGGTAATAACGCTACCCTCCTACTCAATGCATCTACTACCTAATTCTACTTTCCTGATTTATACTTCAATGTAAAAGTATACCCCTGCAAGAAAGAAACCCAATTTGCTTGCCTACTATTCAACTTCTTTTGTGTATTCAAATACTTCAAAGCCTCATGATCCGTAAATAGTATAAACTCCTTAAGCACCAGATAATGCCTCTAATGTTTTAACGCTTGTACAATTGCATAAATTTTAACATCATAAGTAGAATACTTTATTCTTACCTCATTTAATTTTTCACTAAAATATGCTATTGGCTTTTCTTCTTAACTTAGCACAGTACCAATTCCCACAAATGAAGCATCACAATCAACCTCAAATACTTTATTAAAATCTGATAATGCTAAAATTGACCTTTCTGTAATCTTCTTTTTAAAAAATTCAAAGCTTTCTGTAGCTTCTCTAATCCATGCAAATTCATTTAATCTCATGCAATCTGTTATTGATGGCACAATACTACTAAATTTTTAAATGAATTTTCTATAAAAAATTGCTGAACCATGGAAACTTCTTACCTCTCTAATGCTTTTCGGAATAGGCCACTCAACTATTACTTTTATCTTTTTCTCATCCATTTTCACACCATCCACTAAAACTATAAATCCCAAAAATACCAAAGTATTCTACATAAACCTGAACTTATTCAAATTCGCATACAACTTCTCCTTTCGTAACAAATCCATTACCATTCTCAAATGTTGTAAGTGTTCTTATATAGTCTTAATGAATATCAATATATCATCAAAATAAACAACCACAAGCTTACCAATATATTCTCGTAGCATTGTTTTCATCACCCTCATAAATGTGCTAGGTGCATTAGATAACCCGAATGGCATCACCATCCACTCATATAAGCCATCCCTAGTCTTGAATGCCATTTTCCACTCATCTCCTTCATAAATTCAAATATGATAATAACCACTCCTTAGATCAATCTTAGCAAAATATTTTACTCCTTCAAGCACATCCATTATATCATCTAAATGAGGTATAACAAACATATACTTTATTGTAATTTTATTAATATATCTATTATCCACACACATTATCCATCCTTCATCTTTCTTTAGAGTTAGAAATGTTGGTGTTGCACATGGACTCATACTCTCCCTTATCACTTTCTTACTTAATAATTTAGTAACTTGTTTATTTGATTCTACATATTTTTTTGGACTCATCCTATAAGCTTCTTGATTGGGTAGAGATGATCATGGAATCAAATCAATGAGATGTTGAATATCTCTCTTCAGTGGTAAACCATTTGGTAACTCATCGTGCATAACATCTGCATATTATTTCAACACTCTTGTTGCTTCTATTGGTATTGTCACCATTTATGTTTCTTCATTCTTTGCTACTAGTGCATAATAACAACCTGCTACCTTCATATCTTAGATAAAAAAATTTATTATAGAGCATGATTTCTTTCTTTTCCTCTTTAAGAGGTAACAAAACTACCTTTGTACCACCTTTCTAAAAAGTGTATGTGTTCTTTGTTCCATCATGAACTACTTTCCTATCAAATATATGACCAGTTGATGGTAAAATAATGATTAAAATGACTAAATACACTATAAATAGATGGAAATTAGTTAATACAAGTGACTAAATATACTGCCAATGGATGGAAATCAGTGAATAAAAATGACTAAATATACTACCAATTGATGGCAATTAATAATTATAATGACTAAATAAATGACTACCATGACTAAAAAATGACCAGTTACCAACAATCAATGACTAAATTAATAACTAAATATACTACCAAATTGGTCAATAAAAACAATAATAAATGACTAAAAATGGCTTAGTCATAAATTTGATCATGTTATAAATGACCGACAATAAACTACTAATGGTCACATGACCAAGCTTAGTCATTTATATGCAATTTTTAGTATATTTTTTAGTCATTTATTGTTGTTTTTCTACTAGTGGTAGATTTTAGTGATAAAAAAACAACAATAAATGCATATAAAAATAATGAATACATGTTAAAAAAAAAAATACCTTTTGTAAAGGTGAATAGCTCTCTTAGACTACCCACATGTTGTAACATATTGCACAAATGTACTGTCTCTTAAAGGATTTTTTTGAATGATATTTGAACCCTACCTCGAGGAATGCAATAGTTCTGATGTTCATTTCATTGGTTATTAGCTTTAGTACCTTGTTCTTGCTTAGAAGAGTCTCTTTAGTCCTCTTTTTACAACAAATTTTTACATCAACTACCTTTTCACAACTACTTTTATGATGGTGGTTACCTTCAATTATATTACTTTTGTGATGGTGGTCATCCTTTATCCCTTAGTTGGAATATTATTTTTACCCAAGCTCTCTATGATTCCCTCGTGTCATCATGTAAATGCAAAGAATGTACCCCTTAGGAGACTAGGATGAACTAAGATGATCAAATGCAAGAAAATATTGCCCATTAAAGGATCAAAAAATAATTTTAGAAATGCCCAAGAATAATAATATAATGTACATCATCACCAACCACTCTTGTGGTAACATAAATATTACCATTATGAGAATGTCCATATAAATGGAACAAAAGATGTGTCTCATACCAGCATCTAAAAATCATAAGTCACCTACAATAATCAAACAAAAATGTATTTCAGGATCACCAATTTAACCTTGTGCCCATATATTAGAGTCGATGATTGAGTTAAAGAAATTCCTCTAGGGCATGTAAACTATGTTAATAGATATTCTCCTACTTTCTTCATCACATTTTTCCCATGTTGGATATAACTCAAATGCACCTTAGATATGTAATAATATTTGGGTATGGCCGAGGTAAGGTGGAAAATTTTATTGGATATGGATATTACAAAATTTGAATTGTATCCTACAAAGATTTAAGAAAAAGTGAAATATATAAAAAACAAAGAAATAAACCACTCATTTATTATGAAGAGGCAAATCACCTTTTCTCTTAACACACACTGCTCTTCATTGAAAATAGTTTTTGATAGAATTTTGGCATTGTGTTGGTCATTTTGAAGGGATTCAGAAGGTTTCTACAGCCAATCCTTTGCCATGAAAAATATCTTTTATAATGGATTGTTCCACTAGAATAGCTACTCAGGATGATAAAATAAAATAAAATAATTTGGTTCTCACTTGTACTTGCATGTAAATCACACAATTTCATGTAATGTTTATCCTTGAAGGTTCCATCTTATCACAATATTTCTTTGGTTCTTGGGATAGTGGCCTTCTTCTTCATATACCTATCCCTTATACATTTTAGATATACTTATTCAATTCATTAGGCATCTAACATGTCATTAGCATCCACTCTTGACTCACTTCTTAACACTGTTATCTCCTTACCATTCAATTCTCTCTACTAGCTCTCCATTATGTGTATCTAATAGGTTTCAAACATCAATATTTGAGGTAAATCTTAGGAATGTGTCCTATTGTCATGAAAAATCTCATATTACCCTATTTATCCTATCTTGGATCCTTTTAGGTGTTCCATCCTAACTCATCATTCCATTTTATACCCCAAGTTCACAAAGATTACACAAGGCTTGTAGCCTTTTTGGGATAAACCTCCTTGCCTAGGACACTCCATAGCTCACTTCCTTGGGTCTATTTGATTGTCTATGTAAAATAGGGTACACATTTTTATGATAAGATTTCCACATTCAAATGTCTTTTAAACCCTACCTGGGTTATAACATAAGGTTCACCCACCTTTATATATCCTAGAACTCACACTAAATGTTACTCATCCAACTCCAATAATCCCTTACACCTTGTTTTATCTATTGACCATGCATAACATAAGGTTTACCCACCTTTATATATCCTAGAATTCACACTAAATGTGACTCATTCACCTCAAATACTCTCCTACTTTCCTCATCACATTTTTCCCATGTTGGATATAACTCAAATGCACCTTAGATATGTAATAATATTTGGGTATGGCCTAGGTAAGGTGGAAAATTTTATTGGATATGGATATTACAAAATTTTAATTGTATCCTACAAATATTTATGAAAAAATTGAAATATATATATATATATATATATATATATATATATATATATATATATATATATATATATATATATATAAAATAAATAAACCACTCATTAATTATGAAGAGGCAAATCACCTTTTCTCTTAACACACACTACTCTTCATTGAAAATAATTTTTGATAGAATTTTGGCATTGTGTTGGTCATTTTGAAGGGATTCACAAGGTTTCTGTAGCTAATCCTTTGCCATGAAAAATATATTTTATTAAGGATTGTTCTAGGATAAAATACAAGAAAATAATTTGTTTCTCACTTGTACTTGCATGTAAAGCACACAATTTCATGTAATGTTTATCCTTGAAGGTTCCATCTTCTCACAATATTTCTTTGGTTCTTGGGATAGTGGCCTTCTTCTTCATATACCTATCCCTTATACATTTTATATGCACTTATTCAACTCATTAGGCATCTAACATGTCACTAGCATCCACTCTTAACTCACTTCTTAACACTGTTATCTCCTTACCATTCAATTCTCTCTACTAGCTCTCCATTATGTGTATCTAATAGGTGTCAAACATCAATATTTGAGGTAACTCTTAGGAATGTGTCCTATTGTCATGAAAAAACTCATATTACCCTATTTATCCTATCTTGGATCCTTTTAGGTGTTCCATCCTAACTCATCATTCCATTTTATACCCCAAGTTCACAAAGATTACACAAGGCTTGTAGCCTTTTTGGGATAAACCTCCTTGCCTAGGACACTCCATAGCTCACTTCCTTGGGTCTGTTTTATTGTCTATGTAAAATAGGGTACACATTGTTATGATAGGGTTTCTACATTCAAATATCATTCAAATGTCTTCTAAACCCTACCTGGGTTATAACATAAGGTTCACCCACCTTTATATATCCTAGAACTCACACTACATGTGACTCATTAACCTCCAATAATCCCTTACACCTTGTTTTATCTATTGATCATGCATAACATTATGATGTAAAGGTTTGTAACTAAGACAAATATCATTTGATTCCTTTTAAACCTCTTATAATGCATCTAATGGGTTCATAATCTTGTTTGTGATTGGAATCATCTCCTCAAACAGTCCATTCAATTTTCACCTAGCCAAGACAAGAATTGAAGCTTTATCTTCCTCATAATGAGACTATGTCCTCAAGATAGAGTAAACTTTGTTACAAGTGTTTCAACATAATTATATTCAAATCATATCCTCTATTATTCTAAGGATTTACCATACATTCCTTTGTATTCTATTAAAACAAAGATTCATTATGATGGTGCTCATTCTTTCCTCCAATGTTATTCTTCACATTGAAATGTTTCTCCATTATCTAGGACTGTGTTCAAGGTCCTTTGATTGTAAACATGATATGTATTTTACTACCTCTACAGTTTGTCATGCCACCATTTCAGTAGGGATTCCATTCACCCAAGTATCTTTTTATTAACATCTAATCCTATTCACCCAAGTTTCCTTTCTTACAGGTTTCTTACATTTGGAATCATCTTACTCAATTACTTAGGGATCACAATGATATTCACAATGAATCTTACTTGTTTATTCCACTTAAAAAAGTTTGTCCAAAGCTTGCTTTCTTGACTATAATCACAATCCTACCACCCCTATAGATGTACATATAATCCAAGCACACATATATTGCCTTGAAGGTTGACTAAAAAATATACATATCTATAAAGAACAATCCATTTTTCTTGAATAAGAAACATCACCAATAATACTTATTTTCATTTATGGGATTAACAATCTTAAAAAAACAATCCATCAAAGGTAGACTGTGTAAACAGGGTAAGGTTGTGTATGACTATGTCAAAGGTTTCCAAGAATCGGATATGCATTCATGAGGTTATGAGTACTTTCCTAAATTTACTCTTAGGATATTAATCTCTTCTAAATCTTGAAAAGACACAAATAATTCAATGTCTTTATCCCTTCTCACACTCATGTATTCATTTTATCTTGAAACATGCAACATGGTGCTAGTATGTGCAGACATGGTTCCTTTATTAAATATGGTTGTATATTATCACTTTTGCATTAAATTGTGTATAATAAACAACTAATATACTTATTTAATGACCACTCTTAGTCTATACATAATTCCTTTCATCTAAACCATACACCACTTTGTGAGAAACAACCTTACACTTTTAAATTGACTGTCATGAGTGAAACAGGGTATAAGGACAGAGTTAACTTTTATTTATGAGTTAAAATGAGGGTAGAGTGTACTTTTCCTTTCTTGACTCACTTATAATGTTTGTTTTATATTTCAAACCTTTCCTTTCCTTTTCATAAGTTCACATTCCATGCTTAGTTTGACCTACAAAGTCCCATCTATCTTTTGGAATCAAGACCATTTCATAGATTATTTGTTTTAGATTATAAAACTTTAATTATATTATATTAACCTTCCCTATGAGTTTACAAAAACTATTTCAGATCATTTTCAGTCCTTATTCAACTTTCATTGGTTACAACTCACACACTAATTCCTTTTTAGGCAACCTTGTTAGTTCTCAAGGACCAAAATTAGGCTTATTTTCCAAATAAACATTCTCAAAGCTTGGATGGTCTTTAAGTATCATAATATACCTACATATACCCATTTAATGTCTTGGATCACCCCTTGCCTTTGTATTCTACACACAATCCTTACTTTCTCTTCATAAGGCTTCCAGCTCTTTTTTGGACATTTTTCCTTGTTGGGAATATCTAACAGACCTTATAGAAAATTGATGACCTTTACAAGGACCCTTTTGTACCATACAAATTATACTTATCTTTTCTAACACAAATCCCAAGAAACAATATACTTCTTTCTTTAAGGCACCCCTTAACTAGCCCTCCAAATTGACAAAGCTCTTAGGTTTGGAAATGTACATAAATCCATTTCAAACTATTGACATTTTTTATACCCTTTTGGCTCCCACATCTTAATAAATCATTTCTTACCCTACTCCTTTATACAAATTTACTTTTCCTTCACTACCCTTACTTCACTAGGTCATATAAGCCCTCAACATAACTCAGTACTCAAAATCTATACTTATAGAGACTGTACATGTTTTAAACTAGGTTAAATAATTAGATTACCTTCAATATATAAATATTATAAAATTTCACCAAGTTTTTGTGGTTGAAACTCATTCTAAACCAAAAACCCTAATCCTATATTTTTCATGCCCTATACAGGCTCGAGAGGTGTTAAAATTCATTATCTTTAGTTCCACATCACTTAAAAGGATGCACCTTCCATTATAAGGTCTATTTTCAACTCCTATAACTCTCCCAATAGGCTATATCTCTTATACAATCCATTTCATGTCTACAACAATCAAATTACAGTCAACTTTGCATGTTTTCTTTGACTATGTGTAGGTTTAGATTGACAGTTCACACTTAAGTGTTTGAAGGTCTCTAAAGGGTTATCTCATTCATTATTCTTCTTTCCCAAAAAATATTACAACTCCTTAACACTTATTCATACCTCTCTTTATGATTTAAACACTTCTTGGCTGGGCTATATAACCCAAAATAGGGCATACCTAATTGTATATGCTTGTCATTTATTTATCTTCAAACACATCCTTCTCACAAACTCTTATAAACTATTTGTCATTGTCTCAACACATTATATACTCTTTTAAATCAACCTATCTTACCTCTTTCAAAAAAATTATCCTTTCAATCCCTTCCAAACATGGTTCATATAGAATTCTCAAAGTTTCTTTTATTGTGAACAAGGTGATGACTGTGTAACACAATTTGATCCTTCTACCAAGGAACTGAGTAACACATGTTAGGGAATAAACCATATACACACTATTAAATATTAATATTTCATATCCATTACAATCATACTTACCTCATGATGTAGAGGCATTAGGGAGAATTCCTCATTAGAATCATAATCTGGTTCTCTATCCTTGATTGATCACAATTATTGAATCTAACTTGTCCTTGATTGCCCTTGCATCACACTAGTTCCTCCCCTTTTTACACTATTTTAGTATGTATAATTCCTTAATTTATGATCTTTTGGATAATTCAGACCTTACTAACATTAGTATTCTTGTCACATGACCCCAAACCTGCATTCCATAGTTCATAACATTCATTTTCTTAACACACTTAGTTTTATAACTTCACTTTGTATTTCATTAGGTCACCACCTTGTAGCTTGCAAGGGTAAAATATTTTTTAAGGATTAAATGAATCAATATTTGTTTTTAGATAGTCTTTAATGATATTATCACACTTTCCTCAATCCATTTTAAGGGCTTAATAACTTTGTTCAACTCCCTTTCGTATTTCAAGTCACATTGTTCCTTCATTGCTAGTAGCCTATTCCTAAGAAAATGATCCTTGGTTTCATAAATATAAGAAAATTTCCCAAGATGTAATTAAATTTTTTAGATTTATTTACAGCCCCTGAGATGTTTTTAAATATTCATCTTCAAACTCCATTCCTTTCTATCACTTTCTTCATAACACACCCTTCTTTAAGGCCTAATTAGGCCTTTTCCAAACCCTTTACTATAAATACCATACTTTTATATATTTTCCTAGTTCAAAATCACTTGTATCACATCAATCATATCATATAGGTAAAAATTACAAAAATTTAGCCTTTTTGTATGGTTACATTTCTCAAAAACACTAAAACCCTAATTCTAGGGTTTCCTAGGCCTACATAGACTTGTGGGCTTGTAAAATTCGTTTTCTTAAGAAATAGGTCATTTCAAAGGCTAAAATAAAAAAATTTAAACTTTTTATTCATCTTTTTTATTGGGTGTGAGCCTTTACTTTTATCCTTACCATGTTAAATATCAACTTTCTCAGTCAACTAGGCATATTTGTGGACTGTGCACAACAGGGTCAGTGCAATAATACATTAAAATGACCCTTAATTTAGTATTTCCAATATTAAAACCTTATTATGCTTGTGTTAATAAAACAACATTATTAGAAACCATGATTTCACTTCTATATGAGAGAACTTGACCTCCATATGTTGATTATGTTCCACTTTGTAATCTGTACATCTTCTAGCAATAAAAGGATTACATATTCATGTTTCAAGTGTTTAAAAATGATTATATAGGATTTAAAACCTATTTTTATGAGAGGGATACTTAACCATACCACTCCATTTATTAAGTTTACATGATAAAGAAATAAGTCCTATCCCTCTATACAAGATGACTGTCAACCCAAATAGGGTTCTCATTGACCCTTTTTTATGCTATATCTTGTACTTGGAAATCATTAATTATTTGGAATCAATCAGTTTCATTACAACAAAAAATTCACTCACTAACTATGGTTTCAACATGTTCACAATCTATCCCCAAGAAATAAGTAACCCTTTCTCTCTAGATAGACACAAAGTAGGGCATAAGGAAAAATACCACATTTTAGCCTCAAAAATAGTTATTTGAATCCTTAAACCTATTATAAGTCATATCAAAGACCTATTTTGATTTCACAATAGTTTTATTATGTTACTCAATACATTTAGACTATCAACACCAGATAACACACCTTATTTGACAACTCAGTCCCTCTCTAGGCAGTAAATAAAACTCTCTAACGCTAAGTTATTTCTCAACTGTGATACATTATCAATTCCATCACTAACATATAAAAGGTTCTAGGGACTAGTTAAAAACCTAAAGATATTGTTCAAACATTCTATCTATACTCACCTCCACCAAATCCAAGTGGTTCTCTCCCAATGAGACTGCCAACTTCTCAAATTTATATCCTGCAATGTCTATTATAATGCCTTTACCTGTATACATAAAGAGTTATTCAATCCTTATAAAATACAAGAATACATTTTTAATTAAAGAGATTCAACCAAGAACAACAAAAATCTTTTATTTTATTTATATTGTCAATCTTGATTACAAAATTTAGTCCATGAGAGGACTTGTCACTCTGAAACCTGTATTCTTTGCACTCAAACCTGTAACAAACACATTAGAAACTTGCATTTGGATTCATGGATCCCTTAATATAATTCATAATCATTCTGTAGCAATATTAAATATATTATGGGTAACAAAACTAAAACAACTTTCTGTATTCAATAGTTTATCTTCTCTTTATTCAATAGTTAATCAGAATGATTAACTTATGTTTGTGAAATATTTTTAGAAATTATCGCTAATTAATTTTTGTAATTGTGTGGTAGGTGGCATTAACACTACATGGGGAATGTTGTAGAAATATGGGAGTATTTCCATAAATTTATATGGAAGAAATCAAATGTACTAGAGTATCTCAATGTAAAATGATAAACATTACACAAAATCTCATGTGTGGTGGCCGAGTCCATCAATTGGAGGAGGCTTGGAACCACAATAAATTTTAGGTAGCTTGATGGATTAAATTGGGTGAATATTATCCTACACTACAACATATTGAATCCTTCCTACCATGTTTTGATGGTGAGCTATGAGTACATGGAATTCATAGATAGGTCGGATCATGATTTCTACATACAGTGGTCATATGAATGGCCATAGAATGATGCCATTTTACTTGATGTATGGGGTATTTTGGTGCCATTCTAGTGTATTTGAGGCCCTTCTTAGAGAAGTTCTTGCCAATGAAGGTGTCTAATGATCCAGATGTCTATGTGCATCTAGATCAATTATGAAATATTTTCATTGGTGCCAAAATACCATTCAGATTGTGTTTCAAACTATATAGTGTTTAGACTAACCTGTTTCAGGCCTCCAATCTTTATTCGGTGTAGCCATATGCAACATTGTGGAAGAGATACACAATCTCCCACAACATAGACTTTCCTCTCATACAACTGGGCTGAAGTATTTCAAGAATGGAACTGATATTTGTTTACATGCATGTTATAGAGGATGAAAGTGATTATGACTATGATCCAGTGGATGAAAGTGATGGTTTTGAAAGTCAATAGAACAATTTTATAAAAATATATTTCAATATTGATAAGCAATTTAATGTAATGGTAAATAAAGTACATATTTGTGTATTACATATTTATTGTTGATGTTGATGTTGATGTTAGTTATTGTTCTCAATATTAGTTTTTATTCTTGATGTTGATGTTAGTTCTTGATGTTGATGTTTCAATATTGATGTAGATAATAAACTACGTATCTCATACTTTGCATTTTTATTGATTGAATTTATTTGAAAAAGTTTACTAATTCATTGCTCATTATGTGGTTTATGTTCTTCAACATATCTTTATGTTCAAGGTATCTAAACATGCTCTTTGACAGTGTTTTTAAGACCCAAGGGCATTCAAATTACTCTTACTCTCTTCATTTAGGGTTTTAAAAGGATTTTAAATTTTCATAAGGTTTATATGGCTACAAGACACCTTTTTAATCCATTATATTTCCACACTTGAGCCTCCATTCAACTTTTCTATGAAGATCTTTGCTTCACTATACATTTAGGGTCTGTCTCAAGGTTTTGACTTCACATAAATGTTTAAAAACACTGTCAAACATTGCAAATCCTTTGAATAAAATCCTTATACCTTTATAAATGTTAGATTCTATTGGGTTAAATATAGAAATTTTTAAGATTTTATTACATACAGTATTACTCAATTGCCCAGATCAGAATAATTGAGTTTACAAATCTGTATCAAAATCTACTTTGTAACCCACAAATTAAAAATAATCTAAATGGGCACTTGCAAGTTAAACAAATAAATGTGGAATAATAAATACATGCAAAAAATAAAGAAATAAGAGATGTTAAACACATAACATACAAAAATACTGACACAATATTTAATGTGGTTCACCCAAATGTTGGGCTACATCCACCAAGAAACTCAACAATTCTTCTATTCAAACTTCCAGAGGAATTTATACAAGTGCCTAGCACTTCTTGCACCTCAGTCTCTATATCAGAGCACTCTGGCAACACCTTTATTTGAAGATAAATAGCTCTTTCTATCAGTTACTACACATCTACATTCTCACCCTTTTTTTTAATCTAAAATTCACATCTACATAATTGTTCTACCTCTTTTCCCACTTTCAAAGGGATGATCACTAAAAATAAGGAAGTACAAAATATTTTCTAACTTCCTAAAGTTACAATCTATTACAACTTCCTTATAAAATAATGAAGTACAAATATATTATAGCTTCCTTATGTTATAATTTGTTACAACTTCCTTGCATAATAAGGAAGTAAAAATCTATTACAACTTTTGTGAGGTTAAAATATTTTATAGATATTAAAAAAACAAACTACTTAAAATAGTCATACGGCTATGATAGTGATGCATGTCCTATTGACAAATCATCTGATTGTCCTTAGGGTTTTCCTGCATTCAATTAATGCCTACAAGAGCATCATTAACAATAGACCTTCACGGTCCTACCAACATAGATCTGCAACCAATGTAACCATGAACAAATAGTGTTTATATCAATCCACAACATTAGGAATAAAATTTGACAGTAAATTATTCCTGTCAATTTATAACAGAATTTATATATAGAAGCATTGGTCAAGTTGTAGGCTTTCTATTTTTAGGTTTCCCATAGTAACTGTAGTCTTCACCTATAGGTTGTCTATAGCAACTACAAGTTTCATCTATAGACTACCCGTAGCAACAATAGGTTTTCACCTATAGGTTGTCTGTATCCACTGTAGGTTTCTTTTACTGGCTTCTCATAGAAACTACAAGTTTCAAGCTTTTCAATTAAAATAAAATGAGGCATTATGTTTCCACATCTCCAACAATCTCCCACTTGAATACATAAGGCCACAACACCAACTGTTGCAACCTCCCACTTAAACTTAAAACTACTGATTTCTTCTTCTTCAATCTCATGCTTGAAGTCCCAAAAAATTTGAGTGTGCCCTTAACTTCATTGTTGTAATTACCTTAGTAATCATATCTACAATATTCTCCTCTGAGTGAATCTTGTCAAGCTTGAACTTCCCACTTTTCAAAACTATATGTATGAAGTGATAACGAAGCTCTATATGCTTTATCCTGCTATGGAAAGCGGAGTTTTTAGTCAAGTGAAAAGCACTTTGGCTATCAAAATATAGAGTGTACCCTACTTGCTTCACTCCCAACTCTTCCAAAAAATTTCAAGATTTTATTACATACAGTATTACTCAATTGCCTAGATCAGAATAATTGAGTTTACAAATCTATATCAAAATCTACTTTGTAACCCATAGATTAAAAATAATCTAAAAATGTACTTTCAAGTTAAACAAATAAATGTGTAATAATAAATACATGCAAAAAATAGTGAAATAAGAGATGCTGAAAAAATAACATATAAAAATACTAACACATTATTTAACGTAGTTCACCCAAATTTTGGGCTACATCCACCAAGAAACTCAACAATTCTTCTATTCAAACTTCCAAAGGAATTTATATAAGTGCCTAGCACTTCGTACCCCTCAGTCTTTGTATCAGAGAACTCTGGAAACACCTTTGTCTGAAGATAAATTTATCTTTCTATCAATTACTACATAGCTACATTCTCACCTTTTTTTTGTTTTATCTACAATTCACATCTACATAATTGTTCTACCTCTTTTCCCAGTTTTAAAGGGATGATCACTAAAAATAAGAAAGTATAAAATCTATTCTAACTTCCTATAGTTACAATCTGTTACAACTTCCTTGCAGGATAAGGAAGTACAGATCTATTACAAGTTCCTTTTATTATAATTTGTTACAACTTCCTTTCATAATAAGGAAGTAAAAATCTATTACAACTTCCTATGGTTACAATATTTTATAGATATTAAAAAAAATACTTACAATAGTCATACAACTATGACAGTGATGCATGGGTTGTTGACAAATCATCATTTGACCATCCTCAGGTATCTATTGCATTCAATCAATGCCTGTAAGAGCATCATTAACAATAGACCTTCATGACCCTACCAACATAGATCCGTGGCCAATGTAATGATGACCACACAATGCTTATATTGATCTACAACATTAGGACTAAAATTTGACATTAACCTATTACTATCAATTTATAACAACACTTATATATAAAATCCTATAGCACCAATCAAGTTACAGGAATTCTAATTTTAGGTTGTATGTAGCAACTACAATCTTCACCTATAGGTTACCTATAGCAATTGTAGGTTTCATCTTTAGGATGCCCATAACAACTGCAGGTTTTCACCTACAACATGTCCACAGCCACTATAGGTTTCTTCTATAAGTTTCCTATAGTAACTATAGGTTTCAAGATTTTAAATTATAATAAAATGAGGCATTATGTTTCTACATCTCCAATAGATTCCATTTTTTAATCTCAATTTCCACTACACTAACCAATATTGCCTCTTTTATGCACATAGTCTCCATTTACTAAATCTGCAATTGACTTCTTGTGAGTTTTTATTCATGGTTTTCTAAATATCAATGGTTTCTGAAGCCTATGAAGGATTTCTAGGCTCTATTCCAATATCCAACACTAAGGAGTAAATATATACCCAAACACTATATAACATTTTTTATTTTTAATTGCAATGTGGGTTGTTGATAGGTACATAACAATGGTACTTTGAATGTGGGTTTTTGATAAGTTGATAGGGATGGTCAACTACTTATGGATGGAAATGGAAATATAATTTATTTAATGTTTAAGATGTCAAGTGTTTTGGTAATGGTTTGCAAGATAGTTTAAAATAAATGAGACAGATAGTTAAACACTGAGAGATATCAACTTTGAGACACTTATATTAAATGTTGGCTTTGTGTGTTATATAGGCACCTCAACGTTGATATCTCTCATTTTAACATTTATGTATTTAAGATATCTATGTTAGTAGTACTTACTGTCACATAAGGTAAAAATAAATATTTATTGTTCATGCAAACACATTTAATAGTAATTGGAGTTGCATCAAAAAGATAAATACCTATGTAGTTAGTGAATTGGACTATTACATATGTAGCTGGTCTAAAGGGTGTTAGTCTTGGTTTGTAAAAAATTATTCAAATATATCCATGTACACCAATGAGAAGCCCTACTTCTATCCATAATTTTTTAGTGAGCATCACCCTTGTGCCATTAGAAATCAATAATTTAACTTCCAATTATTCATCATATAATCCTACAACATTATTGTTTTGTCCACTAGTTGCATTGGTTTAGGTAACATGTTAGCTCAATACATGTAATTTTATCTTATTAAGTTGAGGCACAGTCATTTTTTATAAATAAATGTATATGTTTGCTAAACTCATCTTTTTCAGTTGTTTCAAGTGAAGCATCTATTCTAATCATCAACCATTGTTAATCTTTAATGGTTGGATGGGTGTCTCTTATATTTTTTAGAAGTTATAGAAACTGTTGATCTTCACTTTGACCTTATTTTTTGAAAACCCCATTTAATGTAACAACAATTCTAAAATTTTACCATAATAATTTTGCTTTTGTGGTGCTTGTATATTAAGCTTTATCTATTACTGTAGGTAACTGTCCCGAAACCCCAACAAAAATAATAGAAATACACCAAAGCACATATCAACATTTTCTATAAATTCTTGCCATAGTCAAAAAGTTATATTTTGAAGCATCTATAATCCATTTAATAAGATAAAATTTTCCTAATCTTTTTATTCCTTGGATTATCATATCCAATGGAGATGTAGTCTATCCTTGATTATAATATCTAATAATTAGATCAAATGTTATTTTTTGATTCTTATTGAGGCTTTCGTATCAAAAATTAGACTCTATTTCTATCATAATGAGTAAGTCATTTTTTTTGCCATACTTATGAATTTAAGATTTTTTTATTTTTTTTTAAATTTACTTGGGTTATTTGTACTACAATGTGATTTCCTATCAATGTCCTTTTAAACCAACATGTCAATCTCAAAAACTTGTACATTTTTTTATTGTTCTATTCGTGATATGATCTCCTACTCATGTTGAGTTGTGTTTTTTTGGATATTATCCCATTCTCATCATCTATTTCATGTTGAATGTCATGATTTGTTTCAATAAACCACTTTGTAAGCTAGGGATTATATTGAAATTGACCTCAATTAGATTTTATTATACCATCTTCAAGACCAATGTCTCTCTCAATAGAACATAATAGTTTGTACAATAGTAACTCTAACCAACAAAAGTCTACAAATTATTGACTACCTTATTTTAGGATGTTGCAAAACCTTGGCCATAACCCTAAAATAGAATATGTTTTGGTCAGTTTCCACTTTTCTCCTCTATAAAATTTAGGACTATACATCCAATATTTTACAGTCCTAATAAATTGTACATATTCCATTATGTGAGGTCTATCAATGCACCTAACAATTATTAATTTTCCATATCTTTAATTTTCATCATCATCTTTTAATACTATTTTTAAAACTAAATGATTGATAAGTTCTCTAATCCATTATATATATGTTCCATCATTTATGCTGATAAGTTCTCTATTCCATTTTTAACCAGGGGAAGGGGATCACTCATAACAACATTAAAGTTCTCATTATGTTGATTCACAAACCTTGAAAATTCTTAGTCATATACAACATTTTTTAAAGTCCAAACCATGAAAGGAATAGAAACCTCATGCTAAATTCACCTTTTCAAGACTCCATTTATTGGAGTATATTTTGCCAAATCAATTACTTACCCATTATTTGAATAATAAAAAATCTTCCATCTCCATTTATAGAATGTTTATACATGGACATGAAGAGTAACTTAATTCCAATACATTATTATCAATATCTTTTCTAATTTATTGTTATTTTTGGAATTTTTAAGTCAATAGGTCTCTTCTATTCTCAATATAGTTTTTATTTATTCAAAATAAAAAAGTTCTATAGGTGATCTACATATTTCTTTCTTTCCCAATATAATTTGGTACCTACCACCACTTCCATCCATAGGAAAGCCTCTTCAACATCAAAAACAAATTTATTATCTCTCGATATATATATATATATATATATTTCCAAATCAAGAAACAAATCATGAATTTTACAATAATTGGTTAAGAAAAATCATCTTCTCATACTTCAAGTAGACATAGATTGTCAAGTTGATATAAACAATCCCATGCAGTATCCCATTGATCCTCTCTATAGGGGATACACCCTTTCCCTATCCACATTCTTATCAGATACTCACATTCTCTGTCTTCATCTTTAGGAAGGAACAAAAGATAAGAAAAACACACTTTCAAATGTGCATGCAAGTAGTTATAACTCAATTTTAGAATGTCCATGATGAGGTCATTTGTAGTATCTACCTATTTTAGATGATGAAGCTTATACTCCCATTTTTTGAGGAGTATGGTTTTTAAAAGATATTTTACTAATATTGTTTTAGTAGTGATTGGAAATTTCCCACATTATTTCACAATATCACAACCCATGTCTTCCATCTGTTGTGACCATCTATTTTCCTCAAAGTTTTGAAATGCATAAATACAAAACACCCTCTAACTCTCGTCATCACATATATTCCATAAATTTCAGCATTCATATTTTCACAAACATCCATGCTTCTTGTGGTTACCACATTTTTGCATGATCTATTATTTCCAATTGACAGACCAAGCCTTGTTATCAAATTATCTTCTGTAGTGGCACTCCACACATCATCTAACACAATAATACACCTTTTTTCCTCTACCATCAATCCTTTTAAACTATGATGAATCAAATATATAGCTAGCTATTCACTTACTCTACTCTCATTAATTTGCTCACTCAAGCCTAAGTCAAAGATTAAATCATATTGTAACTTAGAAACATAATATAACTAAGAAATTGAAAGCCATATGAATTTCTCATACCTTTAATTTGTGATATTGAACACATGTTTAAGAAGATATGTCTCTCCCATTACCCCCATTCCAACCATGATAATAATTGGATGAGCAAGGTTGTCCAACAAGCTTACAATGCTTTCAACCTTGTCCTGTATTCCCATAGGGCATAAGTCGGTGGGCAAGAGAATAGATATCTTAAACTATTCTCTTTGTGATATATTTGAAAATGATGCTTCTTCTATATTATACATCATAGCATGAGATATCCCTAGTTGATTTCCCTTTTCAACAATGGATCTCATCCCATTTTATGGTGAAGAATCAATTGATTAAAACTCAAGGTACATGACTGAGTAATATTATCACACATAGATTTTACAACACATTCTTCAAATATGTCCATAGCATTGTTGGGAATAAAGGCCCATGAGAGAATAACTTAAGCTAGCTGGGAGAATGATGAACAAAATGGCCTAATGGTGTAGCAATTGACAAATATTGGAGCTAAACTATAACATTGAAATGGCAAAAAACATCATGCTAAAACTCTAAAAAATAGAAGAGGTTGTGTTTAAGAATAACACATATATATTTTCATATATTAAAATGATTTTTAAAAGATTATGACAAACTTGAATAACTACAGTTACAAGGGTTACACATTCACTACAAAATACTTTCAAAAACTTCTATACTTCCTTTTTATTTTGTTATCAACAAACATTTTTACTCAGACTACTATCTATCTTTCTCTCATGCCTACTCTACCCATTCCTTTCTACATTCTCTTATACATATATTCTCCCTTTTTTTTCATGTTCTTTAATATTCCCACACACTTTTGTCTCTCTTTCTCTTCTCGACATGCTTTTTTCATTCCTTTTTGCCTGATTTGATGTGTATATCCTCTCCTTTCTATTCTTCATAGTCTATTGTTGCATCATATTTTTCTCCCTCTTGCATTATTCGTGTCTCAATCTCTTTTTTTCTATTTGTTGTCAAAATTATCCACCTACCAAAGTCTTTCCCTCTCAAACTAAATGGCTCTCCCAAGATTTAAAATTCAAAAATTTTGTGCAATAAATTTATTTGTTGTGTTCAAATGTTATTGTGGTAGAAATCTAGAGCTAAGATAGAGGTAGGTGGGAGGGTAACTATATTATTATTTTAACACTCCCATTATTCTTGACCTTTTTTCTATGCTCTATCGAACTCTTTTAAACCCATAAAAACATCTAAGAAACTTATTTTTATCTACTTATATAATTCTGGACCCATTCTAAAAATATCTTGAGCTATTTTATTCATCTTTGGAGCTGGACTGATGGACTCTAGATCTAGCCTATAGTACTTTAAATCCAGATTAGTGGACTCTATAGGTAGCCTAATGGACTTTAGAGCCAGGTTGTGGGTCTTTAGAGCCAACATATAAAATTTTAGATCCAATGCTATTGCATCTATATCCCTTAACCTCTTTCTTAAATGCATAAAATTATATTTTGATAGAGGCTTACTAAATATGTTAGGAAATTGTTATTCTGACTTAAAATATTTAATCTCTATCACATATTTTTCAACTAATTCTATAATAAAATGATATATAATTTCAATATTCTTGCTTCTCCCATGAAATATGGGACTCTTTGATAATGAAATTTAATATATATTGTCACAAAAGATTGTTGACACTGCTTACTACTCATGTAAATTTGATAGGATTCTTCTGATCCATATAGATTAGTATGTTACTACATTTGTTGTTATCCACTTACCTTTAACTATTGAAAGTGAAACTATGGATTATTTTTTTGAATCCCAAGAAATGGTTCCTTACCCATTATGGAACACATATCCTGATGTTATATTTATATCATCAAGACTATTAGCACAATCATTATCTATCTATCCTACTAACTAAAAGCCATCTACAGGGTCTCAAAGTGCATTTTCAATAGTTACAATTTGACAAGCATCATCTTATCACTACCTTGATATGCATTATAAAAAATATCCCAAGCTTGCTTAGAATGGGTAGTTAATGTTATCTTAGGGAAGATAGAATTAACTACTAACATTTGGATGTAGCTTAGAGCCTTAACATCCTTATTTATATTATCTTTTAAAAAATTATTTTATGTTAAGGTTAGAGCATTGAATGTTATTAGGTATCTAACCTCTATGTATCCACCCTCTACAAGATCCCATAGCTCTTGTGAGAAAATAATTATCTTCATCTTGATACACCATACACCATAGTTCTTTTCTTCAAATGTTTGAGGCTACTACCACGAACTACTACTACTGGATACCATCTTCAATATGCCCTAAATACCTAATTCTATGATAATATTTATTGGTAATAAAGGCCTAGGATTTAAAAACTTAAGATAGATGGGAGAATGATGAACAAAAGGGCATAATGGTGTAGCTACTGAGAACTACTGAATCTAAACTATATTGCTGAAAATGCACTGAAAAAGCTGTTAAAACACTAAAAATAGAGGAGGTTGTATTTAAGCATAAAACACACACACAAATTCGCATATATTAAAATTATTCTAAAAGACTATTATAAACCGTATTAACTAAAACTATAGTTGTTATACATTTTCTACAAAAGACCTTCAAAAAATTTTACATTTCTTTCTATTTTATTGTCAATAAACTTCTTTGCTTAGAATGTTGTCTATCTTTATCTTTTGCTTGTTCCACTCATTTATTTATGCTTGTTCTATTGCATATATTCTCCCCTATCTTTTTTTTTCTTCTCTATTCTAGAATATTATTGTCTATATTTCTCTTTTATCTGCTATGCTAATTCCTTTTTGGCTACTTTAATGTGTATATCATCTCCTCTATGTTATTCACAGTCTATTGGTGTAACATGTTTTTCTCCCTCTTAAATTCTTCTTGTCTCATTATATTTTTGTCTATTTTTTGTTAGACTTATCCTCATACTAGAGTCTTTCCCTCTCAAACTAAATGACTCCCCCAATATTCAAAATTCAAAAATTTTGTGTAATAAATTTATTTGGTGTGCTCAAACATTACTACGGTAGAACTCCAGAGTTAGGATAGGGGTAAGTGGGAGGGAAAGAATAATATTATTTTAACAAGCCTACTAGGCTATGTTATAAATGGTTTGCATTCATTTTCTCATAGAATCCTCTTATCTAGGGTGTTGTTCATCAGCTTCATTCAATAAAGAGGCTTCTAGATTCTATGCTTCAATAAATCAAATTATTGTGTGAAATTCACCACTAGAGACACCTCATTGGCTACTTATTAAAGGCCCATTTCACAAAAAATTCCAACATCAGCTTCCAAAGTAAATATGCCATTTTTAAAATTTTGTGAAGTGAAGGTAAATTTCACAATTAGAAGGCCAAACTCAAAGAAAATTGAGTAGCTAAAAGGCAACTCAAACTTGAAAAACTTGGCTATAATGTATGTCTATGACTAGTATATATAATATAAATAACATAGTTCTATTTTTTACTTACAAAACTAAAAAAGAATAAGAATAATGCAAAACCAATACAATGTGGAACAACACCAAAAGTATAAACCATGCATCACATTATATTTTCATAAAATATGGTTATAACAACAAGGATAATAGTGAAATAAATTCAATTTGATACCTTTTTTATGATCTCTCATCAAAATAATATAAACACTTAGAGCTTCAAATTTATCATCAATATTTATACACTCTAAATCTTATATCAATAATAAGTGGGTATATGTAAACCTTATGTTGTGTAGGAATATAATGTGTTGTCAGAGTAAGAATGTAAGTTGTATAATTAGAAAATGAAATTAGTGAAAACCAAAATTTTATTCATTTAATGAAAAGAGATGTAAGAGTACATATAATTTAAAAATTATGTGAATGTTTAGTTCATATTCAATATGACTGTTCAAATTCCACACAAGAAAAAAATATTACTACACCTAAGATTATGTACAATTGATTTAATTTTTAAGGGATTTATGGAATGTAAACCCTAGGTTGTTAAAGGGTTAGAATAGTAAATTAGGGTATAATATATGTAATAAATATAACTACTAATTTTTATAATAATTGACCTAATTTGATTATTATAAAAATATCAATGAATTATTTCTAGTATGTACTTAGCTAGAAACTAACTAAGATGAATAATTATAGGTTGATAACTAGTGTAGAAGCTGATTTTAAGTGTCACAAACTAGATATATGTCTCATAATTATTCTTGAATAGTAGTGTGGTCCCCTAGATAGTAAGGTACTACAATAGTGTCCTCCCTATCATTCTAGTATCCTCTGGTTAAGAACTATGTGAGCTTTTGATAATATCCTTGCCTAAGTTTGAGATGCCTATGTTTGTGTGGACTAATCCTAATTCACTACCTATGACCTATTTTTGATTGATTTGCGAGGAAACCCTAGACCTCTATGTTGTTAGGGTATTTAAGGAACACAAGTATCAAAAGTGTGATGTTAGTTGGATAGGATAGATGTGACCTCAACATCCAATTATGTTGATATTTTCCTACATACTTATACTTCGAGAGGGGATCAATCCCAATATAGTTGTCCTACCTACATGCTTGGTATAAGTACAAGTGAATGCTAGTATGAGTGTTGATTTGATTTTGTTTGAAAATGGAAACCTAAGTAATCTAAACTTAGGAATGTTATAAATGGTTGTATGTAGAATTAAGGTATAATAGGGATTAATGAACTTGATTTACATAACTATTTATCATTATTTTCATGAGTATTAACATTTGATTTCCATCTAGTGGGTAAAGGGATAAAAGTGGTGTATATATACTGATCTAGTACTTATTAAGATGTGATTTGAGTCTAGGCCAAACTTAAGTGCCTTGATAACTATAAATATGTATGTTGGGGTTTAAAATAGGTAACAGACACTAGTGTGGTCCCTTGGTCACTAGTTCAGTGTGCTAGTGTCCAAAGGGGTGCACTAGTGTCCAGGTGGTAGAACATAGGGTACTATAGGAATGGATGCTTAGGGGAAGGTCTGGGACTACTTTTAAAATGTCTAAGGGTGGGTTATACCTATATGAAAGGTAGATAAGGATTGAAGGAGGCTCTAATATAGGTCTGGGGCTAAGCTAGGGGTAGGGTGGTCTCAAGTAACACTCATTGCACTCAAGTGAAATTTTATGTGACTAAATTTGCCTCCCTTTATTGTATAAATGAAATAAAGTGAAATGCCTAGGATAAATTAAAAAATAAGTGTACCTAGAATTATCTAAGAGGTGAAGCCCTTGAACTTGGGTTTGAGTATGAGAAACATGCTCCATTCTGTGTCCTACAAATGAAACATGAATGAATCTATCCTTAATTAAGAGATATCAAAAGCAAAGGCAAAACTAATTAAAGAGATTAGAGAGAGAAAAAAAGAATGAATATACATCATTAGGTATGTGAATCAATGTAATAACCTAGTGACATCCTATGTGTGTGTAGTTGGGGATCAAATTGTGAATAACTTGAGCTAATAGATTACTCAATCCTCATGTTTGGGTGACTAAATAAATCAATCTAATTTTGACTCCATTATCAACCCCTATTCAGTGGATCATAACCTATGAATAACTTATATTGGATTGATGGCTTATCCAACCTTCCTATGTAGGTGGCTCAAAAACTCAAGTGGCTATGACTCCATCATTGCCTACCCATGTGTAGTAGATCCATTTATAACTAAAACTTGTAATATAACTAAATTCACATGATGTAACTAGAATTTTTTGGGATGGCTTTGGAGCCACTTAGAAAAATTAAAATGAAAAGTGGTTCAGGGGACTCTCGAGCACTCGAGTATGTAGTTTAAGGATTACTCAGTAATGATAACTAATGTAGATGGAGTAAGGTATAATTTGATGAAAAATGGTGAAAATAGTGTATGAATTAACAATGTGGATAATGACATGGAGTTTTCCATTCCATCTAATTCATTGGTGAAAAAGTGAGCATATAAAAAAATGTGTCGCACACATTCCCCCAATTCTGATATCTATGCATATATTTTTTGGACTAAGTTATAATGATATATTTTTAAGCATATTTAAAACTAGAGTAGAAGTGATCATGCTATACATGATGCCCCCAATCTAAGCAAACTAATATTATTCTTTGAAAAACTAAAAATAAACTGAACATAATTGATAATTTGTGGTTGATAATGTGCAAACCTAAATTGTAACTATTGTACCTTTTTAGCCAATTTAAATTTTATTATTTATGGAGCTACTGGATAGTATAATGGTCCCTTTGATGATAGTACACCACATGAGTGTCCTTTTTTACTATATATGTGTCAAACTATAACTAATATATGTTTGACTATTTTCCACTATGTTTTCATAATTCTAAGATCTATAATCTATGTCAACATGTTGAAAACTATATTTTAAGTGTACTTAGATGTCCTCATCTCAATGACAAAACCCTATGAATTCTCCCTCTTTTGAGGGGAGTTGTTGAATCTGTGAAATAACTATCTTTAAAATAAAAGATCTACATCATGTGTGTTAGCTGGAGCCTATATGATATCTACATAATAAACCAATATAATGTGTATACATGACTTCAGAATGTAAGATAATCTGAGCATAAATTGTTAATGTGTGATGTATGTTAGATATAACATTAAACATGTTGAAAAATATATTTTAATTGTACTCAGATGTCCAGATCTCTATGATAAACCCCTGTGAATGCTCCCTCTTTTGAGGGGAGTTGTTGAATCTGTGAAATAACTATCTTCAAAATAAAATATCTACATCATGTGTGTTAGCTGGAGCCTATATGATATCTACGTAATAAACCAATATAATGCGTATACATGACTTTAGAAAGTAAGATAATCTGAGCATAAATTGGTAATGTGTGATGTCTGCTAGAGATAATCTGAGTATAAATTGGTAATGTGTGATTTATGCTAGATCTAAAATTCACAAGGTTCTCAAGATAAATAGAACAATGTAAGCATGTATATGAACAAAAAATCTAGATATAATCTGAGTAACTACCTAAGTGGATGGGGCATGATGTCTATCAATTCACCCAAAAAGGAAGGGAAGATGCATGAGGTCTCTCATGGAATCTAAAACTAAGTGTAAGTGTAACAAGAAAGAGATAACTTTCATGACCATGACACATATAGGAAATCATATATACAACACACATGAGGAACACATATTAGGCCAAGGGGCCACAATACAAGGGACATGGGAACATGTCACTACATATGATAAAGAAATACATATAAGGACATGTTAAAATGTCTACATACATATACAACTAAAAAGGTTGGCATAGAGCCACATGGAAGGACATGTTTAAATGTCTGCATACATAATTAAGAAGGCAAAAAAAAGGATAAGGGCACATGTCTAAAGTATAGACATAATTGGTGTAATTGGCTATGTAGATTTGTAGTATAATGACATATTGAAATGCCCTCAAATAGATATAGAAAAAAGCAAAATCAATCAAATCTAAACTAGGAAAGCTAAAAATGAAAGTATGAATGAGCATATATATATATATATATATATATATATATATATACTAAGTCTATAATAGTAGTCAAAGAACTTAAAAATTATATTAGT
Organism: Torreya grandis; assembly: GCA_037957365.1. NCBI lineage: Eukaryota > Viridiplantae > Streptophyta > Pinopsida > Cupressales > Taxaceae > Torreya > Torreya grandis. Next base: position 1,951,279 of record JARHVA010002339.1, read on the forward strand.
AGTAGTCAAATTATGCATGAACATGTACAAATGTGTATAAGATCAAATATGTACATACCTTAAATTTATTGTGGTCAAATCATGAAGATATCTATCACAAAAAAATGTGTTCAAACCACTTTTATTTACCAATATTTTGGTCTTATCAAGGATAAAATTGCATCATAGGATATGATAAGTTAGTTGCATTTTAAGTATTATTTTCCAACATAGTATAAGTTATACCCCTCAATAAAATGGTGTGCCAAAAGGAAGGACAAAACTATTAAAGTTTGGTTATCAATGAAATGCACGAAGACCTTTATCAAAAATAACCATGTTGAAATGAATTTATTTACCAATTTTTGTTCTTGAAAAATGAATGTGACTTTATTCTAGACTCTACATAACATCTTGAGCATCGGTCATTCAAATGACTTTTATTTACCAATGTTTCTTCTTAAAAAATAAGAGTCGAGATTTTTCTAGACTCTACATAACATCATGGGCACCATCATAGTCTCTAAAGGCACATTCTGTAATCATGACTCATCAACATGCATGTAATACATCAAATATTTTAACTGTGATAGCTAAAATTAGATGTGTGATGCTTTTTAAGTTTGTTTCTTGAAAAGCTTGGGGAAGATGATGAGGATGGTTCATTTGCAATAGTTGAACCAAGCCATATTTTCATCAAGTTGTTGATAGATCTACGAAATACTAGATAATACTATTATTTTATGTATATCACTATTTAGAAGTTGAGATCTATAACTTTTCCATCTTAGGTTCCTAGAAACCTATCTCACTAGTGAGAAAAGTCATTTATTTAAATGTTTTGTAGTAAATTATAGTAGATGAGGTCAGTTTTGCATATATGGGGAATGGGTATTTCATCTAAGATCACCAATTGATATAACCATCAGGAATAAATGCCTTCCCATACCATCCATATATTGATAGGGAGATAGGGTCCCTCTACAGATCCCCAATCCACATTGATTGATGGGTAGGGGATCTCCTAACTCAATCGTATTAGATATATAATAGTTGGATGATGTGGTAGATGATGGTGGATCATATAATAAATGGATATAGATCTATCTACCTCCCATAGATATATATGGCTATCATATAAATATAGATATATAGGCCTCTTTATCCTATCAGGGAGTTTAATTTCCTTCCTTTCCTATCAGTTAAGCACTCAAAACATGAGAATTTGGTTTTTTTGCTAACAAGAGTAATGTTTTCTGCAATTTTACAACAAACTAAAACCTTAGTTGATAGAAAAAACTTGACTTCATGCCCAATACAAATAAAATGTAGCTATATATTTTACTTCCTTTCTAAAGGCTATTGTTAAGACTTATCATTACAAATTTGGTTTGTATTCTTATAATTTATCATAACATATATTTGAGGCATTTGGTCAAACAATTCATTTGTAGATAATAGCTCTATATAATAAAAACATATAAACCCATCAGAGAGAGGAAATATCCTTTATAAATATAATCAAACTATGCCCACACAAATGTTTTATCGAGTCATGTGTGATGTGTTGCCTTGCCTATGACTTGATGCCTAGTTGAATCCAATATTCTATAGGAAAATCTACATTCAAAAGAGGTGGGGAAAGGAGAGAGATGGTACTGTTTCAAAACAACCAATCATTGTGGCATAAAAATTGTTATAAGTGCCAAATATATAGATATTACATAGGTTTTTACACATTTACAAATATAAAATGGAATAAAATAGAATCCAACCCTTGGTTTCACTAGTACAAAAACAATAATATATGATTAAAAAAACTACTAAAAACTACATATAAATGATCAAACATGATCATGTGACCATTATTAGTTTTTTTCCAGTCATTTATAATGCAATCAAATTGATGACTAAACCATTTTTAGTCATTTATTGGTTGTTCTAATTGATCAATTTGGTAGTATATTTAGTCATTAATTTAGTTATTGATTATCGTTAACTAGTCATTTATTTAGTCATGGTAGTCATTTATTTAGTCATTGTAATAATTAATTGTCATCAATTGGTAGTATATTCAATCATTTTTATTCACTGATTTCCATTCATTGATAGTATATTTAGTTATTTGTATTAACTGATTTTCATCCATTGATAGTATATTTAATCCTTTTAATCATTATTTTATCGTTCACTCTTGCATGTTGGTTATCCCATCCAAATTCATTTATGTTTATGCTCACCTCAAATGACTTAGAGTTTGTTAAAATATAGTTAATGTATGATACTTGACCTGTTGCCTTGTACAATGATGTTGCAACCTATAATAACTCGACCTATAAAACAAAATTCATTTCCATCTTTATATATATTTTTACCAAAATTATTATACAAAATATATATATTTATATATATCTCAAAAATATATATTACCATTTAAAATCATAAAATTTTATTCTAAAATAAATAAATATATATAATATTTATACTTTCAAAAATATATATAAATTAATTATTAAGACTAATATATATATATATATATATATATATATATATATATATATATATATATATATATATCCCAAAAATATATATTACCATTTAAAACATGAATACATATAATATATATATATATATATACTTCCAATAATATATAGATTAATTATTAAGACTAATAAATAATAATAATAATAATAATAAATAAATACATATAATAATAAATAAATAAATACATATAATAATAAATTAATTTAAAAATATAATAATAATAATAATAATAAATTAATTAAAATATTATAATAATAATAATAATAATAATAATAATAATAATAATAATAATAATAATAATAATAATAATAAAGAAGAAGAAGATGGGGGAAGGGGAGCTTGTCCAGTCAACCATCCCACCCCAGCATATTTAAGAAAAGGTCATGACTGATGTCAAGGATGCAAGCCTGGACCGACCCATGAACCCTACAATTTTTTTTATTAAAGAACAATATAAAATAAAATCCTCAAATGCATTTTTTTATTAAACAAAAATAAAATAAAATAAAATAATAAATTTAAAAAATAGAAAATTAAAAGAAAAATAATTATAAAAAATTATGTTATATATAAAATTTATTATGAACTCAGGTATTTATATATAGTTAGTTAGTTAGTTAGTTAGTTAGTTAGTTAGTTAGTTAGTTTTACATATATAAAAAGATTTGATTTTGATAATCAAATATATATAAATAATATAGATTTATTACATAAAATAAAAGTAATAATTTTTTTTTTGTAAAGAAAGTAGAAAAATATATTTGCATTGAATTTATACATGCAAGCAATATGATTTTCATATTGGAGTGAATTATTTTGAGCTTCCTCCATAGCTTGACCTTGTAAACTTTTCATAGTTTGAACCTACAAACTTGTGGGAGAAAAAAAAGTAAAAAATGAGAAATGGGTTTGAAAAAAATAATTTTTATCTAAGTCATCAAGAAATTTAGGGTTTTCTAAGAATAAAAAGATCCTAGGATTTAGATTAGTTCAATCATATGGCTCTTGCTTATTCCTCCACTTGTAAGTGCGACCACTTACAAATATGAGGGAAAAAGACTTTTAACTTTCAAATTTAAATTTAAAGTTAATTAAATTTATTTTTGGTGGCTTAATTTCTAATGAATTATTTTAATTTATCTTTATAAATTAATTATTCTTGTAAAATTCAAAAAAAAAGTATTCAAAAAAAAAAGTTTGAAATGTATTTTATTTAATTTTTTCATGGGTAACCCTCCTACACTAATAATTAAATGACATTATTTTATTTTATTCTTAGTAGTAAATAATATTTAATTATTATCAATAAATATATTTTGATTTTTATGTTAAATTTGAAATTAATTATTATCAATTAGTTTATTAAAGTTATTTTTGGATTTAGTTATTTGGAATTATTTATTTTATTTGGATAGATAAATTTTTATAAGTTAAAATAATTAACCATCTTCGTTGATTTAGTCAAATTCATACCATGATGTAATTATTATTAATATTTTAAAAGTAATGTAAATAATATTGAAGTATTTGAAAATAGTGATTATTAATTGCTTAGTGATTCATTTATGAAATTGGGTTTCAATACCCAATTAATTTATTTGTTTAGTTAGCAAAATTTTAGTAGTAAAGCAGAACTAGTTTGACGTAGTGGCATATGGACTTAGTCTAGTTGTGTGTATAATATAGTCTTAGTAGTATAAATAATTGAGTCTGTGTATCCATGAGCTACGTCTGTAAACACCTTTTTAATAATCCACTTTAGTATCATATTATCTAATTTTTATGTGTGACTAATTAATTAGTCATTTTTATTTGTGTGACTAATTATTTAGTTGTGTTTTTTACTCGATAATCAAATTAGTCATTTATTTATTCATTTTTAGTTATCATGACTAAAATTTTTAGTCACGTAGTCATTTATTTTCCAAATTCTACTAGTGTTTGATGCCCATGCTATGGGTTTCATGCCTTTGCTCCATTTGACACCCCTTTTGCTCTGTTAACTCTATTCTATTGAGGTTCTATTCTATCCTCATTGTCATGATATTTGGAGGGCTATGTCGATGAAAATTCAATTTAACTAGTTGATCAAGGTTGTTTAGTGTATGGAAGTTCAACTTTGGGGATGGAGGATCGAAATGGTTCACACGTAATCATCCTCAGAAATAGTAAACCTTTTGTTTGAATTCAAAATGATGTTATGTGTTGGATCATTTAATTATAATGCAAAATGGATTTACTACATCAGTTGGGTCACTTTATCTTATTATTATCTCCCTTAATAGAAAACATCAAGGGAAAATGTTAATGACTTTTCAACATAGTTGGGGAGATAGTGGGACCACGACCATCCATGTATGTTTATGCATGTTGGTTATAGTCAACCCTAACATTATAGCTAAAATGTAAGCTCTAAATGGAGTTTGATTTAATTAATGGTTAAATTTATATTTGGGTTTATATGATGAGATACTAAATATCTCAAAATTATATAGAATCAATAGATGGGTTTTGTATTTCTAATCAAACCCTGGTTGATTTGCAGAACATATAAGGGTGTTTGTAAGCCAAGTTAGCTATTTTTTTGGGCATTATAACTGCACTCAAATAATTAATTGAGAATAAAATTTCCATTTTCATCAGTGATAATGATGACCAACTAACCAACCAAACAAATAAATGAAACTAAAAAAATATTAATAAAAATATTAAGAATTTATTCATGTTTAGTATTTTTTGTGAAAAAATAATGATCTATTTTTTTTAATTGAAACATGTAATATATTTAATAAAAACAAACAGAGTACATGTTTTCTAAAAAATTGCATTGTATGAGAACACACTAAACCAAAAAAAAATTGGGTAGTAAATAAACCTAAGAATCAAAACCACAATTAAGCCATAATAATTGTAGTGATATAAACATAATGATCTAAATTTTTAATATTGTTGTATATAATTTTTTTTAAATATAGACAAAATACATATATAATAATTTTACAGAAATATGGAATCGATAGAATATTAATTGTGAACATTTATATTTTTTTAAAGATATTTCATAAATAACTATTGTGAAAAAAAAAGTATAGCTTTCACCTACAGGTTTTACCTGGTAATTTGTAATGTAGAAAAAGTTGTGAAAATATTTTGCGATGTATAAATTTAACTTTAGAAAAACATTTGAGAATCAAAACCATAATTAAGCCATAATAATTGTAGTGATATACACATAATGATCTAAATTTTTAATATTGTTGTATATGTTGTCCCCAAAAATAGACTTCTCATTTTCGAGACAACATGTGAACTATTTTGGTTCAACAGACCAAAATAATCTCTTCCCTTCTCAAAATTTGTTCTGAGCATTCAAATTTGTCCTTTTTCAAGCTTCTCAGAAATATATGGACTCTACAGGCTTGAATCTATGAACTCTATAGGCTTAAATCTACGGACTCTGCAGGCTTGAATCTATGGACTCTGCATGAAGAAAATCTATGGACTTTGCAGGCCAAGTTCTATGAGCTTCACAGATTGATTTCTATGGACTCTACAGGAAAGAAGCAAGCTCTCAACACTTAGGTGATTTCAAATTTGGTTCAATGACAAGGTTTAACCAAAAGAGTTCATCGGCAAGCTTCTAAGCAAGGATTGAACCATTGAACTGTTAAACCTTGAACCATTTTCATTCAATGGGTTCAATGGGTTCAAAGGTTCAACATCAGCAGCAAGAGTTAAGCGCATTTGTCAAGGTTCAAAGTTCAACCACTTTAAGGTTCAACAGCTTCAAAACACTTATCAAAGAGAAGAAGGCTTGAATGATTGAACCATTGAACCACTTTGGTTCAAAGGTTCAATGGGTTCAATGGTTCAATAGGTTCAATGACCAAATGGTTCAACACGTTTAGTTAAAAAAGATCAAAAGGACTTAGCCAAATAAAAAGAATGAACCGATTGAACCATTTAACCTTGGATCAAAGGGTTCAATAGGTTCAACGAGGCTTGTTTCAAAGAATCTTGTTTCAAACGGTCAATAGAAACAAGGGAATGAATCGTTGAACCATTAAACCAAATTTGGTTTAATCAGTCAGTTCAAGCGACAAGTTCAAAGGAGTGACCCAAGCATCAAAGACACAAGTGCCCTTGCGAAGGTAATTTTAGTGGAAAAAGTGACTAAGGAAATAAAAACTCGATAGAACTCAGCGGATGCTACTAAGTGTCGTCTTCCTAGCCTCATTTCACTTTATTTCTAAGAGCAGCGAATGATGTTACGTGTTACAATTTGAAAATCACATAAAATAGACTAAGGCAAATTTCCAAGGGACAAACAGCCCTTTTGGAGGACACTTAGAAGCCAAAGTGAACCGTTGCAAAAACTTGAAAGGCTAATTTGGAGCTCAAACAGCGCTTGCGGAGGGTAGGAAGGGGGCAAATGGACCAATTCAAAGGCCAAAAGAGCAAAGAGATTTCCTTCAGAAAAGTTCCCCTGGCAAAAGTGACAAAGAGATAATTCCTTCGGACAAATTATCTGAAAGAATTCCTTTAGAATTTTTCCTCCAAAAGAATTCCTCCAGACTTTTTCCTCCAAAAGAAAAGTCTAAAGAAATAGAAAACCTGTTATGCTATCGTGTGTCATCTTCAAAGTCACAATGGAAGCCACCACGTGTCATCTATTGAGACACAGTATCAAATGCAGTGGAAGCTACCAAGTGTCATCTTCCATAGGGTTCTCAAAAGACCAGCAGGAAGCGACAAAGGAACAGAGCATTGAACTGAATAGAGGACCTGATTCAAATAACCAAAAAAGGAGGAATGAGCAAGAATGAACTAGAAACATTTACGCATCAAATAGGTTTCTAGAAGTAGACCACCAAGTGGATATTGAAAGATGTAAACTTTCAATAGCATGACCCATTTATTTGCATTGAGAAAAGCAAATGGGTAAATGCCCCTAAATTCCAGCATGTCTTCTTAACAAAATTCAATCCAACATGATGTGTTACTATTCCCAAGTCCTTCTTAAAGAGGCTATATAAGGGACTCTCTTGTTAATTTTTTAGGGATCTCTCTCTCTCTCTCAGATGATCAAAAATAAAACTCTGCCCAAATTGAAAGGCATTACTGAGACTTTGAGCTCAGATTGTTGATCATATTTTGTTATTGGAATAAGAAAGCAAGTGACTTTATAGACTTTGTGTTGTGATATCTTTGTTGTTGGGGAAACTATTCTTATGTCTTTTTCCTTAATATATTTTCTGTTCCTTTAATTCAATAAGCAAAATTAGTGAAAGTAGTTAGGAAGGTGTCCTGAAGCCAACTGTGAAGAGACTTTGTGCCCCCACATTTGGCTTTAGTTTGTTTTCTTTTTGTTTTTGTGTAAAGGACTTTGGGACGACTTTGTGCCCTCATTGTCCTTCGTATCTCACTCTTACACAATTGAGGTGGAGACTTTGTGCTACATCTCAATCTACTGGTTACTACGTCCTTGGTTACATTTTGTAATTACTACCAAGAGTATTCTTGTGGTTTGTTGAATAGTACTTTTGAAAGAAGAGGAGTGCTTTCTGTCATTTCCCTTGAGATTTTTCCTTTTATTTGGATGCATCATCTCTAAAAAAGATAGATGGATGGTTTATCCTACCCTTGAGTATTATTTTATGTTATATATAGCATATCTATAGGGAACCTCCCCTTGATGAGAGGAGAGATTAGTCACCTTTTGATGTGATAAACCTACACATTTGGATGACCAATCTTCCTACTTTGGATGATCAGACCTATTTTGTTTATCAGTACACTGATCGACAAAATATTCAACCAACAGTATATAATTTTTTTAATAATAATTTTTGTAAATATAGAAAAAAATACATATATAATCATTTTAAAGAAATATGGAATTGATAGAATATTAATTGTGAACATTTTATATTTTTTTAAAGATATTTCATAAATAATTATTGTGAAAAACAAAGTATAGCTTTCACCTACAAGTTTTACATGGTAATTTGTAATGTAGAAAAAGTTGTGAAAATAGTTACAATTATTGGATTGATATAAAATAAAAAATTGAAATTCATAGAAAATATATTATGCATAAATATATTGACAAGTTACAATTTTTGAGAAGGTTTTAAAGGCTAAGAGTCACAAAATTTGTAAGAATGTTATAAATGTTAAATTTTTTAGAAAATCCAATCACAAAAAATGTATGAATGTTACAAATTGTACTAATTGTGGAAAATCTATAGGGACAAAAATTGTAGGTGAGCTATAAATATCATTAATTGTGGACAATTAATAGTCTAATAAATTATGGAAAAACTACATTCACATGTGAAATTGTTGGTGAGCTACAATTTCAATGCTAGATTCTAAATATTTGGAGTGCCTTATAGCCATAAAATATTGTGGAAAACTTCTCAAAAAATCCCTATTTATGTTAATGTCTTTTTTCTCAAGAAATCAATCATATGAAAATATTTTGCGATGTATAAAATTTAACTTCAGAAAAACATTTGAAAATAAATTTTTATATGAAAGGACCTTATTTCACTATCATTTTTACAACTTAAATGAAATTAATCGTTGTCAATAGCAAATGTCTTTAAATAGGTGGAAATTAATTGGCTAGGTTTGCTTGCATAAAGACCTTGACAACCTTAGCACATATCAATTAAAAGGAATATATAATACACTAAACTCTCTTTAGTGTTCATCATCTTGGATTTAATGTGGTCCAATTTTTATAATTTTTTATTTTCTTGTAAAAAGGGCAAAGAACTCAATCATGTGCACAATCCAAATTGTAGCATAGGATATGTATTTTATTTGAATATGGTAGTAATTCATGTTCATTGTTAAATTAGTAATTATTTTTTTCTCCTTTGTGCTAAAACTAATTTTAGCTAATGTTTTGGAATATAATCACTTGTAAATCATTTACTATCACCAAAGATTGTGATAAAACTCAAACATATACTATGCAGTGCTGATTTAGAGGATGTTAGCTCAGTGGCATTAATGTAGTTGTCATTGTTCTTGAGGTTGTAGGACATGTTAATTTAGGAGGCATGGTTATGGGTAATGTCTTACATTATCAGTCCTTAGCTATTATACTCTCTTTGATTTTACCATTAATACATGTATGTATTACAGATATGTTATTTGATTGATTTTTGTGTGGTTTCAGAACATGCATATTGAGGAGGAAGAATAATCATTTGGAAAAATATTACAATGCTATAAAATCATAATTACGATGCCCTCAAGACTAACTATGCCAAAATAATTTATGGACTGCTAAATTTTCCCTCAAACGTTAACTAGGTATCTCTAAATTTCATCAAATTCACTTTAATTTTGTTTTCCAGAGTGTGAGAGGCTGACAAATTCAAAGGGAAGTTATCCATGTTTTTTTAATTCTAAATTGGATCACCTTTGTTTTTATGTTGCGGTTTCAATTTAGTAGGTTTTTGTTGTTGATGATTCCTTGTAAGGCAACAAGATTTTTTTTTTTACCGTAATGGTAGCCACAAAATACAATTTACAAATTAGCATTTATATTTTCAAGCTTCAACAAACCATGGAGCATGATGCTATGTTTGGTGGGCGTAATTTAGGGGTTTTTCTATAAATTAGAATTGATTTTTTAATTTTATGTTTGTGTAAACTATAATATGAAAGGTAAAAATTTAGACAATTGATAAAAAAAACTCAAAAAGATTACACACACAAATGCTTCGTTATACAAGTATGAAACTTTCAACACTCTTTCTCTAATGTTATATTATATTTATTTTTAATTTTTATGGTTGTATGATTGTATTTAATGTAAAAATATATACAAAATAAAATTTATAATTTTCATTGGGATAATAAAATTGAAAAATATATGCACACAAAGGAAAAGATATTTCATTATTAATGATTCAATGTTAAACATTGGACAATATATGCAACTATAACTTAAGAACCATTATATTAGGATCACTTAACTACAAGTCTACTATTTTGTTTTACACTATGTTAATGGAATTTATTAAACACTTGTTTGAAATCTAACTCAGGGTTTCACAAATATCTATTCAATGTTATCCTTCATATGTTACTTGTAGGTAATGTAGACCAATTTTTATTTTGAAATTTATCATATACCATTGGAGAAGTGATTTAAACAACCCCTATAGCTAGGTGTCATGGGTATTAATAATAGTGTTTTTAGGGAAAAGTCAATTTATATGTTATAACTCCAAACTTTTATGTAAGCAAAAAGAGTAATAATGTTGGTAACTCTATTTTGATTTGACTATTTTTGATTAATTTATGCCATATTGAAACCAAACTTAGTTTATGCCTAATAACACCATTGGGAAATCCCACTTTAGTTTTAGGTGGTTTTTGTTTAGACTATATGACATAATCAAAACCCGTCTAATACTGAGCTCATTCAAGACATTCAATTGAACCAATTCCATGTTTCATTGGAAAGATAAAATTCTGAAGGTATTTTGATTCCCATAATTTTAAATCTATATTTACCCCTCACCATACATATAATTTCGTATTTATGGTTTTAATATACAATCATTCTATTTTTAATATATGTTTTTTATTTGTGATAACAATTAAAAAAAATCATAATTTTCTTATTCTTCATAGTATGCAAAATAGAGGGCAATAATTTTAAGGATTAAATATTGAAATAACATTAATTTATTTATTTTTAATCTTCACATGTTACAAAATAGAGTAGGACAATAAATATTGTGTCTAATGTCCTCTATTGTTATTCTTTTGTGTAAATGCTACTTACCAATTTTTTATTATTTAATTTTTTTATGCCTTCCAAATTTGATAGTTGTATGGATTTATTTATGCTTTTTGGCCATGTTTGCATATGCTTTGATCCCTTGAATCTAATATTGCAAACGTTTTGACACTCTATAGTCCATGTTATTTTTCTTTTACATTGTCAAAAATTAGGTGAATGTTTAAAATTTTATTTTCAAAAGCTTCATTTATGTTTTTTTTGTTATTCTTGGGTCATTTTGTTTTTAGATTTTAGAAAGAATCTTATGTGAGGGTTTTTGAGAAAATTTCTCTACAAAATGGGTTTTATTTGAGAGGGTTTTGTGAAAATGCATACACTTATTTATTATATTTTATTATTGTTATTATGTGGGTATGGTGGTCTACTTATTGATTTTTGATCTTTCACTGACCACATTCATCCATATTTAACCTTTTTGTTTTTTTAAGAGCATGGAATAATTTTTCATCTTGTTCTAGAAAAGTGTAAAAATGTAAATTATTTAATTTCATATTGCTAGACATGATATCTTTGATATCACAGTAATAGTGAAAAAAAGATTTGTAAGGTCTTGTCATATCAACCAGCTACCATAATAAGGGGTAAATGCACCAATACCAATGCAATTTTATAATTAATTTAAGTAATTTAGATTTTTTCACAAAGAGATGTTAACAGTAGGAAAAAATCCTAATAATTCACTAATAAGAAATAAACCATAAAAACCCTCAAAAATATATACTGAACAATAAATAATACCATATTCAAATAAGATACACAAACTATGTTTAATATGGTTTTGAGTGTAAAAAATGATTATTGTTTCTACATCATCTCACAATATAATTATAAATATTAAATATGACACTCCTAAGTTCCTTTTTGTTGCTAATTTTTGTCACCCATCCTGTATTACAAACCAATAAAAAAGCAAGTTATAAATTATTAAGCATATTGACATTCTATTTTATAGAGGTCAATATTTTTTCTCATAAATAAACTTATATGGCAAGAAAATTTGAATTGCAGTATGCTTGATTAGAGAGTTTTAATTTGTGTTCAAGGTATAATCCTAGTGTATGTTGCAACTTTATATGATTTATTTTTATTTTATTTTTATATTTTCTATCATTATGCTATAATGTCATGACTATTACATTACATCTGGTTGATATGGTAGGGTAGGATAAATATGTTAGTTTATGACTCTAGTGGAAATTTTTTAATATCAATTCTTTGTACCTTATTTATTATTATCAATATAAACCTAATGATTCTCTAAATAATATGTAGAAGTGAATTCTAAAATTTATATGATACAAAGAAGATACCACCAACTTGGTATGCCTACAAATTATAGTATCATACTTTTTATTGTCATTTGATATTATCTTAGTTTACTTGAATGAAATTTTTAAATCACATATGGAATAGTTGATTGTTTTCTAAAACTGATGTTCCCTTTATGCAACATTATTACTTCATTCATAAAAAACAAACACCAAAAATCATAGATTGCATTTAAAATTATTTATGATGTGAATGAAGAAATAATTATTTATGTGGATTGTATATCAGGTTGTACCAATTACACAAAATTTATCAAACTATATATATGTAGAATAAAAATAGAAGAAACCATCTTGCATGTAATGATATTTTTCTATTTTCTTGTCAGTATGGTATAAATACACAAGATAGACAAGGAAAACATTAAAACTAAAACAAATATGTATCTTTTTAAGTATTTTTTTATGATAATGTTAACAATATAATTGATTGTAAAATTGTTCTTTAAAGTTTTACTTATGAATCTTTTGACATGAAGTTGGATTTTTTTCCTCCTAGTTTGTAAATTTAATTTGTTTATATTATTTCTTATTGTGGCCTATCTTGTAATTTTATTTCTAGAACATTATATTTTGGTGTAGTCACAAAGAGAGGGGGAAAATTTACGTTCTACCTTTTATCTTATATTTTGTATGGGTTCCAACATCCATGGACACATATGTACGATTTGACAAATAATTGATTGTCTCATAACATATATTATATTAAAGCATTTCACATAGTGGAATACAAATCATGCTCTCAAACACACAATAAAACTCACACATGCCTCCAAAATATTATTTAATTACATTAATTAGTTATAAAATCTCATACAATCCTTTATAAAATGATACAACTCTTTGTTCTACTCTTGGAGAGTTCTACTCCTTCACTAGCTCATCCTCTCTCTCCAAACCTCTCCAAAAATTCTTTCCAAAAACTTTATTTATTTATCTCTTATATCCCTCTTAAAATCACTAGATTTATGGGGTTTCTATTTAACTTAGATGACCTACACATAACATATAATATTTAAGCAGTCTTTCATTTTCAAGATTCAAACCTAACTATTAAAGACTTCAGGTGATGTTTCAAGTTGAATGACAATAAGAAAAACCACAATAAATTGAAGATTGTTAATCTAATTGATATTAAATTTAAACCAAAAAACATATACTAAATTTTGCATCATCCCTAAAACATTAATCATCTAACTCTTAACACATGCTACTGTAGGTTACCACAAGTAAAGAATAACCTTGTAAATTGGAGCAAACTAGAGAAGACATTTCCAACAAGAATGGTCGTTATTAAAAATTTCAAAAATTTATGCATATAAATTATATAAAATTTGAAACATAGAAATATTACTACATTTCTTATAAACCCACTAAATTTGGTAACATAATTCTTACCATAACTCCTATGAAAGGTAATGAGTTGTCAAGCTACATAAATGTATTTTTTGGCTAAGTGACAGTCGCAAAAACTATCATAATGTTTCTAAAAATTATCAAATTGAGATTAAATTTTTAAAAAACATTCTATGATATATTTTATATAAATGATATGAATTTGGTATTCCAATTTTTAATGAAATTTATTATGCACAATCATGAACATTCTATAGACTAAACACATGTATCTTCTAGTTGAATGATAGTTTAAAACATTATCATGACTTTGGCTCCACTTATCCAATTAATTTGAAATTTGGATTACATATTTTATATTAAAATATTATCACTAATCAAAATATAGTGACCTAACTCATAACTTAGGTATTACACAAGGTTATGAACCTTATGTCTAGTGATGTAGGCATAGCCTAAGAGAAATAGCCATGACATTTCTATGGTAAATCCAAAGAGTCTAAAATTTTGCATAGACATTTTAGGTGTTATATTATATGAACTCACCAAATTTTATCATCCAATTCATTATGAATAATTACCACAAGTAAGGATACTTCTTGTAAGTGTAATAGTTGGTATGACTTGAAATTTTGTGCAAAAGTTTTAAATGTCATTTTATATGATCCCACCAAGCTTCAGCATCTAATTAATTTTATAAAATCACCATAAGTAAGGAAACCTCATGCTATTGTAACAATTGGTATGCCACAATGGTGACTTTAATTGATATAAAATTTTGTGTAGGGGTTGTAAGTGTTAGTTATTATAATTCCACCAAGTTTCAACATCCAATTGCTTTTGTATCACTATTGTAAGTAAGGAAACCTTGTGCTAGTGTAATAATTGGTATATTTTTTTAGTATATCCAATTTGTCAAAAAATTGATACAAAGGTTTTAAGTGCCATATTATATGGCCTCACAAAATTTAATCAACTAATTCTTACCATAGTTGAAGAACCATTTCTAACAACTTTATGTGACTTAATAGTCTCTGCAGACTGATATAAATAGTAAAAATATATCTACACTTCCTATAGTAAAGGAATACTTTTTAAACATAATTTAAATATATAAAAAAGATCACATAAAAAAATCCATAACCAAAATACTAAAATAATACACCGCACTTTGTTTTTAGTTGATGCAAAATTGTACGAACTCTGGGATGCTCTTGGATGAGACACCCAAGGTTTATAAAATGTTATCTCCTACTCACATGGAAGGATAAATAACAAATCTAATATTTTTGTCATGAGGTAAAGTGACTATGGCATCCACTTCTAACATACCAATAACATCAATAGTTTGTTATTCCTTTTCATATGCCATTTCTAGCTCCTACATGCTAGTTTTCTTTCTCTTCACATTTATGCTCTCTCTCTCTCTCTCTCTATTTCTCCTTGTGGTATTTGGTTCACCACAATCTCTCTTCTTTATGGGATTTGACCCATCATAGACCATCCTCCTCTGCCAAAGGCATAAACATATCTCAATCAACTTATATGTGGGCTGAAACACACTCTCATCTATCCACCACCACCAAAATACTCTTTCCTACATCACACACTCCAATGTGGGATCAAACTCATTACTATCCATCCACCTCTTCCTAAAGCCTTCTTGTATTTTTTCACACTTTGTCCAACCAACTATTGGATCATTCACAACATCATAAACCACTATTTATATCTAATCTCTCATGGGTGAAATCTTATTTATCACTCTCAATAGTATCACAAATGAATCCAAATACACATGGGTATCTAAATGATAACCCATAACATCCAAAATCACATCAAGGATAGTTATTGCCTTCACATCATATATTGTTCACATTGATATAGCTATCAATCTCTCCACCTCAATGACAAATTAAAATTCTTCTCTACATACTTGGGCTTCCATAGACATTAGCAACTCCTTCCACGTGGTTAGCTCAATAAACTCACTCCCAATACCTGAAACATCAAGTTCCTCTACACATATCATGGCTGATCTCAAAATCAAATAAACTCTTTCATCCATCACCATGATACAAACTTTTTTCACAACAAGATTAAGCTTCTCAAAGCCTTCACTGACATTCAAATATTCTTGGGACAACTCTCCTTCCTTAAGTGGCTATGAATGAGCCTCCACTTACATATAATTTTGAGAACAATCATGTTCCCATGATCTAACACTCTCTCTTATCTATATATCAACTTGAAGACACTCAAAATTGGCTATAAAATCAACACCAACCAAATCTCCAACCACCACTACCAAATCAATCTCTTGGTTAGTTTATTCACTCTACATCTCATACAAATGAGCATGCTGGATTGTGCCACACTTAGTCCTCTTCTTAGTTTCTATCTCCATATCTGGACCTGCACATTGCACATACACATTAAGAGAAACAAAATCTCCCTAAAACAACTAATCCACCACTCCATAATGTCCTAAGGATATGATCTCCAACTCCTTTTCAACACTAGCATTATGCTCAAGTTGTTTACTCTCATAATGGACTGTCAATGGCCCATTATCAACAATACTCATGGCTATTTTATGCACTTCAAAATCTTTGATTTCATCTCTTTCACATGTCTGATCCTTCACAATAATATCCTTATGTGTATTTACTTTCACAACCTTCATATCCAATGCTTCTACCAAAGAAACCTATAACTCTATATGGTTTCCTCACTCTCCTCTAACTCTACATGGCTGCAACTTTCATCTGCCTGAAAATCTCAAGGCTATAATATTTACTCACTGTTAACTTTACATGTCTAAAATATTCATTCACCTCTATCATTCCTTGGTTTTCCACAACCCTTATACCATCCAAAGTAGAATTGACAAGCTCATTGTCATCACAAACCAAGGATAAATCAATATTTACCCATTCATGGGACTTCACAATCTCTTGGCCATCACCACACATTAGATATCTAACTATTAGAACCATAAACAATAAGAGAGGGGGAGAGGGGGGTAGGGTGGGTGCGGGGTGTGAATTAGTGTGCAAACATTTTATTTTAATCCATACTTCATTCATTATCCTTTCAAATCAATCTAGTAAATAAGCAATGCATAAATAAGGAATCACATAGACAAGAAGCAAGATATAAACACATGAACACCATAGTTGTGTGGGAAAATATCATGGGGGATAAAACCCATTATAAAACCACTTTTAATAATATCCTATAAGTAATGAAACAAACTTTAGTGAGCCACCAACCCCACAAGGAGCACCAACCCAACTAGTCCTTTAGCAAGATCTAACTTGTAAAGAGGATCCAGCCCTATAAGTAACTTGGAACCAACCCAAACATTTCAAGGAAACTTATAAAATTTAAAACATATAAGACAAATAAAAATCCTTTCTTGACCAAACACCAATTTAGCCAAGACAAGCTTAATCACCTCAAGACATCGTGTTGCTCTCTCAACTGATAGTGACTTCTTATTCAACTATCTCTCTTCTCTATCATATAAATAAATAAATATAATACACCTAAAACACTCTTATGATGTATCTACTAGTTTTATCTCACCTCATTTATCTCACTTCAACCTGCTACCCCTCTCAAACAGCTTTTCAGGCTCACTCACTCAACATGCCTCTTCTAGGCTCATTAAGTCCATTGACCTTATCATCCACCTGTAAAAGATATGTTAGATATTCAAGATTATTTCCCACTTCTTATTATGGTCCTAAATAACCTATTACTTCTCATTCACATAATATCTTCCTTTTGTGTATCTTCTTCTCTTCTCTAACTAGCTCAAATAGGCCAATTAGGCCTTGGTTTTATACCCATCACTTACTCTTACCCATATTGGTCATCCAAAAAACTTAACCCAATTTTATAATATTTTAAATAGGTACATAAAAAAATTTCACACAATAAAAAATCATTACACAAGTTGGTCATCACTCATAAGGACCAAAACTCAACTAGGCCTAATAGAGACCTAATTGAATTAGGCCTTCTCTAAGGCACACATTACACTCTGTCCTCTTGGAACACCTTTAGCCTCAACCAATTATTTAAACACTTATAATATATATATATATATATATGATGATGATGATGATGATGATGATGATGATGATGATGATGATGATGATGATGATGATGATGACTTCCATTTATGTCCACACCACCTGTATGTTCAATTCACAACTTGAACCATGTTATTAGGCCTACTTGCCATTAGCCCTTCATACATCCAGAAAATCTATTTCACACATTTAAAGTAAAAAAACAATTTTTACACATAACCACATTAAAAAATAATATCTATAGATCATTAATTAACTCATTGGTTTCAATATATCCATTGTATTTCACTACATAGGCCAAAAGGCCTCAAACCAACTCTTGCAACATGATCACTCAAAATAGTCAAACACAGTCAAGAAATTTTGACTCTCCAAACTTTAATAGGGAAAAACCATGTATTATAATGAATTAAAATAAACATTTTATACTTATAAAATATCATCATATTAAATATATCCTTAAACTCTTGGCAAAACACATTAATCTCACCTCTATAATGTGACTACTCAAAACTGCGTGTAGCTCCAAAAACACAATCATGAATAACATTATCTTTGGCACTTGAAATATAAATTTCATGAATTATTATTTAGATTAATATTTTATATAATACCTATATGTAAACCTACAACATTTATATATATTTTTTATGGCATCAACCTTTGGTCTTACATACCAATCTCTTAGCGCTCTCTTACATAGTGCTCACATAGTTAGATAAGCCATTTTCGATCCCACATTAAAACTTATCAAACTATGTTTACATATTATATAAAGATATTAAAGATAATTTATGTACCAAAAAACATAAAAAATTTAATTGGATACAATTACTTTTTCTATGGATTCTCATACTTCATCACTTCATTATGCATATCGGGAACAATCCAACTGCCTTATGAACTAGTCACAGTAAACATGACTCTGAACACCTTTAGGATAAAAATAAATATATTATAATAAATTTTTATGATCATAATTAAACCTTAGAATAAATTCAAACTTAAATTTATAGATATGTAATGGTACATATGCAACATATAGATCATTCTTTGAAACACACTCTTTCACTATCTATCTCCACTCAAACAAGTCATCTTGAGAGCACTTTATTTCCTATAAGTGAGCATATTAAAAATTTATAAACCAAGGAAAAATGAGGTATAGGTACTATAAAAATAATTAAAACAATTTGATTCATCCCTAATAATCTGAAACCAAACCTTAATCTTTTTCTCACTTCGATTGGTTTTTCTCACTATTTTCACTCTTTGCCAGTTTAACAATAGGTCAATTTGATTGACCAAAATAGTTGAAATAGAGGCTATAAATTATAAAAATATCACCATGAACCTAAATAAATATTATTGACCTTAAACCTCCATTTATTTTATAATATTAACCTATTCAACCCTACCTGTAACATCAAATTCTTTAGAAACAACGATTTTTTCTGTAGGTTCTGCTCACTACCCTGACAAAACACTGCCACTTGGAGATTCCTGGAGGATTATTATACAATATAAAAACATAAAAATTTCATTAGCAAACCATTTTGGCACATTTATATCAATATATCTCTAATTAGGTTATTAAGAGGGTTTTGAGAGGGTTTTAGGCAAGTTAACCTTCTTAATGTTTGTTCATACAATATTGACCCTAAAACCACTTCCTAATGCTTGGAAAACCTTATTAGGACCATTTTAAATCTATTAAAATATATATATATATATATATATATATATATATATATATATATATATATATATATATATATATATATATATATATATATATATATATTATCTTCCCATTAAACTATCACACATGCTTATGAGCATCAAAATATCCTTCACAAGCTTGGAAACCTTCAATTTGCATACATAAGAGACCTTAAAACATGATTTCTTTCTTTCTCTTATAATCCATGACCTAAAACTTGGTAAAAATACTTTAAATAAACTATAAAACCTAAAAATATGCTCACATATTCTTAAAACATCTTGTAAATTCCTCTTGACCATTCATTAGGCCACACTAGACTAATATGAATGTTAGGTCTAGAACCACCATTTATACTTGGATCTTGAAAACACTTGAAAACCTATTGAATTGTTATTAAACCATCACACACATGTAAAATTAAATCTTACCAATATCATGCACTACAAACCTTTTTTACATAGGTCTCACATTTCTCTTCTTAACAAGCTACCAAGTTTGTGCCTTCACATTAGGTCTCTCATGCAAAAACTAAGCCTCAAACTTGACCTACCTACCATTGTAGATGCACTTTCAAACTTATTCACATGTTCAAACACATTGTATCATGTTATATCAATAATATTCATCCTTCATAGGTCATGTTAACATCTTAGGATCCTTAATTAGATTAGTCAGAGTCAAAGACTAGTTTACTTGCATATTAGACCCGTAGGTCTTACCTCTGTAGCCACACTTTAAAACATACCTAGATTATTTAATGCCTCTAATGTATGTCAAAATATCCTTAGACATCCTCTTATGCCTCTATGCATTCATATCCTAGACCCCTCATGCTCCTTCTTGCACCAAATAAGATATCCCATGCTTAA
Organism: Torreya grandis; assembly: GCA_037957365.1. Taxonomy (NCBI): domain Eukaryota; kingdom Viridiplantae; phylum Streptophyta; class Pinopsida; order Cupressales; family Taxaceae; genus Torreya; species Torreya grandis. Next base: position 1,972,017 of record JARHVA010002339.1, read on the forward strand.
GCCTTCTCATTACTTTATGACATTATCCTTCATCAATGACTTGTAACCACTCATTTCATCATTCTTCATTATGAATCACAAGACATTAAAATGGATCACCATACCTTACACTAAAAGGCTCAAATAGTCAATCTCATCCTCAAGCTTATTTTGACATCAATGACCATACTCAAACATATGACATCAATGAAAACTTGCAACACTCTCCCCCATTGTCATTGATGGTAAGCCATAAATGAACTGATCTAGACAAATTATCCATCAATCTAATCTCTTTCCCCCTTTGACATTAATGACAAAGGGTCTCTACAACTACCACCTTATCTTTTCACTCCAACTTCAATAGTTATACTAAATAAAATTGATCAAATACTTACCTTAGAGTGATTGAACTATTGTTTATCAACTTGACCTATTTCTTATCAGCTTGACATATGACTATCAATACTCCACAAACCTTCCTTGTAGTTCATCATTTGCTTATGATTTGAATCCATTCATCTCTTTATACCTTGCTACCTGATCCTTGGACATGAACTTGATGGCTACCTACTTAGAGATCTCTTGAAGCCATACATGAGCTTCCTTTGACTTCATTTTCATTCCAAGCCCTATACTTTGACAAGAAAACATGTATCTTAATGATACTTTCTTGATTACTCATATATCCTCAACATTTTCCTTGTCTAAATTTGAACACATGTCAACATTAGATGTTACTTGACTCAGAATTCTTATAAAAAAGATAAAGGTCCCCACATTTGACCTCATACTTTGTGCACACTATTTATCTCCTTTTGATCAAAACATGAGCTCAACTAACAAAGTAGCTCAACAATATTCAACAATCAAAAATGAGGAAACTTAAGAAGCATCGTAGATATATATTCCCCCTAAGATCATATATACCATTTTTAGATGAACTCAGAATACTTATTGAGATACCTCACCTTGTTATCTATTGAAGAACACTTCCAATGGTCTTTCATAATCTCATTGATCTTATAGACCAATCTATGACTCATATATTTTTCTTGAAACTCATGATCAATCTGAATTCTTCTTAATGTATTTCAAGTCATCATGGCTTTGATTGGATCATAACAACTTATATGAGGGAAAATACTAGATAGGTCTATGAGAGATCATTCTTTGTTATAAATCTCTAAAAAATATTCATGATAAATATTATTAAGTATATCTATATGTACCATTCATAAAACTTAGTCAAGGTCCTTCTATATTATTCACATGTATTATATGATCCTAATTACATTTTGGTATTCACTAAGATCACTTGACTCCACATGGTAATGATTCAAATCAATCAACTCTTTAGTCATCTTACATTCACTATCCCATGAAATATTGAAAACCTCATTCATGTCAGTCATGCCAAAAGTTTCAAACACCTGCATCATCATCATCCCATGAAATAGATTTTGATTTGTATTTTTTTTATATTGACTTAGACATATTTATTTTAGTTTGTATCATTATGTACTTATTTTACTAGACTCTTGTTTAAGTCTATTTTAGAAGCTCTTAAGTCAATTTATGTATGTTTTTTATAGTTTCAAGTCATACATGTAGAAAAATCTAAATATGAAAGCATATGGCCATAGAAAACTTATTTTTATGTCTTATAGAATTTAGAATAATCACCTAAGACTAGGTCTTATAGTCCTTATATTGCAAAACCTGTTTGTTGGTTTGTTGTCACCTACCTGCCACCTGTATGGTTTTATCTCACCGTAGGTCATACGAAGCTAATTTTTCAAATATAAAAATTGGTGTGGTTAGATAACAGTCCTATCGTCCATCTCATACTAGTTTTTAATAGTTTGGAGTAGACCATACAACTCTTTTGGTTTGAATAATGACTTAGCATTTTATCTTCATCATCTTCACAACCATATGGTTTTCTGATGGTTTGAGATTATACAAACTAGAAAAGAGATTTGATTCCTAGAGAGCAAGGAAAATTAAATCCTATTTCATCTTAGACTAGGATGTATAGCTATGAGATAACTTTTATAGTTTTTTGGAATGTCAAAACATGTCCTCGTCAACCAATTTTTTTGATTCTGACAAAGAGTCTTTTTTAAGTTGTTTTTCACCCATTTTGACAACCTATGCCTACTTTTTATAAAATAAATTACTAAAAATAAATTTTTTGAAGCTTTTAACTAGATAATTGTGTCATCCCTCACATGTGTGAGTATTTATGGTCTATTTTTTTAACTTTTTTATTTTAACAGTGATTTAAAAGAAAATTTTGAATGTAAATTCTCAAACTAAGTAATAGGTGAAGTGGTAAATAATATTTTGGTAGACCATTGTCATGTAGGAGGTCTTGGTATCAAATCCCACTACCTGATTTTTACCAAAAAAAAACCATTTTTGGTGATTTTAAGGCAAAACTTATCTTTCTTGAAGATAAAGCATTCATTTTTTGCATTGTAAAATGCAAATGATATTTTTTCATTAGGGCGAGGGTAAATTTATTAAAGAAGAGGGACATTTTATAATGGTGGGGTTAATATTTGTAAATAGAGCTCATATTTTTTTAATTATTTTTAATTAAAAATAATATTGTAACAATTTATTTATTAACTTTATTCTAATTTTGTTTGTCAAAGATAGAGGGTGAGGTCCAATTTGGTAGGTAGCCAAACACCCTCACAAGAAAACAAAATTTCTCCTTGATTACTTTCAACCACATTACACACTTTCATGCATGTATTATTAGTTGATCTCGATGTATCTTTTTTTTGTGATTTGTTCTCATTTTTACCTTTTGTGGACTTACATTGTACTTGTAGATGCCTATTTTATAGACCCTGACATCCTACAGCTTGTCATTTTTTGATAGTTGATAGTTTTGGATGTGTTTTTGCATTCATGATGTTTTTTACCATTTAACACACTTTTCAATTAGCCAATAACATGCTCTATTCTGAGGTCCATACTTGTTCCTAGTATTTTTGCAGACTGTGCCCTATAGTGATTTTTTATGCATTTATTATTTGCACATTGGCACACTTGTCATTTGTGTCATCTCTCTTCAAGTCCCATTTTTTAGTTCCTTACCTTATTCTAGGAAGACACTTGCACCTTCACTCACGATTGAGAATCCTAAGACTCTCGCTGTCAGACATGATCGACCTGACACAGATTTAAATGTTACCTCATATTTTACTATTGTGTATTTTTTAACCACTCCTATGTAGGTGTCTTCATCCACCATTCCTATTCATTTGGGATGGATTTTAGATCACTTGTGCTGGTGCCATAATTATTTTTGAATATTTTACTAGCATGGTTTCTCTATTGTTTAGCTTTCTTGTCTGCATATAACTCCCTTGTTTTTGGAGCAACTCTCATGATTTGTCATGACTTCTTTGATAGGTTGGCAATATATTTTTTTAGAGATATTATGGGGTATACAGCATCTTCCTTATTTTTTATTTGATATTTTTTGGAATATATTATACTCGCACTAAATTATAAAATGTCATGGAGGGTTTGCTTTTATATCTTAGTTTACCTTCATGCATGTGTACTTTAGTTTATGTAACCTTTACTATTTCAGTTGATAGTATCTTCCATCACCAACAAATCCATCTTCTTAAAGGATTTTATCTATATCTTTGACATCAATTTTTTACTAGTTGATAGTCTCCTACAACTTGAAGTGTAGCTATTTTGATTAGTCCCAGTGTCAACTTATTTTATTTGATAGTTTGATAGTCTTTTTCAATATGATATGGAGTTATTTAAGTGCATACAATGTCAATGTGTCAATTTTCCAGTAGTGGATTCAGTCTACTCATAATTTTTTTTGCATTACTCCATTCAGTCAATAATATAAGGGGGTGTGGTGTAGCTCTTGCTTTTTTTCTTCTTAGTGTTTGAGCTCCTTATTTAACAGTTATGTATTTTTTATGTACTTGTACATTTTGTACCTTTTTGAGCATTTTCTAGATTTATCCTTTGTACATGGGTATCTTATTTAAGCATTTTATTTGTTGGAACTCATGAGTATTATTAAGTCTTAGTGGAATTCTTGGTAATTTTTTTTGTAGTGACACCAATGTGGCATCCCCATTAGTATTTGTGCTCACTTCTCACCATTTACAGTCCCTTTTTTAGAGACTTTCATTTCCATCTTCTCTTAATTCAAGATTCAGGGAGGGTGTTTAGGTAATGCTTCCTTAGGTTTATCATTATACCCATTATTCTAGAGTGTAGTATTCATATTCAGTGATCTTTGTATTCAGCACCATTCTTACTTTAACTTGGTGGTTACAATAACTTGACATCCATGTATCTTGGTAAGATAGATTGACATCCATAGAGATAAGTGGCTTCACATTGCATCTTTTTTTGTGTATGGGTACCTCATCAAGCCTTATTTTTGAGACCTATTTCCTCTATCCACTTAAACTATCCTGAAAGTTGGGAGGTGTTAGTGCAAGTTTTTTTTTTCATAAATTTTCCTGCACATTTGTTGTTAGTTTGCTTATATTTTTTTGTGTACATTATGGAAGTTAGTCCCACATACATAATGATGTTGAGATATGTTTAAATTCCTCATATAAATATGCCTTTGTACCTAATGTAAGATGATTAATTCACATGGAGAAAATTTAAACATTATATAATCTATTTGTGGATAATATATAGTTTATTATTTGTGTGCAATGCATTAACTTCATGGTTGTGGTAATGAGTTCTTGGAGAGATCTTGGTCATAGAGTTTTCTAAACTCTATAATCCAAATGATCTAAAATTTTAAACATAGTAAGATGACTACAATTTTCTATAAACCTACTAAATTTGGTAATGTAATATGTACCACAGCTCTTCCACAAGGTAATGAATCATCAAGCTACATAAATATATATTTTCATTAAGTGGTAGTCATAAAATTTATCATAATGTTTCCACCACTTATCCAATTGAGCTAAAATTTATAAAACACATTCTATGATATATTTTATACCACTTATCCAAATTTTGAATTCCAATTATTAATTTTAATATTTTGTATAACCATTAACCTTATGTAGACTAGACAAATGCATCTTTTGATTAAATACCAATTTAAAAACTATCATAACTTTGGTGCAACTTATCCAATTGAGTTCAAATTTGGAATAATTATTTTAAACTATAATTTATATCACCAATCCAAAATTTGTGAGCTAACTCATATTGCAGGTCTTCTACAAGGTCATGAACATTTTGCCTAGTGATGCAGGCATAGTCTAAAATAAATAGACATAAATTTTTGAGGTAACTCCAAATAATATGAAATTTAGTATAGACATTTTAGATTTCATATTATATAACATCATAAAATTGAATCATTTGATTCATTCTACTTACTGTAAGGATACTACCTGTAAGTATAATAATTGATACATATCCATGGTGACTCCAAATGACTTGAAATTTTGTGTAGAGTTTTCAAATTTTAGGTTATATGATCCCATCAAGTTTAAACATCTAATTCCTTCTGCATCATATTTCAATTAAGGAAACCTCCTACTAGTGTAATAGTTGGTACACCTCTGTAGTGATTCTAAATGATCTAATTTTTTTGTAGAGGTTGTAAGTGTTAGGTAATATGATTCCACCAATTTTTAGCATCCAATTCCTTATACATCATTACTATAAGTAAGGAAACCTCCTACTAGTGTACCAATTGGTACATCTCTATGGTAGTTCCAAATTATCTAAAAATTGATACAAATGTTGTATCATATTATATGACTTCAAAAACATTTATCAACTAATTATTCTATAAAAGGGTATCTAAATTCTATTGTATAACTAAAATATTACATTTTTTCATTTAACTTCTCCATAAAAAAAAAATTCTATGTGACAGTCAAATAGATGTCAAATTTAAAGTTGGAATTAAAAGTAAACACACTCAAGAACATTACAGCTCACCACCCTCCTTAATTGTCATTGAAAAATGCCTCTAGATATAATTCATTTTTTTTTTCTTAAAATTCCCATACATAAAATAATAAGTAGAAATGCCAAATATTTAATAATAAAATATAACTCTTAAGTTGTAAAAGATAACATTCATCTTTATCTTGAGCGAATTTAAATGAATAGATTTTTTATAAAAATAAAAATATTTAGTATGTTTTCATTTATATAAATAAGGTTATGAAATGGTAAATCCCATAGAAGTTACTATAATCGTAGGCATGGATAGTAGTGGGGGTTATAATTTCCTCTCATAAATAATTAAGTATAACATTAATTTTGACGTGCATTTGAATATCACAAGATAATACTTATCTTATATTTGATGTCCATTTAACTGTTACCTAGAAGATTTTATATTTTGCTTTGGGAAGTATTTTGAAAAATTATAATATTTTGGCTATATATTTCCTTTTTGTTCTCAATTTTTGTTTGAGCCTAACATATTGAAATTGATAGATTGATGTTGCTTATCAATAGTCAATAAGATTTTTTGGAAAAAGTAATGAAATTATAAATTAAAATAATATATGTAAAATTTAAGATAAAATTTTAATGTATATAAGTGGAAGCATATTAAGCTTTAAGTGAATACAAACTTTAACATATAGTAAGAGAAATGACACCTTTAAATGATATTCCAAAAATAATCACTTCACTTTAAAATTGACCCATCTCATTTTTTTTACAAAAAAGATTAAGATTTCTAAACTCACAAAGAAAAAATTTAAAAACAATTAATATATGAAATAATTTAGAAACAATTAATTTATAAAATGTATAATAAAAATTAAATAGTTAAAAATGAAGTATTATGTCTATACATTTATTAACACTTTTTTATTATTTATATAAATTCTAAATTGACAAAATTGATTTTACATTTAAGCAATATTGATATGGAAACAACTTATCCTACATTTAAACTTGTTTTTGATGTGAGAGAAAAAATAATTATTTGTGTGGATTGTATAACTTGTTGCACCTATTACACCAAAGTTCTCAAAGTATATATGTAGGATGAAAATAGAAACAAGTATCTTGCATGTAACCATATTTTTAAAAATATATAAGGAAAACATTTAAATTAAAATAAATATTTATTTTTAATATATTTTTAATCAGAAAACTTACTTTTAATTGTAAAATTATTTTTCAAAATTTGACTTATGACACTTTTCAAACAAGGGTGGACTTTATTTCTACTAATTTGTAAATATGATTTATCTTCATTGATTCATGCCATGATCTATATTATAATTTTATATTCACATGCAATTCATTTTTTATTATTGTGATGAAAATTTTCTAAATTTTTATGTTTCAACTTCATTTAATAGAATTAATATATGATGTAAATATTGTTAGAATATTTATAATGTTAACATTATTAATTGTGAGTATTTTTAATAATGTGATAATTACTTACATAAATAGTAAATATAAATATTGTTAGATTTGTTGAATAAACAACTCATATAATAATATTAGTTGTGTGAGTTACAAACAACTCTCGTAGAATAGTGTAGAGTTGTTGTAGGAGTTATTTAGGGAGATTCTCTCTCCTTGAATATAGGATCAAGATCTTCTATATACATGTATGTTTGTTTGTTGAATAATATAAAAAAGTAGAATTATTAAAACTCTATGTTTGGCTCTTGCAATTTATATCACTGGTATCAGAGCGGGGAATTTTTGTGAGAATGGTCTATTAGCCTGTGTAGGGGAAACTTTGTTCTATTGCCCCATATAATGGAAAATATAAATTGAGATCTTCACACTGGTCTTCCAACATACACTTTTCAATTCAAGTGATCAAATTATCATCAAGTCTGCTAAATTTTATAAAGAGGGATTGTGCTTTTGAAGGAGCAGATAGTGAAGATTTGACCATGACAATGCACCATTTAGTTTTTTATTTTGTGTTGATCTACATTTAGTGTGATTAAGAGTCTCTCTTAAGACCGAATCTCTATCAAGATAGTTATGATCTATTTTATCTCTCATCATGAGGACACCTTGACCCAACTACGTATTACTTTCTCTATGAACCTGTCGAATCTTCAGTCAATTCCACTCTGTGAGCATTAGATTTATGATTTGATTCCTTCATTTTTTAGTGGTGTCAAAGAGCGTAATCACAAGGGATCATAGTGATTATCTATTTATGAGAAGAATAGGACTGTGCTTTATTTCTTCTATGAGCTCCTCCTACACTCAACTTCTTCATTCAGATTTAAGAATCTATAGATCACTCACTGTAACTTTTGCATGCATAATTATTTATTTGATTTGGCTCGAGTTACAATTTATCATGTATTTCTTACATCCCTCCATGGCTTCCTCCCTCGAGATCAATCAATATCAAACTATTGTTCATGCTGTCAGGCCATCCGTCTATTTATGCAAATCATGTCATTTGATTAGGTTAGTAGTTATTAAATTTTTAGTGATCATATATTTAGTCTTGAAATATTATTTGTATTTATTTTTGATAAATTCAAATCATATTTATGATCAATATAAAAATTCATTTGTGTATTAAAGTTATTTGGTCATATGTAAGCAACTAGCATTAGGTCATGTCATATGTTAAGTTTTAGTTTTGTGAAGTGTTATTGCAATTTTATAGTTAGTTCTTATTTAATAAGTCATTTATAGTTATTTTGTAAGTCATTAGGTTTTTGGTCGTCTACGTAAAAATTCAAAAGTGTCAAATTTGTTTATTGGGTCTATTGTCAAAATTTGTAAAAAAAAACCTTACAGACATATTTTTGCTTGTACGTGACATCTGAGTCACTATAGAGCTTCAACTCCTCATCATCTAAGTAAGTAGCCATTTATTGGTGGCTGGAGGCTACATGAAGGATGAAGGTTATTCAGCAACCTCTCATCAGGCACCATCGACGAGGTTGCATAATGATCTGGTGGCCATGTGTTTATTGTTGTGTGGTGTGGTTTTCAGTGTGGTAGATACATTTATTTTTTAATTTGTGTGATGTGGAAATGTTCACATTTTGGAATAAGAACATAAAGATATGTTTCATTTTCTATTTAGAACTAAATATACTAAAGTCAAGGAATACTACCAGTGGCAGTGGGAGTCTTCTTTGTTGTGTGAAATCGAGTGGCACGATCGTTCACAGTGGCTACAAGTAAGAAGTTAATTTCTTACATGGTAAAATGTGACATTCAGTGTGTGTTTTTCATTCCCCTACTTGTTTGAAACACCTCTACTATTTAGAGACAAGGGAGAGTGTGGATATAAGGGAATGTGGTCAACAGTTGTATAGGAGGACAACTAACTACAAAAATTCTCTAACTACCTTACTTCTTTATGGAGATGATCAGCCAGTGACACATCTAGTGCGATTAAATGACGTATATGTGAGAAGCATTCCAGTGATCATGTGCAGTAAGATCCAAACAGTGTTATGCAGACCTAAAAGTATGCATTGACATACGACTCTGTTTGGGCCTAATTCTTGAAGATGTATGTTTTCCTCATGCTCACATTAAAGGGGTGTAGATAATATTAATAATATTCACGAGAGTGAATGTTAGAATATTTATAGTGTTAATATTATTAATTGTGAGTGTTTGTAATAACGTGAGAATTACTCACATAAATAGTAAATGTAAATATTATTAGAGTTATTGAATAAACTACTCATATAACAATATTAGTTGTGTGAGTTACAAACAATTCTTGTAGAATAGTGTAAAATTGTTGCAGGAGTTATTTAGGGAGATTCCGTCTCCTTGAATATAAGAGCAAGCTCTTCTATATACATGTATGTTTGTTTGTTGAATAATAAAACAAAGTAATATTATTAAAACTCTGTGTTTGGCTCTTGCAATTTATATCAAATATTTATAATCTATTAATCTAATGCTTATCAGTTCTCTATTCATTATTCAAATATAAATTGAAAAAAATAAAATAATAATAAAAATAAAAATAATTAATATTTTAAACTAATAAATTAAAACCATATTAATATTATATTTTATAATAAATACTACCAAAACATAAAGATACTTGACTATTTCACGACGAAAAACAAAATTATATATACAATCCGCGCCATAATCTTAACGTTCCTCGCAGGAAAATAACCGTGCCTCTAAAATGGCCAACATCACTGGTCTTCTAAGAGAGAAACATATGGTCCAAAACTCTAAACAAAAACCTTGTTAATATTATGCGTTGCCGCGCATGAATCTTGATTCAGAAACCCTTCAGGGCTTTGTGTAAGGTCTAGTGTGATGGTGAGAGAAGAACCCATGGATGAGATCGTGGCTGGAAACAAAATCTGATTGCCAGCTACCAAGCTTGCGCTACTGTTAGACACCTGGAGTTCATCATTTGCGGTAGTATTCATGGCGGCCTTGGCCAAAGGCTTCAGTAAATGACTGTGTTGGCCTGTATAGATAGTAGTCACAATACTGGGGTCTTGAGCGCACTTCTGGACCTGCTTTCTAACTGGGCAAGAAGGTTCCATGGCGCATCTGTAATAAGCTCTCGGCCAGGGGTTGTTTAAGGTCATCTTTTGCCCGTATTTTCGCCATTGACGTCCCTCGCTTACCTGATAACAACAGAACGGCTGAGACTAGTTACACACAAAATCACTTCTACTAAAACCCTAATTGCACACTATCTTCTAGACTTCTTGCAACAGATTTTTACCTTAATTGTATCTGATTTTGTCCGTACGGTATTGATTTTCTTTTGCACGGCCAAAGCTGGAAAGCCCGAGCTCTTCTTATTCCGTAAATCTTCGTCCGTGCATGAATTCCCCTTCTCCCTCTCACTCTCACTCTCAGTCTGCTCGAATATTTTATAGTTTATCTTCCTCTTTTTGGATGGCAGTCGCAAATCTTCAACTGTATGTTTGGACTTCTTCTGTACGGATCTCTGAGAGGTCTCCTCTGAACTCGTGGAATTGATGTCATAATCCAAAACTCCATTATTGATATCCTCTGCTATGCCTGTGCCTAATTTCAGAGTCTTTCCCATGGACTTTGGGGAGGGCCGCAAATACCTTTCCTACAAAACCCAGAAAGAACCCAAAAAAATAATTTAAAAAATTGAGAATTTTATACTGGCTAATTGATCACTGCTATTAAGGATTTCCAAATTATGTACCTGGTGCTTTGTGAGCTGCATTTTCAAGCTATGGTAGTTACTGGACATGAGCTTTATCATGAACATGAGCTTCTGGTTCTCCTCGATTACAAGATTTAAACGGGCCGAAAGCTGCATAAAAAACCTTTTTGTAAAACAATATATGTAGTTTTAAAGTAAGGATTACAGGTAGCCTCGCGATCTGATCAACTGGTATTAACATAGGGTAACAAAACATTCCCAAATATACATCGTCAAAATAAAAACAAGGAATGAACATGAATTTTAGAACGTGTACCTCATTTTTGTGGTGATCCATCTTCTCTGTCCCCTCAAAAATCGAATTGCGAGATTGAATAACCTTGTCTATGGAAGTTTTAAAACTTGCAGAGAAGGATTGTGGGCGTAAGAAGAGGACGGACTCTCCTTCAAAATATTGAAAGGCTTGGCGGCTCCTCTATACGTCGTCTTTTAGACCGTAGCGTTGACGGCGCCCAAGTTTGAATCTAGACTCTTTAAACGTTTTCTTTTTTCAATTTCAACGTGGTTTGTTGATAGGTACATAGCGATGGTCGTTTGAACGTGGTTTGTTGATAAGTTTATAGGGATGGTCAACCATTTATTGATGGAAATGGAAATGAATTTTTTTATTGTATATTATGTTAGTGTTTTGGTTATGATTTGTAAGGTAGTTTAAAGTATATGAGATCATTTTCTATTTCAAGTATGTATTGTGTATTTAATTATGTTTTAAATATGAGGCGAATATATCTTATTCTTTTTCAAGAACATGAATTTTTTATCATTAGGTCAATTCATGATGAATCATGAAAAATAGATAGGAACATTTTTTCATACAAAACAACATTAATTAATATTGATTAAAATTTTGAATTTTCTCTTCAAATTTCATTTAAATATCTTCAAACAACGTAATATAAATAATGGATCTTTTTTAATTAAATTTTATAGATTAAAAGACATATATACATTATAATTTAATATTTTTTTTAATTTAATATTTCTAAATATTTATATTTAGATTACTACATATATTTTAAATATATTTATCTAAAAACTGTCGAGAGATATCAATCTCAAGACCCTTATCTTAGATTTTTTACATAGTATAATATTAATAATTTCATTATTTTCTTCGTAAATTTCTCATTGAGTGGTGATAAATTATGTCAATCTAACTACATTGATGTGTCAAGGTCGCAAAAGTATTTTTTGAAAAATAAAATGGTCCCTAATTCCACCAATATGACTAATATATTATAATTTTTGGATGGAATTCTCCAAGAAATTATTAAAAAACTTTAAGGTGATGGTCAAACAAATATCAACTTTAAAATCAAAACTAAAAGTGAACACACTCATGGATATTATGGTGCATCACCACCCCACTACGATTGTAAAATGCCTCTCGGCATAATAACATACTTTACCACCATACACACCAACTAAATCAGCTACAAAAATAAAAATATACAACTGGTTTACTTTGGCATACTAACGGTTCACAATGTGTCGATGGTTAGTGGCCTTATAAAACATGAATATAGACCTTATTAAATAAATAAAATAAAATTGTTTCTATTGATGGAACTACTAAATACAAAAATAAGTTGAAGTTCAACTTGCTCAAATATCTGAAGTACATATATGTTAAATGCCGAGAGATATCATATTTGAGACACCTATATTAAATTTTTGTCTTGTGTTTTATATAGGTACCTCGAATTTGATATCTCTCAAATTTTAACATTTATGTATTTAAGATATCTATGTTAATAGCACTTATTGTTGTATAAGGTAAAAATAATTATTTATCGTTCATGAAAACACATTTAATACTAGTAGTTGGAGTTGCATCAACAAAAAAATAGCTATGTAGTTAGCAAATTCAACCATTACATATGTAGGTGGTTTACAAGGTGTCAGTCATGATTTGTAAAAAATGATTCAACCATATTTGAATGAACCATTGAAAATATTTTCTTCTATCCACAAGTTTTTAGTGAGCATCACCATTGTGCCATTAGCAATCAATAATTTAACTTCCAATTGTTCATCATCTAATCCTACAACATTACTATTTTTTCCTCTAGTTGCAATGTTTTAGGTACATGTTGGCTCAATGCATGCAATTCTATCTTATTAAGCCGACACACATTGTGATTTGCTACAAATAAATATGTATATTTGTTAAACTCATCTTTTTCACTTGTTTCAAGTCAAGCTTCTATTCTAATAATCAGCCATTGCTAAATTTCAATGGTTGGATGGGTGTCTCTTAGATTTGTTAGAAGTCGTCAAACCCTTTGACCTTGTTTTCTAAAAACTCTATCTAGTGTAACAATAATTCTAAAGTTTTATCATAATAATTTTAATTTTATGGTGCATGCATATGAAGATTTATCCATTACTAGAAGTAACTATATCAAACCTCAAAAAAAATCATAGAGCTTCCATCAAATCACATATCAACATTTTCTATAAATACTTGGTATAGTCAAGAATTTAAATTTTTAAGCATCAATAATGCCTCCAATAAGATAATATTTTCTTGTTCTTTATGCTCTTTGGATTATCATATGCAATGGAGGTGTAGTCTATCATTGATTATAATGTCTAATAATTATATTTAATGTTATTTTTTTATTCTTATTGAGGCTTTCATAACAAAAATTAGATTCCCTTTTTGCAATAACAAGTAAGCCATTTTATTTTGCAATGCTTATGAATTTAATTTAAAAAATAATAATTGACCTTTACTTGAGGTGTTTGTACTACATGGTCTAACAATTATATCAAATGTTGTTTTTTAATTCTCATTGAGGCTTTTATAACAAAAATTAAACTTCCTTTCTACGATAATAAGTAAGCAATTTTATTTTTCCATGCTTATGAATTTATTATTATTTTTTGTTTGTTCTTTACTTGAGGTGTTTGTACTACACGGTGATTGCCTATCAATATCTATTCAACCCAACATGTCAACCTCAAAAACATGCACAAATTATTGTTGGCGTAGCCTTAATATGATCTGCCACTCATGTTGAGTTATGTTTTGTTGGATATTATCTTCATTTTCATCCTCTATTTCGTGTTGAATGCCATTATTTGTTTCAATTACTCACTTTGTATGTCAAGGATTATATTGAAATTGACATCAATTAGATTTTATTATACCATCCTCAAGACCAATGTCTCTTTTAATAGCACAAAATAGTTTATACAATAGTAACTCTAATAAAAAAATCTACAAATTATTGACTATCTTAATTATCTTCATTTTCATCCTCTATCTCATGTTGAATGCCATTATTTATTTCAATTACTTACTTTATATGTCAAGGATTATATTGGAATTGACATCAATTAGATTTTATTATATCATCCTCAAGACCAATGTCTCTTTTAATAGCATAAAATAGTTTATACAATAGTAACTCTAACAAAAAAAGGTCTACAAATTATTGACTATCTTATTTTGAGATGTTGCAAAACCTTGACTTAACCTTATAATAGCACATATTTTTGTCAGTTTTCACTTTTCTCCTCTACAAACTTTAAGACTATACATCTAAATTTTTATGTCTTATTTATACAAGGTCTATCAATACATCTAACAATTATTAATTTCTCATATATTTCATTTTCATCATCCTCTTTTAACATTAATTTTAAAACAATATTGATAAGTTATTTACTCCATTATATATAAGTTCCATCATTTGTGTTAATAAGTTGTCTATTCCATTTTTAGCTAAGTGAAAAGGATCACTTGAAATTTTCTATCATATTGATTCACAAACCTTGACTTCTTAGTCATATAAGTCATTTTTTCAAGTCCAAACCTTCAAAGGAATATAAATGTCATGCTACTAAATTCACCCTTTCAGACTCCATTTCTTGGAGTATCTTTTGCCAATTCAAGTAGTTACCCATTATTTGAATAATAAAAAATCCTCCATCTCCATTTCCATCATGTCTATACACGAGTAACTTAATTCCAATGCATTCTTCTTAATATCTCTTTTAGAATTATTGTTGTTGGAATTTTTAGATCGATAGATCTTTCCTATTCTCAATATAGTTAGGTCGATAGATCTTTTTTATTTTGAATGTAGAGTAGAATGGATACAGGTCTGGTAAAAAATTAATTTTAGAGTTATTGTTGAAATTTTTATCGATAGATCTTTTTTAATTTCAATATAATTAAATTTTTTATTAATAGATCTTTTCTAATATCAATATAATTAAGCTGATAAACTTTTTTTTATTTTGAATGTAAAGTAGAATGGATAAAAATCTGGTAAAAAAATGAGCTGACATATGGCAGATACTATTAGAAATCATTATCATCATCTTTTTTCTTTTTTAAATGTATTAAGTAAATGCCGTAAATTATTTCACTCTTAGTGAAAACTCAATAATTGAGGGAGAACAAAATCTGTCTTGGAATAAATCCGTTAAAGATAATGGTGCATGGAGGAGGTGAAACAAAAAGATCTATTATGACGCTCTGTTCTTGAGGTGAAATGCATGCGTATATCACCTGCTACGAATACGAAAGCGCCGAATTCTTTGTTGATGATAATTAGAATTTCAACTGCTCAAATTTTAATGGTAAATGGTGACCATAAATGCACAGATTATGACAATTTTTGGAAAAATGTAATATAAAATTTGGCATTATGTTGCGTTTCTTCCATAGTTGCCAAACGTCATCCACCTTCAATTAGGTACGTCGTCAATTTTTTGAACTCCATTTTCAACTGCAACTCTGAATGATTCCAACCAGAGAACCCCACAGACTATATAATACCCATATAAAAAATTTCGTAGCACTGTTGGATTTTAATCAGAAGATAATTTACCATGCATCATATATTGTAATTATTTTTTATTTTTTATCATGTCAGCCATTAAAAGTGAACACATCTATAGGGAGTATAGCTCTTCGTTATCCTCGATGTTATTATAATAACACTTTTTAGCATAATAAAATAATTTGTACAGATATCTTAAATGAATTTATTTGGAAAATGTGGAGAGCTATCAATCTCAAAGAGACCCTTATCTTGAATTTTTCACATATTATAATTATAAATAATTTCATTACCTTCTTCACATATTTTCCATTGATTAATGATAAATCATATCAATTTATCTATACCAATATGTCAAATTCAGAAAAAACTTTCTATTAAAAAAAGGGTTCCAAATTTTATTGTATAGCCAAGATATTACGTTTTTTCAATTAACTTCTACATGTAAAAAAGAAAAACTTCTATATGATAATCAAACAGAGGTCAAATTTAAGACCAAAATGAAAAGTGAACACACTTAAGAACATTACAGCGCACCACCCCCTTCGGTTGCCATTGAAAAATGCCTTTCGATATAATTATTTTTTATTTTTTATTAAAATTCTCATACATAAAATTATAAGTAAAAATACCAAATATTTTACAGTAAAATATAACTCTTAAATTGTAAAAGATAACATTCATCTTTATCTTGAACGAATTTAAATGAAAAGGATTTCAATAAAAATGAAAATATTTAATATGTTTTTATCTATATACATAAGGTTATGAAATAGTAAATCTTACAGAAATTACTACTAGAATACATATCTTAATACATCTATGTAAAATACATTGATATATATATAATTCTCTAAAACAATGAGAAAAGAAGTAATTTTTAGAATAGTTTATTTTTCTTTAATTTTTATTTCTCTTTCTTTATTTTATATTTTTGTTTATTTTTTTGGTTTGAGTTTATTTGTATTTATATATTTTTATTTTTTTAAACCATCATATTTTTTATTTATTTTTTTTAATTTAATTATGTACATTTTAATATATTTAAATTATTTTATTTTTTATTTTATAATGTCAGTTTTCAAATGATTAAATGCTGACATTCTCATGCTATTATATCTCTCAACCACTTCCTCTAAATGTTATTATAGAAACACCTTCGGTATAATAATAGTAGGCATGGATAGTAGTGGGGGATTATAATTCCCTCTCATAAACAATTAATTATGACATTAATCTTGATGTGCATTTGACTACCATAAAATAATACCCACTTTACATTTAACATCCATTTAACCTTTATTTAATTTTTTTTATCTTTTAATTTAAGAAGTATTTCAAAAAATCATAATATTTTTATTATATATTTCTTTCTTTTTTTTTCAATTTTTTTGAACATAACATATTGAAATAGATAGATTGATTCCACTTATCAATACTTAATAAGAATTCTTTTTAAATTAATGAAATTATTAATCAAAATGATATACATAAAATTTAAGATGAAATTTTAATATATAAATAAAGGTATATTAAAATTTAAATTAATTTAAGATTTAACATATATTAAGAGAGTTGGCACCTTTAAATGATATTTCAAAAATAATAACCTTAGAATTGACACATCTCATTTTTTTTTTAAAAAGATTAAAATATCTAAAGTCATTTAAAAAAATAATTTAAAAACAATTAATATATAAAATAATTTAGAAACAATTAATTTATAAAATGCATAATAAAAATTGGATAGTTAAAGATGAAGCATTATATCTATATACGCATTGACACTTTTTTATTATAATAAAAATTGAATAGTTAAAGATGACGCATTATGTCTACACATTTATTGACACTTTTTTATTATTTATATAAATTCTAAATTTATGAAATTGCTTTTACATTTAACCAATCTTGATAGGGAAGTAATTTATCCTACATGTAAACTTGTTTTTGATGTGAGCAAACTAATAATTATTTATGTGGATTGTATAACTTGTTGCACTTATTGTGCAAAAGTTCTCAAAGTATGTATGTAAAATGAAAATAGAAGCAAACATCTTCCATGTAACAATATTTTAATATTTTCTTGTCAATGTGGTACACATATATAATAAAAACATTTAATTTATTTTTATAGGTATTTTTTTATTAGTAAAGTTGATTAGTCACTGCTTCAAATTAACAAATTTGACATGACAATCTTCTTTCCATATAAACTGGACTCCTTTTCACAGCAGATTTTCCAAAGGGGATGATATAGTGACGTACCCCTTGATGAATTTATGGTAGTAACTAATGTATCCCATAGAATATTATACTCTTATTTAAGTCTTGGGTGGTGGCATGCTCACAATGACTGTGATCTTAGCCTAGTCTACCAGTATTCCTTTACTATACACTACATGACCTAATAAAACACTAAAAGATGTGAAAAAAAAATGTCTTCAAATTTATCTCTATTCAAAATGCTCTAAATTTGTCTAAAATTAATCTAAGTTTTGATAAATGTTCTGTGGACAAAGAAAATGCTGCCCAGTCATCCAAATATACTTCCAAGAAGTCATGTATGAAATCTTTAAATCTAGTCAACTTAACCCTAGAGAACACTGCAAGTGCATTTTTGAGTCCAAATAGCATGACCTTGTAAGTGAATAAACTCCATTCTATTTTGAATGTGGTCTTGGTCATGTCCTCTTCTACAATGGGTATTTGATGGTAACCATTCAATCTATCTGTGACAAGAACACTTCATGCCCTTTGATAGCCTCTAAAACTTCATCCATGAAGAGAATGTGAAATGGATAATTGACACAATCAGCATTGAGGAAGTGGTAGTCTCCATAGATGCATATCTCCCTAGTATTCTTTGGTTGTACTACCATGAGGCTAACCTAATCAAATTTCTTGACTAGGAAGATAATCCCTGCTTCCAACATGCAATCGAGTTCATCTTTCAATTTCATCTTCATTTTTGGGTTAGCCTATATGGTCTCTTCTTGATTGCCCATGCACACTCCTTTAAATATATGTGCATATCCCCCAAAGAAGGAGCAACACCTTTGACTTCTAGGAAAGTTATAGGAAAGACATCCTGATAGTCTTGGAGTAACTGCAAAACCTCTGAGATATCTTCCTGCATCTAATAATCTTTGACATGCATTATTTTGGGTCCATCGTTTGTGCCAATATTTTCTATATGTTCCTTTAAAGGCTCCTCATACATCCTGCATTCTTCTTTAGGAATGAAATTTCATAGTATCTATTCTCCTTCATGTTCTGGGAACTATATATGTCACAACTTTTCCTCCTCCATTTCCTCTATGACTAGTTTTGGTAGAGGCTCTAACTCTCTCTTTGGTTAAAAGAGATCCCCTATATTTATGTAATCCTCACTATCCATCCTATAAGATTTCTCATCCTCCTCTTGTATCCTATGGAAGGGCTGAATCCATGGTTGGGCCTCACCTAGGCCAATTTCCTAAATCTTTAGGATGTGAGTTGGGATTTTCATTATGGCTTCATGTGAACTAGGTTCATATGGTAGTCTTTAACATAGAATTTTTTTCATCTTGTGTAAATTGAATTATACTTTAGGATTATCACTTTCAAAAATTAATGTTTGAATGAAATCAACTTGGATCTAGGCCCAAAGCTTTATTTCTTTTCGTCTCTCTTGATGGATATACCATACTATAGGGAAAAACCCAAGGTATAGATGAAACTATGTGGACAGAAGCTAGGAGTAATACCCTCTAACATCCATACCTTAATACACCTATACACTGTAATCCCAAACATTTTCCCTCTTGATAGATGGGTTAATATCTTCTGACAGTCTCTGGTAACTGGAATCAAGCTATGAGTAACCCGTACACTTATTCCCATGTTAACTGCATATCCTTATTGATGGCCTACTAGTTCGTAGCATTCCCCTTCATCACATAGTCAAGAGCACTAACCCTATGGTTCTCATTTGGTATCTATTATTGAAATTATGAAATGAATTCACCAACATCCTCTGTGGTAAAATATTAGTCTATTTATCACTCAATCATAAATAACATTTGTAATGATTACATCTCATGATCTCTTTTCATCTAGTTGAGTACATGGGTTTTCAAGTCTCCACTAATTTAAGAAGTTGTATCCCATGGGAGAACACCCTCTGCATTGTGTTCTATGTAGTCTTTCTCAATACAATTCATTTGATATATAAAATATATATTATATTGTGTTTGAGATCTTACCATCATTGATCACACATCCTCCTCAACCTTCTGAGGGATATCCAGGTTATTCAGATCCATCTTGTCCAAGAATCATTTTTTACTAAGAATATAAGTCTATAGAATAATATTCTTGTAGAGAAAATTATACTCAGTTGATCATAGAGCCTTCTGCTTATCTTTGATTGAAAACTTCATCCAACTAGCATTGAAACTAGTATAAGGTGAGTCTAGCTCTTTTGGAATGATATAAGGCCTAGGTACAGTCTTGTTCAGAGGAATGACAATGATCTTGTCATCTTGATGAGAATCCAATTGATTCATGACTGTGTTAATAGTTATATACCCATCATAGACCCACTTCTTCCCTATCAAAGCAGGGTAGTGAGTATCATCTATCTTTATATGAATCACTTCAAAATAACCTCACAAGTTGAGTTCTATGACTTTGATTTCTACATACTCTAGGCGACCAATAAGTTTGACACTTCCATAGTCTATAAGGCTGAGTGTGATAGGACTATATCTCAATACAGGTCTTCTTGAGGCTTCTCAAGTGGATTCAAGGATCATATTTATAGTGTTTCCAAAGTTGAATACAACATTGGGTATGTCATACCTAGTTAATTCTATGTCCATCCTTACATCAATGTACCAAGGTTTCCTGGTATTTATAAACCAAACCAACTTATCCATCTATTGATGTATTTTGTGCATACATTCTAGCAAGTTATAGAGCAAGGTCATGATGTTCTAGGAGATATCCTCATTGCATAGTGTATTGAGGAGTTTCATCAAATTCATCAATGTATTAATAACCCCATCTTATCTTCATTTATGCACTATCTTCCCATACATATGTGCGTCAAGAGTAGTATCATCCACTTCATTCATCCCTTACTACTAGATTGTCTTCAAAATCTACGTAGATTCCTACACTAGGCCCATTTTAGTAGTATGTTCAGGGTATCAATTTGGCTTCACATTTTTAATACCTAAGTCTTTAGGCATTTCCAATGGAGGCAACCCCTCTTTTACACGCTATTATCTAGTTACTCCCTATAACATGGTATCCTCCCTTAGCTACGTATGGATCATGTTAACATTTCTAATAGGTCTCTCCCTCTATTGTCTTTCTAAGACTAGAAAATCTTTTGTATTGTGCTACTTTATCATCATGCAGTATGCATAGTTAGGTTGCCTATAAGGATTTGCAAGACAATTTATCTACACATGGGTTAGTTCTTTGTATAGATAAAAATGAATGGGTGGCCTATGGCCATTGTTTCCTCGACCTCCCTGCACACCACTTTGGTATCCACCTCTATTTCATTAAAAACTTCATCCAGCTTGGTGTTGTTTTTTCCCAAAATTGATAGTATTCTGGGATGCATTCCATCCTTGATGTTATGAATATTTATTAAATCAATCCACTTGAAATTATGGTGGGTTTAGGGCCCATATTTATTGTTACACTTGAGGAATCATAGGGTTCTATGGAGCTTGATATGGTTAGGTCACAGTCGATTATGAGAATTTCTATGACGTAATATTCTAATTTTACATAGAAGGTAGGGGACCCACCAGTGTTTGAGGTTGTTTCAATGCTTTAGGGAACCAAGACATCACTAAAGGATTCTAATCTAGTATGATGCTCCTTGGATTAGCCTATAATGTAGCTATGGCTTTCTGTGCAACAACCATGAATACGTTCTTAGTTATATCCTCCTTCAATTCCTAGAGTGTGAGGTAATACTTATCATCATGTGTAAGTGACTTATAGAATTTAAAATACATGTTCTATGGAGTTTTGATGTACTATTGTAAAATATGACATTGCGAGGTTTCATTCCCTACTACTCTACATATCTTGTAAAACTCCATCTTAACTTGAGGGCATTCATTTCTATGATGCCCTTGTTATCTATGCTCTATGCACCATAAATATGACTTGTGTCTCTCAACCCTTCCTTGAAACTGATCCAATCTATTCAAAATAGTTTTCAAGGTAATTTTATCATGGAAGATGGTGCAGTTATGTTACCATACTCTTAAATCTACTACAATCAAATCACAATTGCTCTAGCACCTATTTTATCTCTAAATTGAGTTTGGGCCATGGAAAATCTTATCTTTGGTCATAAACCTTATACAAACCAAGAAAATTTATCTTCATCTTCCAAAACAAATTCTATCTTATTGATGATGTTAGAGAATCTATGATTGTAGTCACCAAGGGTCTCTTGGGGTGCTTGTCAGATTTCTTTCAAATCCTAGATTGTTTGGCTCAAACTCTTCTTAACCTTAAAATCTATGATGAACCAGTTTTTAACATCATCCAAGGATGATATGGATGTATTTTTTATAAAGATGAAATCCAGTACACATCTACCCAAAGCATTGATCAATTCAAACTTATTAATATTATCATTGGTGATTTCCTTGTCCTACCATTTCATGTTTCAGGTAAGTAAGTAATATTCAGGGTCCACAAACCTAACATAGGGATCCAATTTTATAAAATCACCCAATTGAGATACCATAATAGGTTTCCTATATATATCATAATTTATTGTGTTACGATCAGCATTAAGGATGTTTGTGCTTTCAGAGACTTCTATGCACTTGGAGATGGCTCTTGATCTAGTGTAAGTTATGATGTCTCCTCTGGTTATGTGGATGTGGTGTTTATAGACATATCTCCATCATTTCCTTCTTCTTCTTCTTCTAATATATTAAGTTGTGTAATTAAATCCTTAGCCTACATAAGGATTAGAAGATCTGTATCTAGAGCAAGTAATGTTGTTATTCTCTTCTTCTATTGGTTTGAGAAACTCTATGCAACTTCATGATATGCAAATTTTTTTACTTCTAGAGTTTTTATATAAACTTATTCTATAATTGGTCCTTTCCAAGTGTCCTCTTCTAAATTCATATGGTAATTATTGTGATTTTGAAAAAAAATGGAATCGATGGATGTGTGCTTCCTTGGCAGATCATCCTTACCTCTAAAGATGTATCTCTCAAAACATGAACCTGTATTGTGTCTATGGCTATAAGGTAATCCTTGATGTTATTTCTATAATAACCCTTCTAAAAATTGCTAACTTTTACTCATATGTTCTACTTATATACTACTATCTTTTTCTTTTATCCATGCTAAACCCTCATCGCTTCCTCTCGCTCTATCTTTATTTGGCTCGAGATACTCACTTTATTTATATTCACTATATCCTATTCCTTATCATCTCTTCTCATCCAAATCATCAATGCTACTACTAATCCTTCTATTCATAATTTCTTGAAGAGCACTCTATCTATTCCATCTCCTCTATTGTCATAACTCTCAATCTAACGCTAGAGTCTTTTTTTATCCTTCTCCTCTAGATTCTCCATGTTGGACTCAGGGTCAAGCTCTATCTTTTCATATTTGATTCATTCTCCCCTATCTTTCATACACCCCCATATGCCCGAAATGACTACTCCATATTAGTAAGAATGGGCACCATAGCCTTTTCTATAGCCAACATTTTGATCAATATCAAGAGTTGTAAGAATTTTCCTCTGATTCCACTCTAAAATAGATCATTATGTCAAAGGAAAAATATCCTTACACTATAAACTCAATGATATATCCATCAATAGTGGAAACTATCCAATGATCGATCACATGAGTCCAACTTGTCACCATATTCTATAGCTATTCTATCTTCCCCTTAGTCCATATAATGCTATCACTTCCTTGTGGTCAAAAACAATGATATTTAATTTGAGCTAACTAATCAACTAGCAGGATTGATAATTCATACCAAAATATCTCTTAAATTTCATTGTAGAGGTGTTCTTGTATAATATCCCTTGAGGTACACCCAATTCTTTGGCCTTCTTTCTCTCTAAATTCAATAATTTTATGGTCTAACCATCTCTCCACCTCTCTTTGGGTCAGTAACCATTATAACATATCCATACTCATTGTACCATTGTTAGCATAGGTTCCTAGGTTTCACCAGAATATGTTAATTAAAGATATAGGCTGTGCAAAATTACATAGCGATCTTGTATAATGATTTAATTAAGACTTTGAGTCCATAAGCAAGGTTTATCATAGATAAATATATTTGTTTAAAGGTTCAATGAATAATAGGAACTACTTACATATATAGAGATATTTATGCATCAAAGCAATATAATGAAGGAAACATTCATAAGAACATAATAAACTCTATGATTATACAAATAAAAAACATAAATACTTAGAATTCATATTTAAAAGATCTAATACCAGGGATTATAATAAGGAAAACCTTATAGGTAGATGTCTAGTTATGTAAATACTTTGTGCAAAAAAAATTTCAAAATAACATTCACCATTCTATTACTCACATACATGTCAAAATCAACATAATTGTCAACCCTTCTATTATATTCATTACAAATATTTATAGGTATTAATTCTTATACTTACAACTTCAAGATTTACCATTCTAAAAATAGGTCTCCATATCGCATTCAATGGAATCTTGAACAACATGGAAATTCCTATAAAAACTCCTAACAACCCATAAACAAAATATAACTAAAATTAAAATAAGACATTCTGGTACATATAAATTATTTTACATTTACCTTTTACCACTAACACTTAAGAACAAAGTTTGGTTGATCAAGGTTGTTGTTTGGGACCATTGTTCTTGTCAAGATTTGATAACATTAAATTATCATTGGAGGTGTCTTAAACCATGATCCAAGTTATTTATTCATCTGTTATGAGTCTAATCCTCTTAAAAGAATTCAGACAATCCTAGTTCATCCCATACAGGCTCAAGAAGTCAAAAGTTGTTTTTTGGTGATCCACTAAACCAAATCACTCACAATCTGGTAAACTTGATTTATACTTAATTTTTTACATGACCAAATATTATATGTTATCCAAAATCAAGTTGATTACAAGGTTTATTTGATTGATTAATAATAGACCTAGTATATGAGGCCTAAAAGAAGGTTCAACTTAAGAACAATGACCTCATGAGTTCTTAAGAACTATATCTTTGAAAGATTGGTATTTAAAAATAAAATCATAATATTCACAGGATTCAAATGGTGTTTTGGGACAACAATAAATACAATAGGGTCATTATACTTTGCATTCAAGAGAATATACAGTCCTAAGGAGGCAAAATTTTGCTTAATAGGTTAAACAAGACTGAATCAGTCTTTGTGGTCATTTAATGATGTTTAGAAAGTTTACAAGGAATATATATATAATTTAATACCATTTTATGATTCTTTTATATATTAAGTGAGTTAAAAGTGAAGTTTTAGAAGGATCTATGTTCAATGTATATCAATGTGTTAGTACCCTATGTTACATCTAAGTAAGTTGTCTTTTGTCAATTTTAGATATTCAAGTGTCTGATTTATTTATCATTGGTCTATTCAAGACAAATATAGATAAGGATATTCTTATTAAAAAGATTAAGAGATTGTAAAGATAAAGAAAGGTTTAATTTTGCAAGTAAAGTACAGAAAGAGTAAGTGGATCACTTAATTGACACCACTTTTTGTAGTAACAAGTAAGCCATTTTATTTTTCCATGCTTAAAAATTTAATTATTTTTTTGGGTTTGTTCTTTACTTGGGGTTTTTATACTACATGATGATTTTCTATCAATATCCCTTCAACCCAACATGTTATTCTCAAAAACTTGCATAAATTATTGTTGGTGTAGTCCCAATGTGATCTCCCACTCATGTTGAGTTGTGTTTTGTTGGATATTATCTTCATTTTCATCCTCCATTTCATGTTAAATGTCATTATTATTTTTAATTGACCACTCTTTAATCCAAGGATTATATTGAAATTGACCTCAATTAGATTTTATTATACCATCCTCAAGACCAATGTCTCTCTCCATAGCACAAAATAGTTTGTACAACAATAAGCCTTAAAACATGCAGAGATGGATTGATGGCATAATAAGAGGATATAATATCCTTTAAAATATTGAAATCCTTGGTGGATCCTCTATATGTCATCTTTTAGACCATAGCATTGACGATGACCAAGTTTTAATCTAGACTCTAGACTCAATGATATTGGAAATGTTTTTTGTTTTCAATTTCAATGTGGTTTGTTGATAAGTTGATAGGGATGGTTGAATATTTATGGATGGAAATGGAAATTTAATTTGTTTAAGGTTTATGATGTCAGCATTTTGGTTATGACTTGTAAGGTAGTTTAAATTATATGATACCATCTTATATTTTGAGTATGTATAATATGTTTAAGTGTGTTTTAAATAGTGTTTTAATATAGTATAATTATTAATAATTTCAATACTTTCTTCCTAAATTTTTCATTGAGTGGTGATAAATTATGTCAATGTAACTACATTAATGTGTCAAGTTTGAAAAAGTATTTTTCAAAAAATAAAAATGGCCCCAAATTCCACCAATATGACTAATATATTATAATTCTTGGATTGAATTCTCCAAGAAATTATAAAAACATTAAAGTTTACTAGTTTACTTGCATATTAGACCCGTAGGTCTTACCTCTGTAGCCACACTTTAAAACATACCTAGATTATTTAATGCCTCTAATGTATGTCAAAATATCCTTAGACATCCTCTTATGCCTCTATGCATTCATATCCTAGACCCCTCATGCTCCTTCTTGCACCAAATAAGATATCCCATGCTTAAGCCTTCTCATTACTTTATGACATTATCCTTCATCAATGACTTGTAACCACTCATTTCATCATTCTTCATTATGAATCACAAGACATTAAAATGGATCACCATACCTTACACTAAAAGGCTCAAATAGTCAATCTCATCCTCAAGCTTATTTTGACATCAATGACCATACTCAAACATATGACATCAATGAAAACTTGAAACACTCTCCCCCATTGTCATTGATGGTAAGCCATAAATGAACTGATCTAGACAAATTATCCATCAATCTAATCTCTTTCCCCCTTTGACATTAATGACAAAGGGTCTCTACAACTACCACCTTATCTTTTCACTCCAACTTCAATAGTTATACTAAATAAAATTGATCAAATACTTACCTTAGAGTGATTGAACTATTGTTTATCAACTTGACCTATTTATTATCAGCTTGGCATATGACTATCAATACTCCACAAACCTTCCTTGTAGTTCATCATTTGCTTATGATTTGAATCCATTCATCTCTTTATACCTTGCTACCTGATCCTTGGACATGAACTTGATGGCTACCTACTTAGAGATCTCTTGAAGCCATACATGAGCTTCCTTTGACTTCATTTTCATTCCAAGCCCTATACTTTGACAAGAAAACATGTATCTTAATGATACTTTCTTGATTACTCATATATCCTCAACATTTTCCTTGTCTAAATTTGAACACATGTCAACATTAGATGTTACTTGACTCAGAATTCTTATAAAAAAGATAAAGGTCCCCACATTTGACCTCATACTTTGTGCACACTATTTATCTCCTTTTGATCAAAACATGAGCTCAACTAACATAAGTAGCTCAACAATATTCAACAATCAGAAATGAGGAAACTTAAGAAGCATCGTAGATATATATTCCCCCTAAGATCATATATACCATTTTTAGATGAACTCAGAATACTTATTGAGATACCTCACCTTGTTATCTATTGAAGAACACTTCCAATGGTCTTTCATAATCTCATTGATCTTATAGACCAATCTATGACTCATATATTTTTCTTGAAACTCATGATCAATCTGAATTCTTCTTAATGTATTTCAAGTCATCATGGCTTTGATTGGATCATAACAACTTATATGAGGGAAAATACTAGATAGGTCTATGAGAGATCATTCTTTGTTATAAATCTCTAAAAAATATTCATGATAAATATTATTAAGTATATCTATATGTACCATTCATAAAACTTAGTCAAGGTCCTTCTATATTATTCACATGTATTATATGATCCTAATTACATTTTGGTATTCACTAAGATCACTTGACTCCACATGGTAATGATTCAAATCAATCAACTCTTTAGTCATCTTACATTCACTATCCCATGAAATATTGAAAACCTCATTCATGTCAGTCATGCCAAAAGTTTCAAACACCTGCATCATCATCATCCCATGAAATAGATTTTGATTTGTATTTTTTTTATATTGACTTAGACATATTTATTTTAGTTTGTATCATTATGTACTTATTTTACTAGACTCTTGTTTAAGTCTATTTTAGAAGCTTTTAAGTCAATTTATGTATGTTTTTTATAGTTTCAAGTCATACATGTAGAAAAATCTAAATATGAAAGCATATGGCCATAGAAAACTTATTTTTATGTCTTATAGAATTTAGAATAATCACCTAAGACTAGGTCTTATAGTCCTTATATTGCAAAACCTGTTTGTTGGTTTGTTGTCACCTACCTGCCACCTGTATGGTTTTATCTCACCGTAGGTCATACGAAGCTAATTTTTCAAATATAAAAATTGGTGTGGTTAGATAACAGTCCTATCGTCCATCTCATACTAGTTTTTAATAGTTTGGAGTAGACCATACAACTCTTTTGGTTTGAATAATGACTTAGCATTTTATCTTCATCATCTTCACAACCATATGGTTTTCTGATGGTTTGAGATTATACAAACTAGAAAAGAGATTTGATTCCTAGAGAGCAAGGAAAATTAAATCCTATTTCATCTTAGACTAGGATGTATAGCTATGAGATAACTTTTATAGTTTTTTGGAATGTCAAAACATGTCCTCGTCAACCAATTTTTTTGATTCTGACAAAGAGTCTTTTTTAAGTTGTTTTTCACCCATTTTGACAACCTATGCCTACTTTTTATAAAATAAATTACTAAAAATAAATTTTTTGAAGCTTTTAACTAGATAATTGTGTCATCCCTCACATGTGTGAGTATTTATGGTCTATTTTTTTAACTTTTTTATTTTAACAGTGATTTAAAAGAAAATTTTGAATGTAAATTCTCAAACTAAGTAATAGGTGAAGTGGTAAATAATATTTTGGTAGACCATTGTCATGTAGGAGATCTTGGTATCAAATCCCACTACCTGATTTTTACCAAAAAAAAACCATTTTTGGTGATTTTAAGGCAAAACTTATCTTTCTTGAAGATAAAGCATTCATTTTTTGCATTGTAAAATGCAAATGATATTTTTTCATTAGGGCGAGGGTAAATTTATTAAAGAAGAGGGACATTTTATAATGGTGGGGTTAATATTTGTAAATAGAGATCATATTTTTTTAATTATTTTTAATTAAAAATAATATTGTAACAATTTATTTATTAACTTTATTCTAATTTTGTTTGTCAAAGATAGAGGGTGAGGTCCAATTTGGTAGGTAGCCAAACACCCTCACAAGAAAACAAAATTTCTCCTTGATTACTTTCAACCACATTACACACTTTCATGCATGTATTATTAGTTGATCTCGATGTATCTTTTTTTTGTGATTTGTTCTCATTTTTACCTTTTGTGGACTTACATTGTACTTGTAGATGCCTATTTTATAGACCCTGACATCCTACAGCTTGTCATTTTTTGATAGTTGATAGTTTTGGATGTGTTTTTGCATTCATGATGTTTTTTACCATTTAACACACTTTTCAATTAGCCAATAACATGCTCTATTCTGAGGTCCATACTTGTTCCTAGTATTTTTGCAGACTGTGCCCTATAGTGATTTTTTATGCATTTATTATTTGCACATTGGCACACTTGTCATTTGTGTCATCTCTCTTCAAGGCCCATTTTTTAGTTCCTTACCTTATTCTAGGAAGACACTTGCACCTAAGACTCTCGCTGTCAGACATGATCGACCTGACACAGATTTAAATGTTACCTCATATTTTACTATTGTGTATTTTTTAACCACTCCTATGTAGGTGTCTTCATCCACCATTCCTATTCATTTGGGATGGATTTTAGATCACTTGTGCTGGTGCCATAATTATTTTTGAATATTTTACTAGCATGGTTTCTCTATTGTTTAGCTTTCTTGTCTGCATATAACTCCCTTGCTTTTGGAGCAACTCTCATGATTTGTCATGACTTCTTTGATAGGTTGGCAATATATTTTTTTAGAGATATTATGGGGTATACAACATCTTCCTTATTTTTTATTTGATATTTTTTGGAATATATTATACTCGCACTAAATTATAAAATGTCATGGAGGGTTTGCTTTTATATCTTAGTTTACCTTCATGCATGTGTACTTTAGTTTATGTAACCTTTACTATTTCAGTTGATAGTATCTTCCATCACCAACAAATCCATCTTCTTAAAGGATTTTATCTATATCTTTGACACCAATTTTTTAATAGTTGATAGTCTCCTACAACTTGAAGTGTAGCTATTTTGATTAGTCCCAGTGTCAACTTATTTTATTTGATAGTTTGATAGTCTTTTTCAATATGATATGGAGTTATTTAAGTGCATACAATGTCAATGTGTCAATTTTCCAGTAGTGGATTCAGTCTACTCATAATTTTTTTTGCATTACTCCATTCAGTCAATAATATAAGGGGGTGTGGTGTAGCTCTTGCTTTTTTTCTTCTTAGTGTTTGAGCTCCTTATTTAACAGTTATGTATTTTTTATGTACTTGTACATTTTGTACCTTTTTGAGCATTTTCTAGATTTATCCTTTGTACATGGGTATCTTATTTAAGCATTTTATTTGTTGGAACTCATGAGTATTATTAAGTCTTAGTGGAATTCTTGGTAATTTTTTTTGTAGTGACACCAATGTGGCATCCCCATTAGTATTTGTGCTCACTTCTCACCATTTACAGTCCCTTTTTTAGAGACTTTCATTTCCATCTTCTCTTAATTCAAGATTCAGGGAGGGTGTTTAGGTAATGCTTCCTTAGGTTTATCATTATACCCATTATTCTAGAGTGTAGTATTCATATTCAGTGATCTTTGTATTCAGCACCATTCTTACTTTAACTTGGTGGTTACAATAACTTGACATCCATGTATCTTGGTAAGATAGATTGACATCCATAGAGATAAGTGGCTTCACATTGCATCTTTTTTTGTGTATGGGTACCTCATCAAGCCTTATTTTTGAGACCTATTTCCTCTATCCACTTAAACTATCCTGAAAGTTGGGAGGTGTTAGTGCAAGTTTTTTTTTTCATAAATTTTCCTGCACATTTGTTGTTAGTTTGCTTATATTTTTTTGTGTACATTATGGAAGTTAGTCCCACATACATAATGATGTTGAGATATGTTTAAATTCCTCATATAAATATGCCTTTGTACCTAATGTAAGATGATTAATTCACATGGAGAAAATTTAAACATTATATAATCTATTTGTGGATAATATATAGTTTATTATTTGTGTGCAATGCATTAACTTCATGGTTGTGGTAATGAGTTCTTGGAGAGATCTTGGTCATAGAGTTTTCTAAACTCTATAATCCAAATGATCTAAAATTTTAAACATAGTAAGATGACTACAATTTTCTATAAACCTACTAAATTTGGTAATGTAATATGTACCACAGCTCTTCCACAAGGTAATGAATCATCAAGCTACATAAATATATATTTTCATTAAGTGGTAGTCATAAAATTTATCATAATGTTTCCACCACTTATCCAATTGAGCTAAAATTTATAAAACACATTCTATGATATATTTTATACCACTTATCCAAATTTTGAATTCCAATTATTAATTTTAATATTTTGTATAACCATTAACCTTATGTAGACTAGACAAATGCATCTTTTGATTAAATACCAATTTAAAAACTATCATAACTTTGGTGCAACTTATCCAATTGAGTTCAAATTTGGAATAATTATTTTAAACTATAATTTATATCACCAATCCAAAATTTGTGAGCTAACTCATATTGCAGGTCTTCTACAAGGTCATGAACATTTTGCCTAGTGATGTAGGCATAGTCTAAAATAAATAGACATAAATTTTTGAGGTAACTCCAAATAATATGAAATTTAGTATAGACATTTTAGATTTCATATTATATAACATCATAAAATTGAATCATTTGATTCATTCTACTTACTGTAAGGATACTACCTGTAAGTATAATAATTGATACATATCCATGGTGACTCCAAATGACTTGAAATTTTGTGTAGAGTTTTCAAATTTTAGGTTATATGATCCCATCAAGTTTAAACATCTAATTCCTTCTGCATCATATTTCAATTAAGGAAACCTCCTACTAGTGTAATAGTTGGTACACCTCTGTAGTGATTCTAAATGATCTAATTTTTTTGTAGAGGTTGTAAGTGTTAGGTAATATGATTCCACCAATTTTTAGCATCCAATTCCTTATACATCATTACTATAAGTAAGGAAACCTCCTACTAGTGTAGCAATTGGTACATCTCTATGGTAGTTCCAAATTATCTGAAAATTGATACAAATGTTGTATCATATTATATGACTTCAAAAACATTTATCAACTAATTATTCTATAAAAGGGTATCTAAATTCTATTGTATAACTAAAATATTACATTTTTTCATTTAACTTCTCCATAAAAAAAAAAATTCTATGTGACAGTCAAATAGATGTCAAATTTAAAGTTGGAATTAAAAGTAAACACACTCAAGAACATTACAGCTCACCACCCTCCTTAATTGTCATTGAAAAATGCCTCTAGATATAATTCATTTTTTTTTTTTTCTTAAAATTCCCATACATAAAATAATAAGTAGAAATGCCAAATACTTAATAATAAAATATAACTCTTAAGTTGTAAAAGATAACATTCATCTTTATCTTGAGCGAATTTAAATGAATAGATTTTTTATAAAAATAAAAATATTTAGTATGTTTTCATTTATATAAATAAGGTTATGAAATGGTAAATCCCATAGAAGTTACTATAATCGTAGGCATGGATAGTAGTGGGGGTTATAATTTCCTCTCATAAATAATTAAGTATAACATTAATTTTGACGTGCATTTGAATATCACAAGATAATACTTATCTTATATTTGATGTCCATTTAACTGTTACCTAGAAGATTTTATATTTTGCTTTGGGAAGTATTTTGAAAAATTATAATATTTTGGCTATATATTTCCTTTTTGTTCTCAATTTTTGTTTGAGCCTAACATATTGAAATTGATAGATTGATGTTGCTTATCAATAGTCAATAAGATTTTTTGGAAAAAGTAATGAAATTATAAATTAAAATAATATATGTAAAATTTAAGATAAAATTTTAATGTATATAAGTGGAAGCATATTAAGCTTTAAGTGAATACAAACTTTAACATATAGTAAGAGAAATGACACCTTTAAATGATATTCCAAAAATAATCACTTCACTTTAAAATTGACCCATCTCATTTTTTTTACAAAAAAGATTAAGATTTCTAAACTCACAAAGAAAAAATTTAAAAACAATTAATATATGAAATAATTTAGAAACAATTAATTTATAAAATGTATAATAAAAATTAAATAGTTAAAAATGAAGTATTATGTCTATACATTTATTAACACTTTTTTATTATTTATATAAATTCTAAATTGACAAAATTGATTTTACATTTAAGCAATATTGATATGGAAACAACTTATCCTACATTTAAACTTGTTTTTGATGTGAGAGAAAAAATAATTATTTGTGTGGATTGTATAACTTGTTGCACCTATTACACCAAAGTTCTCAAAGTATATATGTAGGATGAAAATAGAAACAAGTATCTTGCATGTAACCATATTTTTAAAAATATATAAGGAAAACATTTAAATTAAAATAAATATTTATTTTTAATATATTTTTAATCAGAAAACTTACTTTTAATTGTAAAATTATTTTTCAAAATTTGACTTATGACACTTTTCAAACAAGGGTGGACTTTATTTCTACTAATTTGTAAATATGATTTATCTTCATTGATTCATGCCATGATCTATATTATAATTTTATATTCACATGCAATTCATTTTTTATTATTGTGATGAAAATTTTCTAAATTTTTATGTTTCAACTTCATTTAATAGAATTAATATATGATGTAAATATTGTTAGAATATTTATAATGTTAACATTATTAATTGTGAGTATTTTTAATAATGTGATAATTACTTACATAAATAGTAAATATAAATATTGTTAGATTTGTTGAATAAACAACTCATATAATAATATTAGTTGTGTGAGTTACAAACAACTCTCGTAGAATAGTGTAGAGTTGTTGTAGGAGTTATTTAGGGAGATTCTCTCTCCTTGAATATAGGATCAAGATCTTCTATATACATGTATGTTTGTTTGTTGAATAATATAAAAAAGTAGTATTATTAAAACTCTATGTTTGGCTCTTGCAATTTATATCACTGGTATCAGAGCGGGGAATTTTTGTAAGAATGGTCTGTTAGCCTGTGTAGGGGAAACTTTGTTCTATTGCCCCATATAATGGAAAATATAAATTGAGATCTTCACACTGGTCTTCCAACATACACTTTTCAATTCAAGTGATCAAATTATCATCAAGTCTGCTAAATTTTATAAAGAGGGATTGTGCTTTTGAAGGAGCAGATAGTGAAGATTTGACCATGACAATGCACCATTTAGTTTTTTATTTTGTGTTGATCTACATTTAGTGTGATTAAGAGTCTCTCTTAAGACCGAATCTCTATCAAGATAGTTATGATCTATTTTATCTCTCATCATGAGGACACCTTGACCCAACTACGTATTACTTTCTCTATGAACCTGTCGAATCTTCAGTCAATTCCACTCTGTGAGCATTAGATTTATGATTTGATTCCTTCATTTTTTAGTGGTGTCAAAGAGCGTAATCACAAGGGATCATAGTGATTATCTATTTATGAGAAGAATAGGACTGTGCTTTATTTCTTCTATGAGCTCCTCCTACACTCAACTTCTTCATTCAGATTTAAGAATCTATAGATCACTCACTGTAACTTTTGCATGCATAATTATTTATTTGATTTGGCTCGAGTTACAATTTATCATGTATTTCTTACATCCCTCCATGGCTTCCTCCCTCGAGATCAATCAATATCAAACTATTGTTCATGCTGTCAGGCCATCCGTCTATTTATGCAAATCATGTCATTTGATTAGGTTAGTAGTTATTAAATTTTTAGTGATCATATATTTAGTCTTGAAATATTATTTGTATTTATTTTTGATAAATTCAAATCATATTTATGATCAATATAAAAATTCATTTGTGTATTAAAGTTATTTGGTCATATGTAAGCAACTAGCATTAGGTCATGTCATATGTTAAGTTTTAGTTTTGTGAAGTGTTATTGCAATTTTATAGTTAGTTCTTATTTAATAAGTCATTTATAGTTATTTTGTAAGTCATTAGGTTTTTGGTCGTCTACGTAAAAATTCAAAAGTGTCAAATTTGTTTATTGGGTCTATTGTCAAAATTTGTAAAAAAAAACCTTACAGACATATTTTTGCTTGTACGTGACATCTGAGTCACTATAGAGCTTCAACTCCTCATCATCTAAGTAAGTAGCCATTTATTGGTGGCTGGAGGCTACATGAAGGATGAAGGTTATTCAGCAACCTCTCATCAGGCACCATCGACGAGGTTGCATAATGATCTGGTGGCCATGTGTTTATTGTTGTGTGGTGTGGTTTTCAGTGTGGTAGATACATTTATTTTTTAATTTGTGTGATGTGGAAATGTTCACATTTTGGAATAAGAACATAAAGATATGTTTCATTTTCTATTTAGAACTAAATATACTAAAGTCAAGGAATACTACCAGTGGCAGTGGGAGTCTTCTTTGTTGTGTGAAATCGAGTGGCACGATCGTTCACAGTGGCTACAAGTAAGAAGTTAATTTCTTACATGGTAAAATGTGACATTCAGTGTGTGTTTTTCATTCCCCTACTTGTTTGAAACACCTCTACTATTTAGAGACAAGGGAGAGTGTGGATATAAGGGAATGTGGTCAACAGTTGTATAGGAGGACAACTAACTACAAAAATTCTCTAACTACCTTACTTCTTTATGGAGATGATCAGCCAGTGACACATCTAGTGCGATTAAATGACGTATATGTGAGAAGCATTCCAGTGATCATGTGCAGTAAGATCCAAACAGTGTTATGCAGACCTAAAAGTATGCATTGACATACGACTCTGTTTGGGCCTAATTCTTGAAGATGTATGTTTTCCTCATGCTCACATTAAAGGGGTGTAGATAATATTAATAATATTCACGAGAGTGAATGTTAGAATATTTATAGTGTTAATATTATTAATTGTGAGTGTTTGTAATAACGTGAGAATTACTCACATAAATAGTAAATGTAAATATTATTAGAGTTATTGAATAAACTACTCATATAACAATATTAGTTGTGTGAGTTACAAACAATTCTTGTAGAATAGTGTAAAATTGTTGCAGGAGTTATTTAGGGAGATTCCGTCTCCTTGAATATAAGAGCAAGCTCTTCTATATACATGTATGTTTGTTTGTTGAATAATAAAACAAAGTAATATTATTAAAACTCTGTGTTTGGCTCTTGCAATTTATATCAAATATTTATAATCTATTAATCTAATGCTTATCAGTTCTCTATTCATTATTCAAATATAAATTGAAAAAAATAAAATAATAATAAAAATAAAAATAATTAATATTTTAAACTAATAAATTAAAACCATATTAATATTATATTTTATAATAAATACTACCAAAACATAAAGATACTTGACTATTTCACGACGAAAAACAAAATTATATATACAATCCGCGCCATAATCTTAACGTTCCTCGCAGGAAAATAACCGTGCCTCTAAAATGGCCAACATCACTGGTCTTCTAAGAGAGAAACATATGGTCCAAAACTCTAAACAAAAACCTTGTTAATATTATGCGTTGCCGCGCATGAATCTTGATTCAGAAACCCTTCAGGGCTTTGTGTAAGGTCTAGTTTGATGGTGAGAGAAGAACCCATGGATGAGATCGTGGCTGGAAACAAAATCTGATTGCCAGCTACCAAGCTTGCGCTACTGTTAGACACCTGGAGTTCATCATTTGCGGTAGTATTCATGGCGGCCTTGGCCAAAGGCTTCAGTAAATGACTGTGTTGGCCTGTATAGATAGTAGTCACAATACTGGGGTCTTGAGCGCACTTCTGGACCTGCTTTCTAACTGGGCAAGAAGGTTCCATGGCGCATCTGTAATAAGCTCTCGGCCAGGGGTTGTTTAAGGTCATCTTTTGCCCGTATTTTCGCCATTGACGTCCCTCGCTTACCTGATAACAACAGAACGGCTGAGACTAGTTACACACAAAATCACTTCTACTAAAACCCTAATTGCACACTATCTTCTAGACTTCTTGCAACAGATTGTTACATTAATTGTATCTGATTTTGTCCGTACGGTATTGATTTTCTTTTGCACGGCCAAAGCTGGAAAGCCCGAGCTCTTCTTATTCCGTAAATCTTCGTCCGTGCATGAATTCCCCTTCTCCCTCTCACTCTCACTCTCAGTCTGCTCGAATATTTTATAGTTTATCTTCCTCTTTTTGGATGGCAGTCGCAAATCTTCAACTGTATGTTTGGACTTCTTCTGTACGGATCTCTGAGAGGTCTCCTCTGAACTCGTGGAATTGATGTCATAATCCAAAACTCCATTATTGATATCCTCTGCTATGCCTGTGCCTAATTTCAGAGTCTTTCCCATGGACTTTGGGGAGGGCCGCAAATACCTTTCCTACAAAACCCAGAAAGAACCCAAAAAAATAATTTAAAAAATTGAGAATTTTATACTGGCTAATTGATCACTGCTATTAAGGATTTCCAAATTATGTACCTGGTGCTTTGTGAGCTGCATTTTCAAGCTATGGTAGTTACTGGACATGAGCTTTATCATGAACATGAGCTTCTGGTTCTCCTCGATTACAAGATTTAAACGGGCCGAAAGCTGCATAAAAAACCTTTTTGTAAAACAATATATGTAGTTTTAAAGTAAGGATTACAGGTAGCCTCGCGATCTGATCAACTGGTATTAACATAGGGTAACAAAACATTCCCAAATATACATCGTCAAAATAAAAACAAGGAATGAACATGAATTTTAGAACGTGTACCTCATTTTTGTGGTGATCCATCTTCTCTGTCCCCTCAAAAATCGAATTGCGAGATTGAATAACCTTGCCTATGGAAGTTTTAAAACTTGCAGAGAAGGATTGTGGGCGTAAGAAGAGGACGGACTCTCCTTCAAAATATTGAAAGGCTTGGCGGCTCCTCTATACGTCGTCTTTTAGACCGTAGCGTTGACGGCGCCCAAGTTTGAATCTAGACTCTTTAAACGTTTTCTTTTTTCAATTTCAACGTGGTTTGTTGATAGGTACATAGCGATGGTCGTTTGAACGTGGTTTGTTGATAAGTTTATAGGGATGGTCAACCATTTATTGATGGAAATGGAAATGAATTTTTTTATTGTATATTATGTTAGTGTTTTGGTTATGATTTGTAAGGTAGTTTAAAGTATATGAGATCATTTTCTATTTCAAGTATGTATTGTGTATTTAATTATGTTTTAAATATGAGGCGAATATATCTTATTCTTTTTCAAGAACATGAATTTTTTATCATTAGGTCAATTCATGATGAATCATGAAAAATAGATAGGAACATTTTTTCATACAAAACAACATTAATTAATATTGATTAAAATTTTGAATTTTCTCTTCAAATTTCATTTAAATATCTTCAAACAACGTAATATAAATAATGGATCTTTTTTAATTAAATTTTATAGATTAAAAGACATATATACATTATAATTTAATATTTTTTTTAATTTAATATTTCTAAATATTTATATTTAGATTACTACATATATTTTAAATATATTTATCTAAAAACTGTCGAGAGATATCAATCTCAAGACCCTTATCTTAGATTTTTTACATAGTATAATATTAATAATTTCATTATTTTCTTCGTAAATTTCTCATTGAGTGGTGATAAATTATGTCAATCTAACTACATTGATGTGTCAAGGTCGCAAAAGTATTTTTTGAAAAATAAAATGGTCCCTAATTCCACCAATATGACTAATATATTATAATTTTTGGATGGAATTCTCCAAGAAATTATTAAAAAACTTTAAGGTGATGGTCAAACAAATATCAACTTTAAAATCAAAACTAAAAGTGAACACACTCATGGATATTATGGTGCATCACCACCCCACTACGATTGTAAAATGCCTCTCGGCATAATAACATACTTTACCACCATACACACCAACTAAATCAGCTACAAAAATAAAAATATACAACTGGTTTACTTTGGCATACTAACGGTTCACAATGTGTCGATGGTTAGTGGCCTTATAAAACATGAATATAGACCTTATTAAATAAATAAAATAAAATTGTTTCTATTGATGGAACTACTAAATACAAAAATAAGTTGAAGTTCAACTTGCTCAAATATCTGAAGTACATATATGTTAAATGCCGAGAGATATCATATTTGAGACACCTATATTAAATTTTTGTCTTGTGTTTTATATAGGTACCTCGAATTTGATATCTCTCAAATTTTAACATTTATGTATTTAAGATATCTATGTTAATAGCACTTATTGTTGTATAAGGTAAAAATAATTATTTATCGTTCATGAAAACACATTTAATACTAGTAGTTGGATTTGCATCAACAAAAAAATAGCTATGTAGTTAGCAAATTCAACCATTACATATGTAGTTGGTTTACAAGGTGTCAGTCATGATTTGTAAAAAATGATTCAACCATATTTGAATGAACCATTGAAAATATTTTCTTCTATCCACAAGTTTTTAGTGAGCATCACCATTGTGCCATTAGCAATCAATAATTTAACTTCCAATTGTTCATCATCTAATCCTACAACATTACTATTTTTTCCTCTAGTTGCAATGTTTTAGGTACATGTTGGCTCAATGCATGCAATTCTATCTTATTAAGCCGACACACATTGTGATTTGCTACAAATAAATATGTATATTTGTTAAACTCATCTTTTTCACTTGTTTCAAGTCAAGCTTCTATTCTAATAATCAGCCATTGCTAAATTTCAATGGTTGGATGGGTGTCTCTTAGATTTGTTAGAAGTCGTCAAACCCTTTGACCTTGTTTTCTAAAAACTCTATCTAGTGTAACAATAATTCTAAAGTTTTATCATAATAATTTTAATTTTATGGTGCATGCATATGAAGATTTATCCATTACTAGAAGTAACTATATCAAACCTCAAAAAAAATCATAGAGCTTCCATCAAATCACATATCAACATTTTCTATAAATACTTGGTATAGTCAAGAATTTAAATTTTTAAGCATCAATAATGCCTCCAATAAGATAATATTTTCTTGTTCTTTATGCTCTTTGGATTATCATATGCAATGGAGGTGTAGTCTATCATTGATTATAATGTCTAATAATTATATTTAATGTTATTTTTTTATTCTTATTGAGGCTTTCATAACAAAAATTAGATTCCCTTTTTGCAATAACAAGTAAGCCATTTTATTTTGCAATGCTTATGAATTTAATTTAAAAAATAATAATTGACCTTTACTTGAGGTGTTTGTACTACATGGTCTAACAATTATATCAAATGTTGTTTTTTAATTCTCATTGAGGCTTTTATAACAAAAATTAAACTTCCTTTCTACGATAATAAGTAAGCAATTTTATTTTTCCATGCTTATGAATTTATTATTATTTTTTGTTTGTTCTTTACTTGAGGTGTTTGTACTACACGGTGATTGCCTATCAATATCTATTCAACCCAACATGTCAACCTCAAAAACATGCACAAATTATTGTTGGCGTAGCCTTAATATGATCTGCCACTCATGTTGAGTTATGTTTTGTTGGATATTATCTTCATTTTCATCCTCTATTTCGTGTTGAATGCCATTATTTGTTTCAATTACTCACTTTGTATGTCAAGGATTATATTGAAATTGACATCAATTAGATTTTATTATACCATCCTCAAGACCAATGTCTCTTTTAATAGCACAAAATAGTTTATACAATAGTAACTCTAATAAAAAAATCTACAAATTATTGACTATCTTAATTATCTTCATTTTCATCCTCTATCTCATGTTGAATGCCATTATTTATTTCAATTACTTACTTTATATGTCAAGGATTATATTGGAATTGACATCAATTAGATTTTATTATATCATCCTCAAGACCAATGTCTCTTTTAATAGCATAAAATAGTTTATACAATAGTAACTCTAACAAAAAAAGGTCTACAAATTATTGACTATCTTATTTTGAGATGTTGCAAAACCTTGACTTAACCTTATAATAGCACATATTTTTGTCAGTTTTCACTTTTCTCCTCTACAAACTTTAAG
The DNA here is from genome assembly GCA_037957365.1 of Torreya grandis. Lineage (NCBI taxonomy): Eukaryota > Viridiplantae > Streptophyta > Pinopsida > Cupressales > Taxaceae > Torreya > Torreya grandis. Next base: position 2,013,635 of record JARHVA010002339.1, read on the forward strand.
ACTATACATCTAAATTTTTATGTCTTATTTATACAAGGTCTATCAATACATCTAACAATTATTAATTTCTCATATATTTCATTTTCATCATCCTCTTTTAACATTAATTTTAAAACAATATTGATAAGTTATTTACTCCATTATATATAAGTTCCATCATTTGTGTTAATAAGTTGTCTATTCCATTTTTAGCTAAGTGAAAAGGATCACTTGAAATTTTCTATCATATTGATTCACAAACCTTGACTTCTTAGTCATATAAGTCATTTTTTCAAGTCCAAACCTTCAAAGGAATATAAATGTCATGCTACTAAATTCACCCTTTCAGACTCCATTTCTTGGAGTATCTTTTGCCAATTCAAGTAGTTACCCATTATTTGAATAATAAAAAATCCTCCATCTCCATTTCCATCATGTCTATACACGAGTAACTTAATTCCAATGCATTCTTCTTAATATCTCTTTTAGAATTATTGTTGTTGGAATTTTTAGATCGATAGATCTTTCCTATTCTCAATATAGTTAGGTCGATAGATCTTTTTTATTTTGAATGTAGAGTAGAATGGATACAGGTCTGGTAAAAAATTAATTTTAGAGTTATTGTTGAAATTTTTATCGATAGATCTTTTTTAATTTCAATATAATTAAATTTTTTATTAATAGATCTTTTCTAATATCAATATAATTAAGCTGATAAACTTTTTTTTATTTTGAATGTAAAGTAGAATGGATAAAAATCTGGTAAAAAAATGAGCTGACATATGGCAGATACTATTAGAAATCATTATCATCATCTTTTTTCTTTTTTAAATGTATTAAGTAAATGCCGTAAATTATTTCACTCTTAGTGAAAACTCAATAATTGAGGGAGAACAAAATCTGTCTTGGAATAAATCCGTTAAAGATAATGGTGCATGGAGGAGGTGAAACAAAAAGATCTATTATGACGCTCTGTTCTTGAGGTGAAATGCATGCGTATATCACCTGCTACGAATACGAAAGCGCCGAATTCTTTGTTGATGATAATTAGAATTTCAACTGCTCAAATTTTAATGGTAAATGGTGACCATAAATGCACAGATTATGACAATTTTTGGAAAAATGTAATATAAAATTTGGCATTATGTTGCGTTTCTTCCATAGTTGCCAAACGTCATCCACCTTCAATTAGGTACGTCGTCAATTTTTTGAACTCCATTTTCAACTGCAACTCTGAATGATTCCAACCAGAGAACCCCACAGACTATATAATACCCATATAAAAAATTTCGTAGCACTGTTGGATTTTAATCAGAAGATAATTTACCATGCATCATATATTGTAATTATTTTTTATTTTTTATCATGTCAGCCATTAAAAGTGAACACATCTATAGGGAGTATAGCTCTTCATTATCCTCGATGTTATTATAATAACTCTTTTCAGCATAATAAAATAATTTGTACAGATATCTTAAATGAATTTATTTGGAAAATGTGGAGAGCTATCAATCTCAAAGAGACCCTTATCTTGAATTTTTCACATATTATAATTATAAATAATTTCATTACCTTCTTCACATATTTTCCATTGATTAATGATAAATCATATCAATTTATCTATACCAATATGTCAAATTCAGAAAAAACTTTCTATTAAAAAAAGGGTTCCAAATTTTATTGTATAGCCAAGATATTACGTTTTTTCAATTAACTTCTACATGTAAAAAAGAAAAACTTCTATATGATAATCAAACAGAGGTCAAATTTAAGACCAAAATGAAAAGTGAACACACTTAAGAACATTACAGCGCACCACCCCCTTCGGTTGCCATTGAAAAATTCCTTTCGATATAATTATTTTTTATTTTTTATTAAAATTCTCATACATAAAATTATAAGTAAAAATACCAAATAGTTTACAATAAAATATAACTCTTAAATTGTAAAAGATAACATTCATCTTTATCTTGAACGAATTTAAATGAAAAGGATTTCAATAAAAATGAAAATATTTAATATGTTTTTATCTATATACATAAGGTTATGAAATAGTAAATCTTACAGAAATTACTACTAGAATACATATCTTAATACATCTATGTAAAATACATTGATATATATATAATTCTCTAAAACAATGAGAAAAGAAGTAATTTTTAGAATAGTTTATTTTTCTTTAATTTTTATTTCTCTTTCTTTATTTTATATTTTTGTTTATTTTTTTGGTTTGAGTTTATTTGTATTTATATATATTTTTTTTTTTAAACCATCATATTTTTTATTTATTTTTTTTAATTTAATTATGTACATTTTAATATATTTAAATTATTTTATTTTTTATTTTATAATGTCAGTTTTCAAATGATTAAATGCTGACATTCTCATGCTATTATATCTCTCAACCACTTCCTCTAAATGTTATTATAGAAACACCTTCGGTATAATAATAGTAGGCATGGATAGTAGTGGGGGATTATAATTCCCTCTCATAAACAATTAATTATGACATTAATCTTGATGTGCATTTGACTACCATAAAATAATACCCACTTTACATTTAACATCCATTTAACCTTTATTTAATTTTTTTTATCTTTTAATTTAAGAAGTATTTCAAAAAATCATAATATTTTTATTATATATTTCTTTCTTTTTTTTTCAATTTTTTTGAACATAACATATTGAAATAGATAGATTGATTCCACTTATCAATACTTAATAAGAATTCTTTTTAAATTAATGAAATCATTAATCAAAATGATATACATAAAATTTAAGATGAAATTTTAATATATAAATAAAGGTATATTAAAATTTAAATGAATTTAAGATTTAACATATATTAAAAGAGTTGGCACCTTTAAATGATATTTCAAAAATAATAACCTTAGAATTGACACATCTCATTTTTTTCTAAAAAAGATTAAAATATCTAAAGTCATTTAAAAAAATAATTTAAAAACAATTAATATATAAAATAATTTAGAAACAATTAATTTATAAAATGCATAATAAAAATTGGATAGTTAAAGATGAAGCATTATATCTATATACGCATTGACACTTTTTTATTATAATAAAAATTGAATAGTTAAAGATGACGCATTATGTCTACACATTTATTGACACTTTTTTATTATTTATATAAATTCTAAATTTATGAAATTGCTTTTACATTTAACCAATCTTGATAGGGAAGTAATTTATCCTACATGTAAACTTGTTTTTGATGTGAGCAAACTAATAATTATTTATGTGGATTGTATAACTTGTTGCACTTATTGTGCAAAAGTTCTCAAAGTATGTATGTAAAATGAAAATAGAAGCAAACATCTTCCATGTAACAATATTTTAATATTTGCTTGTCAATGTGGTACACATATATAATAAAAACATTTAATTTATTTTTATAGGTATTTTTTTATTAGTAAAGTTGATTAGTCACTGCTTCAAATTAACAAATTTGACATGACAATCTTCTTTCCATATAAACTGGACTCCTTTTCACAGCAGATTTTCCAAAGGGGATGCTATAGTGACGTACCCCTTGATGAATTTATGGTAGTAACTAATGTATCCCATAGAATATTATACTCTTATTTAAGTCTTGGGTGGTGGCATGCTCACAATGACTGTGATCTTAGCCTAGTCTACCAGTATTCCTTTACTATACACTACATGACCTAATAAAACACTAAAAGATGTGAAAAAAAAATGTCTTCAAATTTATCTCTATTCAAAATGCTCTAAATTTGTCTAAAATTAATCTAAGTTTTGATAAATGTTCTGTGGACAAAGAAAATGCTGCCCAGTCATCCAAATATACTTCCAAGAAGTCATGTATGAAATCTTTAAATCTAGTCAACTTAACCCTAGAGAACACTGCAAGTGCATTTTTGAGTCCAAATAGCATGACCTTGTAAGTGAATAAACTCCATTCTATTTTGAATGTGGTCTTGGTCATGTCCTCTTCTACAATGGGTATTTGATGGTAACCATTCAATCTATCTGTGACAAGAACACTTCATGCCCTTTGATAGCCTCTAAAACTTCATCCATGAAGAGAATGTGAAATGGATAATTGACACAATCAGCATTGAGGAAGTGGTAGTCTCCATAGATGCATATCTCCCTAGTATTCTTTGGTTGTACTACCATGAGGCTAACCTAATCAAATTTCTTGACTAGGAAGATAATCCCTGCTTCCAACATGCAATCGAGTTCATCTTTCAATTTCATCTTCATTTTTGGGTTAGCCTATATGGTCTCTTCTTGATTGCCCATGCACACTCCTTTAAATATATGTGCATATCCCCCAAAGAAGGAGCAACACCTTTGACTTCTAGGAAAGTTATAGGAAAGACATCCTGATAGTCTTGGAGTAACTGCAAAACCTCTGAGATATCTTCCTGCATCTAATAATCTTTGACATGCATTATTTTGGGTCCATCATTTGTGCCAATATTTTCTATATGTTCCTTTAAAGGCTCCTCATACATCCTGCATTCTTCTTTAGGAATGAAATTTCATAGTATCTATTCTCCTTCATGTTCTGGGAACTATATATGTCACAACTTTTCCTCCTCCATTTCCTCTATGACTAGTTTTGGTAGAGGCTCTAACTCTCTCTTTGGTTAAAAGAGATCCCCTATATTTATGTAATCCTCACTATCCATCCTATAAGATTTCTCATCCTCCTCTTGTATCCTATGGAAGGGCTGAATCCATGGTTGGGCCTCACCTAGGCCAATTTCCTAAATCTTTAGGATGTGAGTTGGGATTTTCATTATGGCTTCATGTGAACTAGGTTCATATGGTAGTCTTTAACATATAATTTTTTTCATCTTGTGTAAATTGAATTATACTTTAGGATTATCACTTTCAAAAATTAATGTTTGAATGAAATCAACTTGGATCTAGGCCCAAAGCTTTATTTCTTTTCATCTCTCTTGATGGATATACCATACTATAGGGAAAAACCCAAGGTATAGATGAAACTATGTGGACAGAAGCTAGGAGTAATACCCTCTAACATCCATACCTTAATACACCTATACACTGTAATCCCAAACATTTTCCCTCTTGATAGATGGGTTAATATCTTCTGACAGTCTCTGGTAACTGGAATCAAGCTATGAGTAACCCGTACACTTATTCCCATGTTAACTGCATATCCTTATTGATGGCCTACTAGTTCGTAGCATTCCCCTTCATCACATAGTCAAGAGCACTAACCCTATGGTTCTCATTTGGTATCTATTATTGAAATTATGAAATGAATTCACCAACATCCTCTGTGGTAAAATATTAGTCTATTTATCACTCAATCATAAATAACATTTGTAATGATTACATCTCATGATCTCTTTTCATCTAGTTGAGTACATGGGTTTTCAAGTCTCCACTAATTTAAGAAGTTGTATCCCATGGGAGAACACCCTCTGCATTGTGTTCTATGTAGTCTTTCTCAATACAATTCATTTGATATATAAAATATATATTATATTGTGTTTGAGATCTTACCATCATTGATCACACATCCTCCTCAACCTTCTGAGGGATATCCAGGTTATTCAGATCCATCTTGTCCAAGAATCATTTTTTACTAAGAATATAAGTCTATAGAATAATATTCTTGTAGAGAAAATTATACTCAGTTGATCATAGAGCCTTCTGCTTATCTTTGATTGAAAACTTCATCCAACTAGCATTGAAACTAGTATAAGGTGAGTCTAGCTCTTTTGGAATGATATAAGGCCTAGGTACAGTCTTGTTCAGAGGAATGACAATGATCTTGTCATCTTGATGAGAATCCAATTGATTCATGACTGTGTTAATAGTTATATACCCATCATAGACCCACTTCTTCCCTATCAAAGCAGGGTAGTGAGTCTCATCTATCTTTATATGAATCACTTCAAAATAACCTCACAAGTTGAGTTCTATGACTTTGATTTCTACATACTCTAGGCGACCAATAAGTTTGACACTTCCATAGTCTATAAGGCTGAGTGTGATAGGACTATATCTCAATACAGGTCTTCTTGAGGCTTCTCAAGTGGATTCAAGGATCATATTTATAGTGTTTCCAAAGTTGAATACAACATTGGGTATGTCATACCTAGTTAATTCTATGTCCATCCTTACATCAATGTACCAAGGTTTCCTGGTATTTATAAACCAAACCAACTTATCCATCTATTGATGTATTTTGTGCATACATTCTAGCAAGTTATAGAGCAAGGTCATGATGTTCTAGGAGATATCCTCATTGCATAGTGTATTGAGGAGTTTCATCAAATTCATCAGTGTATTAATAACCCCATCTTATCTTCATTTATGCACTATCTTCCCATACATATGTGCGTCAAGAGTAGTATCATCCACTTCATTCATCCCTTACTACTAGATTGTCTTCAAAATCTACGTAGATTCCTACACTAGGCCCATTTTAGTAGTATGTTCAGGGTATCAATTTGGCTACACCTTTTTAATACCTAAGTCTTTAGGCATTTCCAATGGAGGCAACCCCTCTTTTACACGCTATTATCTAGTTACTCCCTATAACATGGTATCCTCCCTTAGCTACGTATGGATCATGTTAACATTTCTAATAGGTCTCTCCCTCTATTGTCTTTCTAAGACTAGAAAATCTTTTGTATTGTGCTACTTTATCATCATGCAGTATGCATAGTTAGGTTGCCTATAAGGATTTGCAAGACAATTTATCTACACATGGGTTAGTTCTTTGTATAGATAAAAATGAATGGGTGGCCTATGGCCATTGTTTCCTCGACCTCCCTGCACACCACTTTGGTATCCACCTCTATTTCATTAAAAACTTCATCCAGCTTGGTGTTGTTTTTTCCCAAAATTGATAGTATTCTGGGATGCATTCCATCCTTGATGTTATGAATATTCATTAAATCAATCCACTTGAAATTATGGTGGGTTTAGGGCCCATATTTATTGTTACACTTGAGGAATCATAGGGTTCTATGGAGCTTGATATGGTTAGGTCACAGTCGATTATGAGAATTTCTATGACGTAATATTCTAATTTTACATAGAAGGTAGGGGACCCACCAGTGTTTGAGGTTGTTTCAATGCTTTAGGGAACCAAGACATCACTAAAGGATTCTAATCTAGTATGATGCTCCTTGGATTAGCCTATAATGTAGCTATGGCTTTCTGTGCAACAACCATGAATACGTTCTTAGTTATATCCTCCTTCAATTCCTAGAGTGTGAGGTAATACTTATCATCATGTGTAAGTGACTTATATAATTTAAAATACATGTTCTATGGAGTTTTGATGTACTATTATAAAATATGACATTGCGAGGTTTCATTCCCTACTACTCTACATATCTTGTAAAACTCCATCTTAACTTGAGGGCATTCATTTCTATGATGCCCTTGTTATCTATGCTCTATGCACCATAAATATGACTTGCGTCTCTCAACCCTTCCTTGAAACTGATCCAATCTATTCAAAATAGTTTTCAAGGTAATTTTATCATGGAAGATGGTGCAGTTATGTTACCATACTCTTAAATCTACTACAATCAAATCACAATTGCTCTAGCAACTATTTTATCTCTAAATTGAGTTTGGGCCATGGAAAATCTTATCTTTGGTCATAAACCTTATACAAACCAAGAAAATTTATCTTCATCTTCCAAAACAAATTCTATCTTATTGATGATGTTAGAGAATCTATGATTGTAGTCACCAAGGGTCTCTTGGGGTCCTTGTCAGATTTCTTTCAAATCCTAGATTGTTTGGCTCAAACTCTTCTTAACCTTAAAATCTATGATGAACCAATTTTTAACATCATCCAAGGATGATATGGATGTATTTTTTATAAAGATGAAATCCAGTACACATCTACCCAAAGCATTGATCAATTCAAACTTATTAATATTATCATTGGTGATTTCCTTGTCCTACCATTTCATGTTTCAGGTAAGTAAGTACTATTCAGGGTCCACAAACCTAACATAGGGATCCAATTTTATAAAATCACCCAATTGAGATACCATAATAGGTTTCCTATATATATCATAATTTATTGTGTTACGATCAGCATTAAGGATGTTTGTGCTTTCAGAGACTTCTATGCACTTGGAGATGGCTCTTGATCTAGTGTAAGTTATGATGTCTCCTCTGGTTATGTGGATGTGGTGTTTATAGACATATCTCCATCATTTCCTTCTTCTTATTCTTCTAATATATTAAGTTGTGTAATTAAATCCTTAGCCTACATAAGGATTAGAAGATCTGTATCTAGAGCAAGTAATGTTGTTATTCTCTTCTTCTATTGGTTTGAGAAACTCTATGCAACTTCATGATATGCAAATTTTTTTACTTCTAGAGTTTTTATATAAACTTATTCTATAATTGGTCCTTTCCAAGTGTCCTCTTCTAAATTCATATGGTAATTATTGTGATTTTGAAAAAAAATGGAATCGATGGATGTGTGCTTCCTTGGCAGATCATCCTTACCTCTAAAGATGTATCTCTCAAAACATGAACCTGTATTGTGTCTATGGCTATAAGGTAATCCTTGATGTTATTTCTATAATAACCCTTCTAAAAATTGCTAAATTTTACTCATATGTTCTACTTATATACTACTATCTTTTTCTTTTATCCATGCTAAACCCTCATCACTTCCTCTCGCTCTATCTTTATTTGGCTCGAGATACTCACTTTATTTCTATTCACTATATCCTATTCCTTATCATCTCTTCTCATCCAAATCATCAATGCTACTACTAATCCTTCTATTCATAATTTCTTGAAGAGCACTCTATCTATTCCATCTCCTCTATTGTCATAACTCTCAATCTAACGCTAGAGTCTTTTTTTATCCTTCTCCTCTAGATTCTCCATGTTGGACTCAGGGTCAAGCTCTATCTTTTCATATTTGATTCATTCTCCCCTATCTTTCATACACCCCCATATGCCCGAAATGACTACTCCATATTAGTAAGAGTGGGCACCATAGCCTTTTCTATAGCCAACATTTTGATCAATATCAAGAGTTGTAAGAATTTTCCTCTGATTCCACTCTAAAATAGATCATTATGTCAAAGGACAAATATCCTTACACTATAAACTCAATGATATATCCATCAATAGTGGAAACTATCCAATGATCGATCACATGAGTCCAACTTGTCACCATATTTTATAGCTATTCTATCTTCCCCTTAGTCCATATAATGCTATCACTTGCTTGTGGTCAAAAACAATGATATTTAATTTGAGCTAACTAATCAACTAGCAGGATTGATAATTCATACCAAAATATCTCTTAAATTTCATTGTAGAGGTGTTCTTGTATAATATCCCTTGAGGTACACCCAATTCTTTGGCCTTCTTTCTCTCTAAATTCAATAATTTTATGGTCTAACCATCTCTCCACCTCTCTTTGGGTCAGTAACCATTATAACATATCCATACTCATTGTACCATTGTTAGCATAGGTTCTTAGGTTTCACCAGAATATGTTAATTAAAGATATAGGGTGTGTAAAATTACATAGCGATCTTGTATAATGATTTAATTAAGACTTTGAGTCCATAAGCAAGGTTTATCATAGATAAATATATTTGTTTAAAGGTTCAATGCATAATAGGAACTACTTACATATATAGAGATATTTATGCATCAAAGCAATATAATGAAGGAAACATTCATAAGAACATAATAAACTCTATGATTATACAAATAAAGAACATAAATACTTAGAATTCATATTTAAAAGATCTAATACCAGGGATTATAATAAGGAAAACCTTATAGGTAGATGTCTAGTTATGTAAATACTTTGTGCAAAAAAAATTTCAAAATAACATTCACCATTCTATTACTCACATACATGTCAAAATCAACATAATTGTCAACCCTTCTATTATATTCATTACAAATATTTATAGGTATTAATTCTTATACTTACAACTTCAAGATTTACCATTCTAAAAATAGGTCTCCATATCGCATTCAATGGAATCTTGAACAACATGGAAATTCCTATAAAAACTCCTAACAACCCATAAACAAAATATAACTAAAATTAAAATAAGACATTCTGGTACATATAAATTATTTTACATTTACCTTTTACCACTAACACTTAAGAACAAAGTTTGGTTGATCAAGGTTGTTGTTTGGGACCATTATTCTTGTCAAGATTTGATAACATTAAATTATCATTGGAGGTGTCTTAAACCATGATCCAAGTTATTTATTCATCTGTTATGAGTCTAATCCTCTTAAAAGAATTCAGACAATCCTAGTTCATCCCATACAGGCTCAAGAAGTCAAAAGTTGTTTTTTGGTGATCCACTAAACCAAATCACTCACAATCTGGTAAACTTGATTTATACTTAATTTTTTACATGACCAAATATTATATGTTATCCAAAATCAAGTTGATTACAAGGTTTATTTGATTGATTAATAATAGACCTAGTATATGAGGCCTAAAAAAAGGTTCAACTTAAGAACAATGACCTCATGAGTTCTTAAGAACTATATCTTTGAAAGATTGGTATTGAAAAATAAAATCATAATATTCACAGGATTCAAATGGTGTTTTGGGACAACAATAAATACAATAGGGTCATTATATTTTGCATTCAAGAGAATATACAGTCCTAAGGAGGCAAAATTTTGCTTAATAGGTTAAACAAGACTGAATCAGTCTTTGTGGTCATTTAATGATGTTTAGAAAGTTTACAAGGAATATATATATAATTTAATACCATTTTATGAGTCTTTGATATATTAAGTGAGTTAAAAGTGAAGTTTTAGAAGGATCTATGTTCAATGTATATCAATGTGTTAGTACCCTATGTTACATCTAAGTAAGTTGTCTTTTGTCAATTTTAGATATTCAAGTGTCTGATTTATTTATCATTGGTCTATTCAAGACAAATATAGATAAGGATATTCTTATTAAAAAGATTAAGAGATTGTAAAGATAAAGAAAGGTTTAATTTTGCAAGTAAAGTACAGAAAGAGTAAGTGGATCACTTAATTGACACCACTTTTTGTAATAACAAGTAAGCCATTTTATTTTTCCATGCTTAAAAATTTAATTATTTTTTTGGGTTTGTTCTTTACTTGGGGTTTTTATACTACATGATGATTTTCTATCAATATCCCTTCAACCCAACATGTTATTCTCAAAAACTTGCATAAATTATTGTTGGTGTAGTCCCAATGTGATCTCCCACTCATGTTGAGTTGTGTTTTGTTGGATATTATCTTCATTTTCATCCTCCATTTCATGTTAAATGTCATTATTATTTTTAATTGACCACTCTTTAATCCAAGGATTATATTGAAATTGACCTCAATTAGATTTTATTATACCATCCTCAAGACCAATGTCTCTCTCCATAGCACAAAATAGTTTGTACAACAATAAGCCTTAAAACATGCAGAGATGGATTGATGGCATAATAAGAGGATATAATATCCTTTAAAATATTGAAATCTTTGGTGGATCCTCTATATGTCATCTTTTAGACCATAGCATTGACGATGACCAAGTTTTAATCTAGACTCTAGACTCAATGATATTGGAAATGTTTTTTGTTTTCAATTTCAATGTGGTTTGTTGATAAGTTGATAAGGATGGTTGAATATTTATGGATGGAAATGGAAATTTAATTTGTTTAAGGTTTATGATGTCAGCATTTTGGTTATGACTTGTAAGGTAGTTTAAATTATATGATACCATCTTATATTTTGAGTATGTATAATATGTTTAAGTGTGTTTTAAATAGTGTTTTAATATAGTATAATTATTAATAATTTCAATACTTTCTTCCTAAATTTTTCATTGAGTGGTGATAAATTATGTCAATGTAACTACATTAATGTGTCAAGTTTGAAAAAGTATTTTTCAAAAAATAAAAATGGCCCCAAATTCCACCAATATGACTAATATATTATAATTCTTGGATTGAATTCTCCAAGAAATTATAAAAACATTAAAGTGATGATCAAATAGACATCAAATTTAAAATCAAAAGTAATAGTGAACACACTCATGGACATTACGTTGCACCACCTCTCCGCTTTCATTGTAGAATGCCTCTTGACATAATAACATACTTTACAACCATACACACCAACTAAATCAACTACAAAAGTAAAAATATGCCACTGTGTTTACTTTGGCATACCAACATTTCATAATGTGTCAGCGGTCACTGACCTTAAAAAACATGAATATAGACCTTATTAAATAAATAAAATAAAATAATTTCTCTTGGTGGGGATACTAAATATTTTTAAAAAATGAAGTTTAATTTGCTCAAATATCTTAAATACATATATGTTAAATGCCAAGAGATATAAACTTTGAGATGTCTATATAAAATTTTGGTTTTGTGTGTTATATAGGCACCTCAAAGTTGATATCTCTCAACTATTAATATTTATGTATTTAAGATATCTAAGTTAGTAGTACTAACTATTGTATAAAGTAAAAATAAATATTTATCAATCATGAAAACATATTTAATACTAGTAGTTGGAGTTTCATCAATAAAAATGATACCTATGTAGTTATCAAATTGAACCATTACATATGTAGGTGGCCTACAAGGTGTCAGTCATGATTTGTAAAAAATGATTAAAACATATCTGAGTACACCATTGAAAATATCTACTTTTATCTATAAATTTTTAGTGAGCATCACCCTTGTGCTATTAGCAATCAATAATTTAACTTCCAATTGTTCATCATCTAATCCTACAACGTTATTGTTTTTCCTCTAATTTCAATGCTTTAGGGAACATGTTGACTCAATGCATGTAATTTTATCTTATGAAGCTAACACACATTATGATTTGTTACAAATAAATGTATATGTTTGTTCAACTCATATTTTTCTGTTGTTTCAAGTGAAGCATATATTCTAATCATCAACCATTGTTAAGTTTCAATGGTTGGATGGGTGTCTCTTAGATTTGTTAGAAGTTTTTGAAACCTTTATTCTTCACTTTGACCTTGTTTTTTGAATACCTTAATTAGTATAACAACAATTCTAAAGTTTATCATAATAATTTTGCTTTTACGGTGCTTGCATATGAAGGCTTATCCATTACTAGAAGTAACTATCTCAAACCCCCAAAAAAAATCATAGAGCTTCCTCCAAATCATATAAAAACTTTTTCTAAAAATGATTGGCATAGTCAAGAATTTATATTTTGAAGCATCAAGAATCCCTCCAATAAAATAATATTTTCATGTTCTTTATGTTCCTTGGATTATCATATGTAATGGAGGTGTAGTCTATCCTTTATTATAATGTCTAATAATTATATTAAATTTTATTTTTTAATTCTCATTGAGGCTTTCATAACAAAAAATATACTCCCTTTCTATGATAACAAGTAAGCCATTTTATTTGCCATGTATATGAATTTAATTTCTTTTTTGTTTGTTCTTTACTTGGGGCGTTTGTACTACACGGTTTAATATTTATATCAAATGTTATTTTTTGATTCTCATTGAGGCTTTCATAACAAAATTAGACTCCCTTTCTATGATAAAAATTAAGCCATTGTATTTTGCCATGCTTATAAATTTAATATATATTTTTAGTTTATTCTTTACTTAGGGTGTTTTTATTACACGGTTATTACTTATCAATATCCCTTCAACTTAACATGTCAATTTCAAAAACTTGCACAAATTATTGTTAGTGTAGACCTGATATGATCTCCCACTCAAGTTGATTTGCATTTTTTTAGATATTAGCTTCATTTTCATCCTTTATTTCATGTTGAATATCATTATTTGTTTCAATTACCCACTTTGTATGCCAAGGATTATATTAAAATTGACCTCAATTAGATTTTATTATACCATCCCAAGACCAATATCTCTCTCAATAGCACAAAATAATTTTTACAATAATAACTCTAACCAAAAAAATTCTATAAATTATTGACTATCTTGTTTTAGGATGTTACAAAACCTTGGCCTAACCTTATAATAGCACATATTTTTGTCAATTTCCACTTTTTCCTCTACAACTTTTAAGACTATACATCCAAATCCAAGTTTTTATAACCTCAATAAGTTATACACATTCCATTATATGAGGTCTATTAATACATCCAACAATTATCAATTTTTTATATCTTTTAATTTCTATCATCTGCTTTTAATATTAGTTTTAAAACTTATATCATTTATGCTGATAAGTTCTCTACTCCATTAGATATAAGTTCCATCATTTGTATTAATAAGTTCTCTATTCCATTTTTAACTAGGGGAAGGGGATCACTTTGAAAAATTTTATCATGTTGATTCACAAACCTTGAAAATTCTTAGTCATATAAGTCATATAAAACATTTTTTCAAATCCAAACCTTGAAAGGAATAGAAATATCATGCTACTAAATTCACCTTTTCTGACTCCATTTCTTGGAATATCTTTTGCCAATTCAAGTAGTTACCCATTATTTGAACAACAAAAAAATCCTCCATCTCCATTTATATCATGTCTATACACGGACATGAAGAGTAATTTAATTCCAATACATTCTTCTCAATATCTCTTCTAGAAGAATTGTTGTTGGATTTTTTAGGTCCATAGATCTTACATGAAGAGTAGCTTGATTTTAATGCATTCTTTTTAATATCTCTTTTAAAATTATTCTTGTTGGAATTTTTAATTCGATAGATCTTTCCTATTCTCAATATAGTTAGGCGGATAAATCTTCTTTATTTTGAATATAGAGTAGAATGGATAGAGGTCTGGTGAAAAAATGAATTGATATCATGGCAAATACTATTGGAAATCATTATCATCATTTTTATTATTATTAAAAATATATCATAAATTATTTTACTCTTAGTGAAAACTCAGATGAGGGATAACAAAATCTGTCTTGGAATAAATCTGTTAGAGATAATGGTGCATGGACGAGGTGAAACAGCAAGATCTATTATGATGCTCTGTTCTCTAGGTGAAATGCATGCATATATCACTTGCTCTGTTCTTTGTTGATGATAATTAGAATTCAAACTAATTCCAAATTTTAATGGTAAATGGTGACCATAAATGCACAAATTATGACAATTTATGGAAAAATATAAAATATAACATAAAATTTGGCATCATGTTGCGCTTCTTCCATCGTTGCCAAATGTCATCCACCTTCAATTAGGTAAGTTTTCAATTTTTGGAACTCCATATTCAACTGTAACTCTGAATGCTTCCAACTAGAGAACCCCACAGACTATATAATACCTATATAAAAAATTTCATAGCACTGTTGGATTTTCATCAGAAGATAACCTACCATGCATCATACATTGCAATTATTTTTTTAATTTTTTATTATGTCAACTATTAAAAGTGAACATATTTATAGGGATTATAGCTCTCCCCACATTCGATGTTATTATAGTAATACTTCTCAATATAATAAAATAATTTGTAAAAATATCTTAAATGAATCTATTTGAAAAACAATGAGAGCTATCAATCTCAAGGAGATTTTTGTCTTGAATTTTTCACATACCATTATTATTAATAAATTCATTACTTTCTTCACAAATTTTCCATTGACTAATGATAAATCTTGTCAATTTAACTATACCAATGTGTCGAGTTCAAAAAAAAAATTCTATTAAAAAAGGGGCTCTAAATTTCACTGCATAGCCAACATATTATATTTTTTCAATTGATTTCTCGATATAAATTGGAAAAAATTATGTGATAGTCAAATAGATGTCAAATCTAAAGTCAAAATTAAGAGTGAACACATTCAAGAACATTGTATACAAGTCACCACCCGCTCGACTATCATTGAAAAATGCCTCTCGATATTTTTTTATTTTTATTTTTCTTAAAGTTCTCATACGTAAAATAATATGTATAAATGCTAAATATTTAATATAAAAATTAAAATATTTATTATATCTTTATCTATATAAATAAGGTTATGAAATAGTAAATTTTAGAGAAGTTACTATAATCGTAGGCATGGATAGTAGTAGGAGGTTATAATTTATGTTTATAAACAATTAATTATGACATTGATTTTGACATACATTTGACTATCACAAGATAATACCCATCTTATATTTGACGTCTATTTAACTATCACTTAAAAGATTTTATCTTTTATTTTGGAATATATTTTAAAAAATCATAATATTTGGTCATATATTTCTTTTTCTTTTTCTTTTTTTTTGAGCCTAACATATTAAAACAAATAGATTGATGCCACTTATTCTTTGTCAATAAATATTTTTTAGAAAAAAATAATGAAATTATTAATCAAAATAATATACATAAAATTTAAAATAAAACCTTAATGTATATAAATATATGCATATTAAAATTTAAACAAATTTAAATTTTGACATATATTAAGATAGTTGGCACCTTTAAATAATATTATAAAAATAATTACCAAAAAATTAACACATCTCAATCTTTTTCATAAAAAGGATTGAGATTTCTAATCCACTGAAAAAATAGTTTAAAAATAATTAATATATAAAATAGTTTAAAAATAATTAATTTATAAAATATATAATAAAAATTGAATAGTTAAAAGATAAAACATTGTATTTATACATTTATCGACACTTTTTTTATTTATTTATATAAATTCTAAATTGACGAAATTGCTTGTACTTGATATGAAAGCAATTTATCCAAATTTTTGTTTTTTATATAAATCAAGTAATAATTATTTATGTGGATTGTATAACCTGTTGCACCTATTGCACGAAAGTTATCAAAGTATATATGTGTAGAATGAAAATAGAAGCAAGCATCTTGCATGCAACCATATTTTGATATTTGCTTGTCAATGTGATACAAATGTAAAAGGAAACATTCAAATTAAAATAAATATTTATTTTTTAATGTATTCCTTGATCAGAAAGTTAACTTTCAATTATAAAATTGTTCTTCAAAGTTTAGTTTTTAATAATTTTTAAACGAATGCGAATGTGGCTTTTCATTGTGAATATAATTTATTTTCATTGTTTTTTACCGTGACCTATGTTATAATTTTATATTTATATTCAATCCATTTTTTATTGTTGTGATTGAAATTTTCAAAAAAAAAATTATGTTCCAATTTCATTTAATATTTTTAATACAGGATGTAAATATTTATTATTTATTAATTTAATATTATCAATTTTTTATTCATTATTTAAATATAAATTAGAAAAAAATAAAAAATAAAATTAATGATAATTAACATTTTACATTAATTAATTAAAAAATTAAATCATATAATATCTAAGATCATATTAATATTATCTGTTAGAACGATATTGATTTTAGAACCATATTAATATTATCTTCCATAATAAATACTACCAAAACATAAAGATACTCGACTATTTCACGATGAAAAACAAAATTATATATACAATCCGAGCCATAATCTTAATGCTCCTCGCAAGAAAATAACCGTGCCTTCAAAATGGCCAACATCACTTGTCTTTTAAGAGAGAAATATGTGGTCCAGAACTCTAAGCAAAAACCCTGCTAATATTATGTGTTGCCGCGCATGAATCTTGATTCAGAAACCCTTCAGGGTTTTGTGTAAGGTCGAGTGTGATGGTAGGAGAAGAACCCATGGATGAGATCGTGACTGGAAACAGAATCTGATTGCCACCTATCAATCAGTTGCGGTAGTATTCATGGCGGCCATGGCCAAAGACTTCAGTTGTGTTGGCTTTTATAGGTAGTAGTCACAATACTGGGGTCTTGAGCGCACTTCTGGACCTCCTTTCTAACTGGGCAAGAAGGTTCCATGGCGCATCTGTAATACGCTCTCGGCCAGGGGTTGTTTAAGGTCATCTTTTGCCCGTATTTTCGCTATCGACATCGCTGGCTTACCTGATAACAACAACATAACAGATGAGATTAGTTACACACAAAATCACTTCTACTAAACCCTAATGGTAGACTATCTTCTTGTAAGAGCTTGTTACCGTAATTGTCTCTGATTTTATTTGTCCTGTACTGATTTTCTTATGCACGGCCACAGCTTGAAAGCCGGAGATCTTCTTATTGTTAGTTTTATGATCAGAATTGAAACAATCAGAAATGCAACATAATGAATAATGAACACAACAAGATAAATCTGATTTACACTTTAGAAGTCTGACTTATTAATTATACTTCTAATTGAATATCTTGAACAATGAGAAATCACTATATATATACAAGTGAGAGGAAAGAGACACATCTCTTCAATCTCCGTGTTGGCCTCCACTAAACAAATTATGTCTTAAATAAGTTGGGCTGGAAGTGGGAGCCCGACGCTACTCCTTCAACATCAACACTCCCTCTCAGCTACAGAGGATACTTCCAGCTACATAAGACATATCACCTCATCGTGATGTCAACCACAATGGCTACAACAATGCATAGTATGTACAAGTGTTCATCACTTTACATGGCATCCACCATGGTTGTCCTAGAGGGTGGAATCAAGGGATTTCACCTTGAACTTCTCTCAATAAAAAGAACTTGTTATCAAGGGATTTCACCTCGAACTTCTCTCATAGAGAAGAACTCATTATCAAGGGATTTCACCTCGAACTTCTCTCACAGAGAAGAACTCGTTATCAAGGGATTTCACCTCAAACTTCTCACACAGAGAAGAACTCGTTATCATAGCTTTGGCGGCTTCTACAATAGATCTGTTCTTCCTTTCTTCAACACCATTCTATTGAGGATTGTAAGGGACACATAACTCCCTCTTAATCCCTGCTTCAATGTAAAAGTTACAAAATTTTTCAGAGGTGTACTCCCCTCTGTTGTCAGATCTCAGAACATAAGGGAGATAGTAATGCCCATTAATTTAAATAGACAGAGATCCCAATTTAGTGATATCGTTCCATATTGTGAAGTCAGAATCATGCTTTATCATCAATTCCTCCATGAATAACTTTGGGGCCAATTTGGAGCTATTTGCATCATTGGGCTTTAAGACTTGAGGATTTGAATTACCACAGGCCAAATATTTGTTGCAGCCCTTCGCCACTCTCACTGCTTTTACTTTAAGCATGGTAGATTTAAACACATGATCACTTGCAAGAAGAGTAGGTTTTGATTCTGTGCGTTGTTTGGAAAGAGGATCTTTCTCTACCAAGGTCTTCTTGCTGAGGCGAGTGTTCCAGTAATTATTGATCTCATTGTCTATTTGATTTGGCAGTCATCCGATAATCAGTGACCACCTATTTACCAGTATTTTTAGGGAGAGAGCTCCATCCACCCTCACCATGAGTTGTGATATATTTGCTCAAAACCAAATCCTCTTGCATAGTCCAAGCACCGTGATTGAGGACAGAAATTTTAGAGTAGCATGGAGATCTACCCATGCTTAATTATTAACTAGATAGAAACTCAGCTTGAATGACTGCCTCTTTTCACAAGGCTTGAATGTATACTCAGTACAAGAGGTTGGGGTAGCATCTCAACAATTTACTCTGATTGATGAGCACGAGATAAACATCAGTATTATTATTACCGTAGACTGATCAGAAGTCTGCCATACCAAGTAACTTTTACACATTTGTCGTTGCGTCTACTTTGAATTTTGATACAACTTTTTCTAAGCATGGGATTTGTCAAAACTAATATCTTCTTTGCCTTCATGTCTTTCTTTTTCAACTGCAACTTCTCTTCTTCTCTGATGGTTCAGGAACTTTGGTTTCCACAAACTCGGCCAAGTCATTTTCTTCCAAGGTGAGCATGATTCTCCATGATGTGAAGTTGGATGCTCCTTCGAGTCTATCCTCAATTTTAAGACTATTCACCATCTTGCCTAAAATAGGGATAGACAAGAGATATAAAGATCAATAGAGTATTGCTGTAATGAAAAATCTGATCACGATCTTCTTCAAACCCACTCTGATACCATGTTAGTTTTATGATTAGAATTGAAACAATCAGAAATGCAACATAATGAATAATGAACACAACAAGATAAATCTGATTTACTCTTTAGAATTCTGCTCTAACTTATTAATTATACTTCTAATTGAATATCTTGAACAATGAGAAATCACTATATATATACAAGTGAGAGGAAAGAGGCACATCTCTTCAATCTCCGTGTCAACCTCCACTAAACAAATTATGTCTTAAATAAGTTGGGCTGGAAGTGGCAGCCCGACGCTGCTCCTTCAACATCAACACTTATTCGATACATGGCTGATCTAGATTCAAGAAGAGATCTTGGTAGCGTTGTCAGTGGCCAAGTTTGAATCTAGGCTCTAAACTCAACGATATTGTAAACGTTTTCTATTTTCAATTTCAATGTGGGTTGTTGATAAGTTGATACGGATGGTCAACGACTTATGGATGGAAATAGAAATGGAATCTTTTTAATATTTAAGAAGTCAAAATGTTTTGGTTATTGTTTACAAAGACCATTTCATATTTTTAGTATGTATGAGGGATTTAACTGTGTTTTAAATATGAGGCAAATATATCTTACCTCATTTTCAAGAACATGAATTCTTCATCATTAGTCTAACTTATGATGAACCATGAAAAATAGATAGGAAGGAGCGATTTTTCATGCAAAAAAACATTAATTAGTATAGATTAAAATTTTGAATTTTGAATTTTCTCTTCAAATTTCATTTAAGTATCTTCAACTAGCGTAATACAAATAATTTATCCTTTTCAATTAAATTTTATAGATTTAATATATTATAATTTAATATTTATAAATATTTATATTTAGATTAGTACATATATTTTAAATATATTTATGTAAAAAATGTCGAGAGATATCAATCTCAAGGCCCTTATCTTAGATTTTTTCCATAGTGTAATTATTAATAATCTCATTACTTTCTTTGAAAATTTCTCATTGAGTGGTAATAAATTAAGTCAATCTAACTACATTTATGTGTCAAGCTCAGAAAATAATTTTTTGAAAAAGAAAATGGCCCCAAATTCCACAAATATGGCTAATATATTGTAATTTTTGGATTGAATTCTCCAAAAAATTATTAAAAAAATTAAAGGTGATGGTCAAATGAACATCAAAACTAAAATCAAAACTAAAAATAAACACACTTATGGATATTATGGTGCACTACTATCCCACTACCATTGTAAAATGCCTCTCAGCATAATAACATACTTTACCACCATACACACCAATTAAATCATATATATATATATATATATATATATATATATATATATATATATATATATATATATATATATATATATATATATATATATATATATATATATATATATATATGTTTACTTTGACATACTAACAGTTCACAATGTCTCAATGGTCAGTCGCCTTACAAAACATGAATATAAACCTTATTAAATAAATAAAAATAAATTATTTCTCTTGGTAGAGCTACTAAATACAAAAAAAAATGAAGTTCGACTTACTCAAATATCTTAAATACATATATATTAAATGTCGAGAGATATCAACTTTGAGATGCCTATATTAAATATTAGTTTTGTATATTATATAGGTACCTTGAAGTTGATATCTATCATCTTTTAACATTTATGTATTTAATATATCTAAGTTAGTATCACTTACTATCGCATAAGGTAAAAATAAATATTTATCGTTCATAGAAACATATTTAATACTAGTAGTTGGAGTTGCATCAACAAAAGGAATACCTATGTAGTTAGTGAATTGAACCATTACATATGTAGGTGGTCTAAAGGGTGCCAATCTTAGTTTATAAAAATGATTCAAACATATATGAGTGCACCATTGAAAGGACCTAATTCTATCCATAATTTTTTAGTGAGCATCACCCTTGTGTCATTAAGAATCAATAATTTAACTTCCAATTGTTCGTCACCTAATCCTACAACATAATTTCTCTAGTTGAAATGATCTAGGTAACATGTTGAATAAATACATGCAATTCTATCTTATTAAGCTGACACACATTGCCATTTTTTATAAATAAATGTATATGTTCGTTAAATTCATATTTTTAGCTATTTAAAACGAAACATCTATTCTAATCATTAACAATTGCTAATCTTCAATGGTTGCATGGGTGTCTCTTAGATTTGTTAGAAGTTGTCGAAACCATTGTTCATCACTTTGACATTGTTTTTTCAAAACCCTATCTAGCGTAAAAATAATTCTAAAATTTTACCATAATAATATTTCTTTTGTGGTGCTTCCATATAAAGGTTTATCCATTACTAGAGGTAACTATCCCAAACCCCCAACAAAAATCATAGAGTTTCTATTAAAGCACATATCAACATTGTCTAGAAATACTTGGCATAGTCAAGAAGTTATATTTTCAAACATCTATAATCCCTCCAATAAGATTTGATTTTCTAGTTCTTTCCATTCCTTGGATTATCATATGCAATGGAGGTGTAGTCTATCCTTGATTATAATGTCTAATAATTATATCAAATATTATTTTTTGATTCTTATTGAGATTTTCATAACAAAAATTAGATTCCATTTATACCATAACAAGTAAGCCATTTTCTTTTGCCATGTTGATGAATTTAAATTTTTTTTTTTTGTTTGTTCTTTACTTGGGTTGTTTGTACTAGAAGGTGATTTCCTATCAATATCCTTTCAATACAACATTTCAATCTTAAAAATTTGTACAAATTATTATTGTTGTCATTTTGATATGATCTCCCACTCATGTTAAGTTGTGTTTTGTTGTATATTATCCTCATTTTTATCCTCTATTTTGTGTTGAATGTCATTATTTATTTCAATAAACCACTTTGTAAGCCAAGGGTTATATTGAAATTGAACTCAATTAGATTTTATTATACCATCCTCAGGACCAATGTCTCTCTCAATAGAACATAATAGTTTGTGCAATTTTAACTCCAGCCAACAAAAGTCTACAAATTATTGACTACATTTTTTTGAGATGTTGCAAAACTTTCATCGTAACCTTACGAAAAATACATATTTTTGTTAGTTTCCACTTTTCTCCTCTATAAATTTTAGGACTATACATCCAAGTTTTTATGGTCTCAATAAGTTGTACATAATCTATTATACGAGGTCTATCAATACATCCAACAATTATTGATTTTCTATATCTTTCTTTTAATACTAATTTAAAACTTACATCATTATTTATGTTGATAAGTTCTCTACTCCATTATATATAGATTCCATCATTCATGTTAATAAATTCTCTATTCCATTTTTATCCATGGGAAGAGGATCACTTTGAAATTTTCTATCATGTTGATTCACAAACCTTGAAAATTCTTAATCATGTAAGACATTCAAGTCCAACCCTTAGAAAGGAATAGAAATGCCATGCTATTAAATTCACCCTTTCAGACTCCCTCTCCCTTTTTGGAGTATCTTTTGGTTGTTCAATTAATGAGAAAATAGAAATGCCATGCTATTAAATTCACCCTTTCAAACTCCCTCTCCCTTTTTTGGAGTATCTTTTGCCAATTCAAGTAATTACCCATTAATTGAACAACAAAAAAATCCTCCATCTCCATTTCCATCATGTCTATACACGGACATGAAGGGTAACTTAATTCCAATGCATTCTTCTCAATATCTCTATAAATTATTGTTGTTGGAATTTTTAGGTCGATAGACCTTTCCTATTCTCAATATGGTTAGGCCGTTAGACCTTTTTTATTTTGAATACAGAGTAGAATGGAGTCTGGTAAAAAAATGAACTGACATATGATGGATAATATGGGAAATCATTATAATCAATCTCAAAAAAATATATATATATATTAAGTAAATGTCTTAAATCCGTTAAAGATAATGGTGCATGGAGGAGGTGAAGCAGAAAGATTTATAATGACGCTGTGTTCTTGAGGTGAAATGCATACGTATATCACCTGCTACGAATACGAAAGCGCTGAATTCTTTGTTGATGATAATTAGAATTTCAACTGCTTCTCAAATTGTAATGGTAAATGATGACAATAAATGCACAAATTATGACAATTTATGGAAAAATATAAAATTTGGCATTATGTTGCGCTTCTTCCACAGTTGCCAAACGTCATCCACCTTCAATTAGGTAAGTCGTCAATTTTTTGAACTCCATCTTCAACTATAACTCTGAATGCTTCCAACCGGACAACCCAACAGACTATATAATATCCCTGTAAAAATCTCGTGGCACTGTTGGATTTTAAGCAGAAGATAATTTACCATGCATGATACATTGCAATTATTTTTTTTATTTTTTTACTGTGTCAGCTATTAAAAGCGAGCATATTTATAGGCATTATAGCTCTCCGCTACTCTCGATGGTATTATTGTAACGCCTCTCAACCTAATAAAGTAATTTGTACAAATATTTTAAATGAATTTATTTGAAAAATGTCGAGAATTATTAATCTCAAGGAAATCTTTATTTTGAATTTTTCACATACCATAATTATTAATAACTTCATTATTTTTTTCACAAATTTTCTATTGATTAATGATAAATGGTACTATTAAATTTAACTATGCCAATTTATCTAGTTCAAAAAAAAAAAATCTATTAAAAACGGGGCTCCAATTCCATTGTATAGCCAAGATATTACGTTTTTCAATTAACTTCTCCATGTAAAAAAGAAAAACTTTTATGTAACAATCAAATAAATGCCAACTTTAAAATTAGAATAAAAAATAAACACACTCAAAAATATTACAACTCACCATGCCTCTCAACTACCATTGAAAAAGCCTCTCATTATAATTATTTTTTATTTTTTCTTAAAATCCTCATATGTAAAATAATAAGCAAAAATGCCAAATATTTTACAGTAAAATATAATTCTTAAGTTATAAAAGATAACATTCATCTTTTATCTTGAATGAATTTAAATGGAGAGGATTTCAATAAAAATTAAAATATTTAATATGTCTTTATCTATATAAATAAGGTTATGAAATAGTAAATCTCACGAAAGTTATTATAATTGTAAGTATGGATAGTAGTGGGGGTTATAAGTTCTGTTAATTACGTCGAGAGATTTAATTTATAATAGTAATCAAGAAGTGTAATAGCGTGAGTGGTTCACTTTTATTTTATTAAACTGATAAATTAATAAAATTAATCAAAAATTAACTGATAAAAAAATATATACTCAACTCACGCATTATTTGAAAATTATATATATATATCAAATTTCAACAAAAATATATAAATACACAACAAAGTAGACAACAGAAAAAAATAGTGATTAAATCTCTGAATCTCGAACAATATATATTCTGTAGTATAAACATATGTTTTACAGCATTTTCCATTTGCTCGAATGTTTCTTATCTGCCCAATCGTCCACCTGCAAATCATCCCTGCCACTGCTGTTACCTGCCGCTGTTTCTTTGAGCGCAGTTTTGAGAAAAAGTGATTTATTTATTATATTCGTTCGCTGCTTTAAGTATAATCATTTTAGGGTTTTATATTGGTTCTCTGCTTTAAGTATAATCATTTTAGGGTTGCGTTGCCTTATTTGATATACATTCATAAACCTGGGTTATTAATATTTAATATAAATGACAGAGTAGGATTGGCTTGCACCAAATAAGGGATAATAGTAAAATAATAACAGACTAGGATCCGTAGATATATGGTTTATGTTAGGTTTTTTTATTTAATTTTGTTTTTTTCTTACTCCGCATATGCCGTAGAGATCAATCAAACCATTAAATTTCAGGGAGGGGTAAAATACATCACTCAAACCATATGAAATGTCAACCCTGATTATGCGATTTTTACTCCACAATGCATAAATATCAATCAAACCATATGCCGTAGTTAACTCCGGAATGCATTTTCTCACATATATATAAGATATAATAGATGTAATACGCTAATATGAATATTAGCATCATTTCATGTTCATCAGATATATACTATAATATCAGATACATCTATATAAGATATCTATAGATGTATTATTAATATACTAAGATATGAGAATGCAATCATTATGTCTCTTATAATGAGACATTAATAGGAAAATTAGGATATATGTAACTATCGGCGATAATGAATTAATATATAGTGTAATGACATAGCAGATAGATGTAGTTATATGGTTTAAGTTAGTTTTTTTATTTAAATTTATTTTTATTTTTATTATGCTTAAATTTTAAATAAAATTGAAATAATAAAATATGTAAAAGGTTTTTCAACAAGTTTGGAATAAAATCATCTATCAAGTTTATAAAGATAAAATCTATTAAAATATTTTTTTAAGATGGTAAAATTTTTTTTGAAATTAAAATAAAATTATATACAAAATACACATGATAATAGTGGAAATATTGAGGTAGATTTGAAGATATTATAAATGATTTTTTATTATCATCTAGAAAAATTGGTTTCGCCAAGTATGTGTTATATTTATCAAAAAAGTTACCTCGGCATAAATATCTCTCGAGCATCTGAAGGCCCAATTTGTCATAGATGTCGACAAGAGAAAAATGATCATCAATTTTAAACATCGAACAATATAGAGTTGTAGTGTTTAATATTGATGCTTCGATAATCCACTTAACACTATGAATCCCAATTGCAGACTTTACTGAATTAGAAGGATCAAGACTCACAAGTTTTCAAAAAGAAATGCAACATATAAACTACATATTGATTGATGAAATGAGTTTTATTGGGGGAAAAATGTTACAGAACATAGATACACGACTTCGTCAAGCATTTTCAGACAATTCAAACATGAGTTTTGGAGATTGAATCAATCATTTTAGTAGGAGATTTGGGTCAGCGACCTCCTGTGAGTGATAAAGCAATATCCAATAATAACATGCATAGAAAAATATTATGGAAAGAATTCAAAATAGTTGTTACTCTAGATAAGGTATTTAGACAAGAAGAAAATGATGACCAAAAAAGGTTTCGACAACTGCTCACAAATCTTAGAGATGCACATCCGACTATTGATGATAAAAAACTATTGATGTTAAGGATAAATAATGTATTACACCCAAACTTTAGAAGGATTTTGATAATGCTATTCATTTATTTGAAACAAATAATAATGTGAAAAATCATAATAGAATGAAATTAAAATCATTAAAAGGACCAATTGCATGGAGCATTGCAACTAGAATAGGTAGTACCAATCCATCAAGAGGTCAAATCAATGAATTGGATATGGAGTTATTAATAGTTAAGGATGTAAGGGTGATGTTAACCTCCAATCTATGGATAGAATTAGAACTTGGAAATGGATCTTTAGGATATATTTGAAGTATAGTATACAAACTTGGAAGTTTCCCACCCAAGCCACCTACATATGTTATGGTGGAATTTGATAGTTACTCTGGAATGTCATTTGTAAATATAAATCTACATACAATTTCAATTACTCTAATACAAAGGGGATGAACATGACAACTACCTTTAAGACTGACTTAGGGATTATCCATACATAAATCACAAGGATTGACTCGTTCTAAAGAAATAATTTAATGAACCAAAAAACTAATAAAAATAAGAAAATTACCAATAGGCCAAGATATTAAAACAATACTCATAATTGATTCATATTGATTTCTTTAAATAATTACAAATCCACACAATACTTAAATAAGCCTCAACCCAGAATTTAGAGTTTACATGCAAAATTCAAAAAAAACTAAAATCTAAAAAAAAATGACTATTTTTAAAAACTCTTGAAATATCTTTAAAATATCTCAAAATATCCTAAACACTATAATTAGTCTATGGGACAAAATTCAATTGAATTTTATGTTTGGTTCTAAAAGTATACAATTTTTTTAAAAAAAAAACCCAAAAAATCATTAAATCACAATTTTAGACCCTTAGATGATCACGTATGTTCTCCAAAAATTATCAAAAATATTTTTAGGTAGGTAAAATTGCTTAGAAACAACAATGTAATTTTTTATACGGTCATTTTGGCATGTGGAAGAGCTCAAACAGAGCCATGAGTCAAAAGTTATGGCCTCTAGAAGGTTGCCCTATTTTTCTTACATCATTCTCCTCTGGTTGAAAACAACTCACCTCCTATGAGTTGCCCTGATTATACTGTTGCCACTTTTCCTTGTCAATCTTCTTCAGCGCCCATTTTGTAATCTAAGTGTTGTCTTCTTGCTACAATCCTTCTCACTACACCAATACCTTTTATAATTTCCTTGCCTTGTGTTCACTATCTTATATCCAAAATATGCATTATTTTTTCTTTCTTCTTCTTTGGAACCTACTACTCCCAATTTACTTCATCATCTTCACCATCATCTCCATGGAATTCATATAAATATGAAACATTAAATAGTGGAGATATGTCAAAATTATGTGGTAAATTTATCTTATATGCCTTATCATTAATTTTTTTCACAATTCTGCATGGTTCAATTTTTTTGTACTTCAACTTATTGTATGTACCTTTTGAAAATATTTCTTTCCTCAAGTAAACCATTAACAACTCTCCTTCTTCAAATACCTTAGATCTTTTTCTGACATTTGTTGTTGCTTTATATTTCTCATTACTTTCATGAAACTTTCTTTTTGCTCCTTGCAATTGTTGCATATACTCTGCAAATGTTTTAAAATCATCAATAATTTTATCTACAATTGATAATTGTACCAAATCTAAAATACCCATAAGATTTCTCCCATAAATAATTTGAAAATGTGACTTTCCTATTGATCTATTTATTGAACTATTATATGCAAACTCAACTTGTGGCAAAGCCAAGTCCCATTGCTTTGGCTTCTCTCCCATTATGCATCTCAATAAATTTTTCAAGCTCTTATTTAAAACTTCTATCTATCCATATATTTGTGGGTGATATGCACTACTAAATTGTAGCTTATTACCAATCTTCTTCCACAAAGTCCTCCAAAAATGATTTAAATTTTTTGTATCCCTATCTGAAGTAAAATTTTATTGGAAAACCATGTAATCTCACAATATCCATAAAAATAATTCTACAAATTTAGTGGCATCATTAGTTTTATTACATGCAATGAAATGAACCATTTTAGAAAATATGTCTACAACAATAAAAAATGAATCATTATTTCTCTGTGTTTGGCAATCCCAACACAAAATCCATACTCAAATCTATCCATGGTCCTCTTAGAACTAGTAATGGTATGTAAAGTCTAGTATTTTATGCATGCTCTTTAGCCACCTAACACATTCTACCTTGAAACATACCTTGTCACATCTCTCTTCATCTCTGGCCAAAAATAATTTTCCTCCACCAAATATATTGTCTTCGTCTTACCAAAATGTCTAGCCAAATCACCATTATGTAATTCTCTTATTATATTATCTCATAGAGACCCAACTGGAATGAATAATTATTTCTCTTTAAAGAGATAACCTTATTATATAAGATACTCATCATGAATAATATCTATCCCACTTGTTAATAGATTCATGCACTATTCAACTATCTTGTCAAAATATGGATCAATATCATATAATTTTTTGATATATTCAAATCCAACTACTTCATTCACCATAGTAGTTAATAACACTACCCTCTTGCTTAATGCATCTGCTATCTGATTATGCTTTCTTGATTTATGCTTCAACATAAAAATATACCCTTGCAAGAAAGAAACTCACATTGCATGCCTACTATTCAACTTCTTTTGTGTATTCACATACTTCAAAGCCTCATGATCTGTAAATAATATAAACTCTTTAAGCACCAAATAATGCCTCCAATGTCTTAATGCTTGTATAATTGCATAAATTTCAACATCATAAGTAGAATATTTTATTCTTACCTCATTCAATTTCTCACTAAAATATGCTATTGGCTTTCCTTCTTGACTTAACACAATACTAATTCCCATAAATGAAGCATCACAATCAACCTCAAATACTTTGTTAAAATTTAGTAATACTAAAATTGGTCTTTCTGTAATCTTCTTCTTCAAAAATTCAAAGCTTTCTGTGACTTCTCTAGTCCATGCAAATTCCTTCCCTCTCATTCAATATGTTATTGGTGCCACAATAATACTAAATTTTTTAATAATTTTTTTGTAAAAATTTACTAAACCATGGAAATTTCTTACCTCTGTAATGCTTTTTGGAATAGGCCACTCAACAATTTATTTTATCTTTTTCTCATCCATTTTCACACCATCTGTTGAAACTATAAATCTCAAAAATACAAAACTATTCTATATAAACCTACACTTCTTCAAATTTACAAACAACTTCTCCTTTATTAACAAATCCATTACCATTCTCAAATGTTGTAAGTATTCTTATTTAGTATTAATAAATATCAAAATATTATCAAAATAAAAAACCACAAACTTACCAATATATTCACATAGCATTGTATTTATCACCCTCATAAATATGTTAGGTGCATTAGATAACCCAAATGGCATAACCATCCACTTATATAAGCCACCCTAGTCTTGAATGTCATTTTCCACTCATCTCCTTTATGAAATCAAATATGAAAATATCCACTCCTTAAATCAATCTTGGTAAAATATTTTGCTCCTACAAGTACATCCATCATATCATCTAAATGAGGTATAAGAAACATATACTTTATTCTAATTTTATTAGTTGCTCTACTATCCAAACACATTCTCCATCCTCTATCTTTGAATGGAGTTAGCAATGCGTGTGTTGCACATGGAATCATACTCTCCCTTATCATTTTCTTCCTTAACAATTTAGTAACTTGTTTATTTAATTCTGCATGTTTTATTAGACTCGTCTTATAAGCTATTTGATTGGGTAGAGCTGATCCTAAAATCAAATCAATGTGATGTTGAATATCTCTCTTTGGTGGTAAACTATTTGGTAACTCATTAGGCATAACATCTGCATATTATTTCAACACTCTTGTTGCTTCTATTGGTATTGGCATCATTTATGTTCCTCCATTCTTTGCTACTAGTGCATAACAATAACCTTCTACCTTCATATCTTTGATAAATTCTTTATTACAGAGCATGTTTTATATTTTATCTTCTTATTTAAGAGGTAAAAAAAATTACATTTGTACCACCTTTCCAAAAAGTGTATGTGTCCTTTGCTCCATCATGAACTATTTTTCTATCAAATTGCCATGGTCTCCCCAATAACACATGACATTCATCCATCAAAATATCATCACACCACATTTCATCATCATAAGTTTTTACTATAGAAAACTTGATAAATCCCCTTTTTTCTACTATAACCTCATTCTCTTTCTTAAAACATGAAATCTGATAAGGGTTAGGATGCTTTTCATATGTAGATTTAGCTACTCAATCATTTCTTTAGATACCATGTTTTCACAACTACCACCATCTATAATTACTTTACATACGTTTCCACCTGAAGTACATCTTGTTTAAAAAATATTTAATTCTAGGCATGCATCACCACCTTCTTTATTTTACACTTGATCCTTCCTTAGACAAATCATGGTTCTTATCATCATAAGATTATCTCCAACGTCAGCTAGTGCAATTTCAGTATTCTGCTCTTCTATTTTAGCCTAAATTAGATTAACTCTTAGATGATCTTATTGCCTCCTTTCTTGATCTTGATAGTTTGGAAACTCAAATGCTTTGTACCCTTATTCTCCACATCTATAACAAACATAAGATATATGTTGATTAGAATACCATCCTCTAGCACCACCATAACCTCATCCTCTCTGAAATCCTCTTCCTCTTTGTTGGTATTGAAACCCTTGCCTATTATCATCTTGTCTTTCTGTACCATGTGATGATTGACCTTTATTGGCATTAAATCCATCTCTAGTGGTATTAAACCCACCTCATCCCCTTATTGGATGGGATCCACCTTTTTTTGGACAACAAATATCTTTCTAAAATTCTCTCTATTTTATTTTTTTTTGCCTTCAAAGCTAATTAATAAGCCTCTTTTATGTTAAGTATTCTATGCATATTTAATTCATATTGAATAGAAAATTTCAAACCATTTACATAACTTACCACCATCTACTCTTTTATTTCATCATGCTCCACTCGTATGAAAAGCTTGTAAAATTCATCTGTATACTATGATCTTTCTACCTCAAATTTTGAAATCTTTTATATAGGGTTTATGCATAATCCACAGGAAGAAATTTTTCTCTCAGCTTCTTCTCCATATTTTTCTAGGAATTAATCCTCTTTACTTTTTCTCTATCTCTCTTTTTGCATGTGATCCCACCAAATCATTGCATGACCTTTCAATTTTGTGCATGCAAACTTTACCTTCTTGTCTTTTCTCAAACTTTTCCACTTGAATAAATTATCCATGATATTAATCCAATCTATGAACTCCTCTCATTTTAAACCACCTCCATAATCTAGAATATCAACCTTGATTCCTTCATTCCTTCCTTCTAAATCTCAAACCATTCTCTCTTCTATCAATGGTGGCTGCTCTTGTTGTCCTTCTTGCTGAACTTCTTCATCATGATCTTTGTCTTCTTCATCACCACCTTTTCTTCTCTGTTGGTTGGTGATAGCCTTTGTTAATTGTTGAACTTGCCTCAGTAGCTCTCGTATAGTCTGATTCATCTGTGTCATACCTCCTTGTTCTCTTGCAATTCTTCTCTCCTCTAAAATTTAAACTTGCTCTGATACAAGATAATGAACTCAAAAACTAACAAGAATAAAAAAATTACAAAAATGCCAAGATATTGAAATAATACTTATAATTAATTTGTATTAATTTCTTGAAATAATTACAAGCCCACACCATGCTTAAATAAGTCTCAACCTAGAATTTGGAGTTTACATATGAAATTTAAAAAAAATTAAAATCTAAAAATAAATACCTATTTTTAAAAAATCTCAAAATATCTAAAAAATATTCTAAAATATCCTAAACACTATACTTAGACTATGGGATGAAATTCAATTGAAGTTGAAGTCTGATTCTAAAGATATATAATTTCAAAAAATAGAAAAAATTCAAAAATATATTAAATCACAATTTCAAACCCTTAGATGATCATGTATGGCCTCCAAAAATATTTAAAAAATTCTTAGGTAGGTATAACTACTTAGGAATAACAACATACTTTTTGATATGGTCGTTTTGGTGCATAGAAGAGCTCAAATGGAGCTACGGGTCAAAAGTTATGGCATGTGGAAGGTTACCCTATTTTTTCTGCATCATAATTGATCTATGACATACAAAAAGATGAGAGTTAACATTTGTGGCCATCTCACGTGTAAAATATCTGGAAGGACTCAGAATTTGGTCTCCATTTTCATATGATAGATATGAGAAGTTGAAAATAGGAAAACAACTTTCTAATCGAAAAGCTGAGGAAGAGAGATTCAAGTCCTTAGAACTAAAATAATGTTACATGTTTAATATCACATATATTATACTTATTTCACATTTTGATGTATATGAAATTATTTTATTTAATTACCATTGAATGTGATATATATTTATTATTTTGATGAATATGAAATGATGTATTAATTAGTATTTATAGTTAAATGTACATGCCACACCTGCGGGTGCTACTAGCCTAGATATCTTAAATAAATTTATCTAAAATACATGAAGATCTAAAAATATTGAGGTACCAATCTAACCTACATTATAATATAAGCGCCTTGAGATTGATATCTCTTGACATATTTTAGATCAATGTATTTAAGATATCTATGCTAGTAAACAATTAGTTATGACATTAATCTTGATGTGTATTTAACTATCACAAGATAATACCCACTTTATGTTTGACATCCAGAAGATTTTATCTTTTACTCTGAGAAGTATTTCAAAAAATCATAATATTTTGGTCATATATTTCCTTTTTTTTTTTAATTTTTTTAGCCTAACATATTTAAAAGAATAAATTGATGCCACTTATCAGTAATCAATAAAAAAAAATTGAAAAAGATAATGAAATTATTAATCAAAATGATGTACATAAATTGTAAGATATATATATATATATATATATATATATATATATATATATATATATATATATATATATATGGAGGCATATTAAAATTTAAGTGAATTTAAGTTTTAACATATACTGAGTTAGTAATTTTAAATAACATTCTCAAAATATATATATATATATATGGAGGCATATTAAAATTTAAGTGAATTTAAGATTTAACATATACTAAGAGAGTTGGTAATTTTAAATAACATTCCCAAAATACTTACCTTAAAATTGACACATCTCAACTTTTTTTTTTTAAATTAAGATTTTTAAACCCATTAAAAAAATAGTATAAAAACAAAATAATATATAAAATAATTTAGAAGTAATTAATTTATAAAATGGATAATGAAAATTGAATAGTTAAAGATAAAACATTGTGTTTATATATTTATTGACACTTTTATATTATTTATATAAATTTTGAATTAACGAATTCATTTTTACATTTAACCAATCTTGATATGGAAGCAATTTATCCTACATTTAAACTTATTTTTTATGTGAACCAAGTAATAATTATTTTTTCCTACATTTAAACTTGTTTTTATGTGAGCCAAGTAATAATTATTTATATGGATTGTGTAACTTGTTGCACCTATTGCACCAAAGTTCTCAAAGTATATATGTGTAGAATGAAAATAGAAGTAAGCATCTTGCATGCAACCATATTTCAATATTTGCTTGTCAATGTGATACAAATATATAAAGAAAACATTTAAATTAAAATAAATATTTATTTTTTGAAATTGTAAATTTTTTTTTCAAAGTTTGATTTATAATACTTTTCAAATGAGGGTTATTTTCTTTCTATTAGTTTGTAAATATGATTTATTGTCATTATTTCATGTTATGGCTTATATTAGAATTTTATATTTAACATGTAATTTATTTTTTATTATTGTAATAATTTATTTTTTAAAGTTTATATTTCAATTTCATCTAATAAAAATAATATATGGTATGAATATTTATAATCTATTAATTTAATGCTTATCAATTCTCTACTTATTATTCAAACATAAATTTAAAAAAATAATAATAATTCAGAAACCCTTCAGGGCTTTGTGTGAATTCGAGTGTGATGGTGCGAACTGCGAGAAGAACCCATGGATGAGATCGTGGCTGGAAACAGAATCTGATTGCCGGCTATCAAGCTTGCACTAGTGTTAGCAACATGGAGCTCATCAGTTGTGGCAGTATGCACAGCGGCCATGGCCAAAGGCTTCAGTAAATGATTGTATTGGCCTTTATAGGTAGTTTAGCGCACTTCTGGACCTGCTTTCTAACTGGGCAATAAGGTTCCATGGCACATCTGTAATAAGCTCTCGGCCAGGGGTTGTTTAAGGTCATCTTTTTCTCGTATTTCTCCATTGACGTCCCTGGCTTACCTGAAAACAACAACAGAACGGATGAGATTAGTTACACTCAAAATCACTTCTACTAAAACCCTAATTGCGGACTATCTTCTAGACTTCTTATAATAGATTTTTACCGTAATTGTCACTGATTTTGTCCGTACGGTACTGATTTTCTTATGCACAGCCACAGCTTGAAATCTCAAGCTCTTCTTATTTGGTAAATCTTCATCTCTGCATGAATTCCCCTTCTCCCTCTCACTCTCACTCTCAGTCTGCTTCAATATTTCATAGTTTATCTTCCTCTTTTTGGATGCCAGTCGCAAATCTTCAATTGTATATTTGGAATTCTTTTCTAGGATCTCTGAGAGGTCTCCTCTAAACTCATGGAATTGATCTCATAATCCATAACTCCATTATTGATATCCTCTGCTATGCTATCATGAACCAAGGACAAATCAATATTTTCCCACTCATGGGACTTCACAATCTCTTCCCATCATCACACATTGGGTCTCTAACTTCTAGTGAACAATATTTCATCTCCACATAATCATTCACAAGGATTTCTCCATATATGGGTTGTTCACAGTTCATATCCACACTACTATTTTAAAAATCAAAATTATGATCTACATATAGAAGCCTCATCTTTATGGTGCCTTTCACAAAAAATTGTTGTATGTCCATGCTACTTATTGAATTAGTCTTTGGTTATTCATATGATACATCCCCATCCTTATTGCCTTTTTTGGCAATATTATTCTAACCAACACTCTCATGCCTCTTCAAACGAAGCTGCCTCAACCATACTGATTGTAGTTTTGGGTGCAAAAATCTACCCAACATCTTGGAAATCATGTGTTCCTATTTCACCCTCATGGGGTCAACAACATTTATATCCCCAAAATATAACTCAAGTTCAACTATCCATGTCATGACCTATTCTGGACTTTCTTTTCAATAAAATATAAAAATATCACTAAGAGATTTATCTTTTTTCTCCACCACAACCTTGGTTGGTCTCTTATGTCTATGAATATATCTTTTGTCTACTTGCTTGGCCTATTTCCAAAGTATCCACTACACTTATAAGGACAATAACCCCACCATCAACTCTTCCTCATCACCATCACATGCAACTACATTGTATCACCATGTATAGTCTTTCCCATCATTTCTAGTCTCTCCTAGAACACTTTTAGCATATCTGCCAACTCATCTATCTCAAATGCTCTTCTCTTGTATGCCATTTCTTACCACAATCAATAGGATCCTCTTTCATAACTTACAACATAATCCAAATTCAGCCTCTCACAAACTCCGTCACACCTTTTTAGGACTTCACACACCTGTGACTAACTATAAAATCTTCTCAACAACTTGTAACTATATGTAGACTTCCCTTTCATAGCCTATAACATACATTGAGGATTTTATCACAACCGCAAGGACACTACCTTTTCCTAATACCACTTGGTGAAAAAATGATAAGAGGGGGAAATTTTAAGGTCTACATTTATCTCATGTGTTACAAGGGTTTCAAAATCCATGGACACACATGCACAATGTGACAATTAATTGACTATCACACAAAAGAGATTATATTAATGCATTTCACATAATAGAATATTCATAAATCATGTTATCAAGCACACACTCACACTCACACATGTCTCTATAGGCTTATTTCATTACATGAAAGAGTTTTAGACTCTCATACAGTCATTTATAAACTGATACAACTCTCTATTTTACTCTTTGAGAGTTCTACTCCAACACTTCATCCTCTCTCTTCAAAACTCTCCAAAACCTCTCTCCAAAAACTTTCTTTCTTTCCCTCCTATATTCATATTAACATCCTCAACTTCATGGGGTGTCTATTCAACTTCCCTGACCTCTACATTATGTATAATAGTTAGGCAGTCTTTAGTTTTCAAGATATACACCTAACTATCAGAAACTGTCACGCAATGTTTTAGGCTAAATGATGATTATAAAAACCACCATAATTTCAACACTATTAATCCAATTAATATGAAATTTTAACCACAAATCATAGACTACATTTTACATTACCCATAAAAAAATTATCATCTAATTGCTAACACACATTACCCTAGGTTACTGAAAGTAGAGAATAGCCTTGCCAATTGATACAGACTACAAATGACATTTTTAAGAAGACTAGTAGTTACTAAGACTTCCAAAACTTTAACTCTGTCATCCAATATTAGTGTAACTTTTTTCCTTATATATTTATTCCTAAACATTTATTAGCTTTTTTAGGTGATTTTGGTGTACATTGAGAAAGTTGGTCCCACATGCATAAGGATATTTAGATATGTCTACTTTCTTTCTATAAATGTGTCTTTGTACATAATACAAAGTGAGATATTCATATGGAGAACAATTTCAGCATTGTGTCATCTATTTATGGATAATAGATAGTTTATTATTTGTTTGCAATGCATTAGCTTCATGCCTGTGGTAACAAGTTCTTAGAGAGATCTTGATTGAAGAGTTTTTTCAAACTCTATCTTAATATCAGAGTGGTTTCAAATAGCCATTGCTCAACATGTCTAAGTTCTCCATTTGCTATAGTTTGTAGTCTTCAAATTCTATGTTTTTATTTTGAAGATCTATATTTGAATTGCTTGGATATGTTGTTGTACAGGCCATACCATTTATTTTTATTATCATAGTGTTTTTTATAGAATTTGATTTGTATTTTTATATCCATTGACCAGGACATATGGATCCTAGGTTGTACTATTTTGTGCTTATTTTACTAGACCCATGTTTAAGTCTATTTTGGAAGCTTTTAAGTCAATTTATGTATAGTTTTTGATAGTTTCAGGACATACATGTAGAAAAAGACAAATTTGAATGGATAAGAGCATAAAAAACTAAGTTTTATGTCTTCTATAATTTGGAATAATCAGTGAAGACTAGAGTTTATAATCCTTCTATTGTAAAACTTGTTCGTTAGTCTATTGGCACCTACCTACCACTTGTATGGTTTTATCTCACCATACGCTGTACAAAGCTAATTTTTCAAATATAAAAATTGTCAAGATCCCTACTCCTTAAGAGTAAAATTGATTACCTTTGTATAAACAACTAAACACGGAATTTAACCAGAAGTAATATGTAACTAGAAATCAGAAACAACACAGAATATGAGAGACAATACAACCTTGTATTAACACTCTTTCAAAAGGAAATACAATGAAGATATCACACTCTTCCCACACCTCTTGGGTGTACTAGTAATTCTCCCTCAAGAGTTCTCTCTCTCAATTACAACCAACAATCAACTCAAACACAGAGTTGTTGTTTCCACTAGTCAGTAACAATACTGCCAGTACACCAAGTACTCAAAGTACTCCAAGTAGATCTCCCTTGATCTTGCTCCTTGTTGTGTTGCAAATCTCTTTTGACCTTGCTACCCCACAGATCTCCTTTGACCTTGCACACACACACACCTGCAAATCAACCGACCTAACTTACCATGTAGATCTCACCTGATCTTACACACCTGTAGATCAACCTAGTCTTGCACACTTGCAAACCTAGATCTTACACACCTGAAATAACCCTTATCCTTGCCTTTGCAAGTCCTTATAATTCTACACTTTACAATACAGCCCCATGGGTCTCTTAAATAGATCCCATACAAATAATAATTAGACTTCCTAATTACAATAATTAGAAATGTAGACTCAAGACTAAAATTAGTCTTTTACATGCAAACTGACTACCTATCTAAAATTAGACCAGTTGTGGAAGTGCATGTAAACGCATGCACACACAGGTTGCCGATGTCGATTCCTATCTGACTGATGTCAGCCAACCCCTAACTAATGTCAGTTGATTTGCACACTATATATGACCGACGTTGATTGTCCTGACCGACGTCAGTTGCTCTGTAACTCAGCAACCTCCTCTATTTGTATCAGTGAAGCTTTTAGCTCCACAACCTAATAATCTCCCACTTGGAGATAAATAGATGCACTTGTACCTGTCCCTGTACATCATCTAATTTTGTTTTCTGGCTTGTATCCCTCTTCAAGTTCAGTCTTGAAGACCAACCACCACATATCTTGTGGTGTTACTCCTGTCATCCAAGTAACCTGCCATATCTGAATCTACATACCCATGTAGAGAAGTGCCTGACTCTACATAGCATGAATCCCTACTGATGGTCCCTCTCAAATACCTGAGAATCCACTGAACTACTTTCCAGTGCTTCTTTCTCAGATTGGCCACAAACTTGCTGACAACTCCCACTGCTTGGGCAATATCAAGTCTAGTACACATGTACTCAACCTCATCATGTGACTTGAGACACTATTCTGTAAACTGTCCATCCATAGGTGTGTTAACCAGTTCTGCATCCTGCATATTAAACCTCTCCACTACCTTATTCACATAATCCTCTTGAGACAACATCAACCTGTGACTTTCCCTGTCTCTAGAAATGCTCATGCCAAGAATTTTCTTTACTCCTAAATTCTTCTTGGCACACCTCTGAACTAAATTTACCTTTAGCTCAGTAATTCCCTACATATGTGACCCTACAACAAGCATATACACTACATACAATAACAGGATAATGTCGCGACCATTATCCAACCTGGTAAAATAAACACAGTGATTACATTGACATTGACTAAAGCCATGTTTTGTCATACACCTATCAAACCTATACCACTGTTCTGGAGCTTGCTCAAGACCATATAACCTAGCCTTTTGTCTCACCTATCCATTCTCTCCTTTTTTTAACCTAAGAATCCATTCATCTTTCAGTGCTTTCATCCCAGCTGGCAACTCTACCAAACCTCTTGTTTGGTTCTCTTCCAAAGAATTCATGCCATGCTCCCACTATTTCCTGGATTCTACCTGCTTTACCTCTTCAAAACTTTCTGGTTCTTGACCATCAGTGAGAAATAAGTAGTATAAAGAAGGGAAATAACAAATTTTAGGCTTACTTACCCTTTCAGTCCTCCACATGGGCATTTGAGACTCCTTGACAGGTTACTGTCCACCCAAAATCTATTCTAATAGTGACTGATCTCGATCACCTCTGGCTGACCTGGGTCTGCACCCGACCGATGTTGATTCCTCTTGATCACCGATGTTGGTTCTCTGACTGACGTCAGTGTCCACCTGCCTGACACCACCGACTTTGGTCTGCACATGACCGATGTGGGTACGTGCCTGATCGACATCAGTTCTCACTTGATCGACGTTGGTAACTATGTTTTCCTGTGAGTGATGAATTTTACCCGTGAGCTCACTTTGGATCATAACCTTGTCCAAACTGCCCTACTCAAAATTATTTAGCCCCTTGAGCTGATCTTTGTCCATCATCTTCTCCTTGAAAACCAAGGCTTTCCAGTTCTTAAGTTTGTCAAAGACATCAAATTTCCTCTTAAGAACAAGCATCCCCTTTTCATTCATGTGACCAAGCCTATAAAGCCACATCTTTGCATCTACATCTGAAGTAGATAAACTAGAAGGAGAATCAGTAATACAAGTAGATAGATAAAGAGTACCTACTTTCTTACCACATGTTAATTTAAGTGCACCTTTGGAAACTTTTCAAGATTTCGATATGAGAGTAACTGTGCAACCCTCATCACCCAACTTTCTTAGATAAATTAGACTCCTCTTCAGGGTTGGGACATGCATGACATCCTTCAACACCCATGTGTTTTCCATCTGCAATTTCAGCCGTACTTCCCCTTTGCCAACAATTTGACAAGGCTTACCAACCCCTAAATAAATCTTTCCAAAGTCTCCATGGACATACTCATGAAAAAATACTCTATTTGGGGTTGCATGGAAAGAGGTAATAGAATCTAAAACCCAAGATTCTACTTTATCCAAGGAACATACAAGAGCATCCTATGCAATAATACCTGCAACATCTACTTCTTCATTTCCTTCATGATGATCTTCTACCAACCAACATTCTTTCTTTACTTGCTCTTTCTTTCCATAATTCTGTAATTGATCATTCTTGCCATTGAATTTCTCCATTCTTAGTGTACTTTCTTCTGCCATTGCTTTACTCCCACTCAATCAAAAACCCCTGAGAGTGACCTGTAATCAACAAACACTTAACACACTTTGACCACCTGTTAGTGTACATAACCAAGCTCTAATACCAATTGTCAGTGGTATCACTTGGTGATCCTAGCTTTGATACCAATTGTTAGGATCCCTACTCCTTAAGATTACACTTGATTACCTTTATATAAGCAACTAAACACTGAATTTAACCAGAAGTAATATGTAACTAGAAATCAGAAACAACACAGAATATGAGAGACAATACAACCTTGTATTAACACTCTTCTAGAAGGAAATACAATGAAGAAATCACACTCTTCCCACACCTCTTGGGCATACCAGTAATTCTCCCTCAAGAGTTCTCTCTCTCAATTACAACCAACAATCAACTCAAACACAGAGTTATTGTTTCCACCAGTCAGTAACAATACTGCCAGTACACCAAGTACTCAAAGTACTCCAAGTAGATCTCCCTTGATCTTACTCCTTGTGTTGCAGATCTTCTTTGACCTTGCTACCCCACAGATCTCCTTTGACCTTGTGCACACACACGTGCACACACACACACACACACACACACACACACACACACACACACATGCAAATCAACTGACCTTACTTACCATGTAGATCTCACCTGATCTTGCACACCTGTAGATCAACCTAGTCTTACACACCTGCAAACTTAGATCTTACACACCTGGAAGAACCCTTGTTCTTGCCTTTGCAAGTCCTTATGATTCTACACTTTACAATATAGCCCCATGGGTCTCTTAAATATATCCCATACAAACAATAATTAAACTTCCTAATTACAATAATTAGAAATGCAGACTCAAGACTAAAATTAGTCTTTTACATGCAAACTGACTGTCTATCTAAAATTAGACCAGTTCTGGAAGCGCATGCAAACGCACGCACACACAGGTTGCCGATGTCGATTCCTATCTGACCGATGTCAGTCGACCCCTAAGTGATGTCAGTTGATCTGCACACTATATATGACTGACATCAGTTGTCCTGACTGACGTCGGTTGCTCTACAACTCAGCAACCTCCTCTGTTTGCATCAGTGAAGCTTTTAGCTCCACAACCTAACAAAAATTGGTGTGGTTAGCTAACAGTTTCAGCTTCCATCTCATAGTAGTTTTTAACATTTTAGAGTAGACCATAATACTCTTTTGGCAACTTGAACAATGACGTAGAATTATGTCTACATCATCTACACAACGATATGGTTTTCTGATGGTTTGATGTTATATGAATTGGGAAAGAGATCTGATTCCTAGAGAGCATAAAAAAGCCAATCTTATTTCATCCTAGACCATGTCATATAGTTTTGTGATAAGTTGTATAGTCTTTTAAAATGTCAAAACAGGGTTTAGTCAACCAATTTTTCTCACTCTGGTAAAGAGTCTTCTTGAAGCTAGATTTCACCCCTTTTGAAAACCTATACCTAGTCTCTATAAAATCAATTACTGAAAACATTTTTTAACCTTTTGACCAGATACTTATGCCAACC
The DNA here is from genome assembly GCA_037957365.1 of Torreya grandis. NCBI lineage: Eukaryota > Viridiplantae > Streptophyta > Pinopsida > Cupressales > Taxaceae > Torreya > Torreya grandis. The sequence continues at coordinate 2,056,534 of JARHVA010002339.1, forward strand.
CTCACACGTGTAAGTATTTATGGGCTATTTTTTTATGTCTTTTTTATTTTAGTAGTGATTTAAAAGAATATGTAAATAATTCTTTGGTAGACCATTGTCACATAGGAGGTCTTGGGATCAAATCCCACTACCTTATTTTTACCAAAAAAATCATTTTTTTATGATTTTAAGGTAAAACATATCTTTGTTGAAGATAAAACATTCATTTTTTCCTTGTAAAACATAAATAATGTTTGTGTATTAGGGGGAGGGTAAATTTATTAAAGAGGAGGGACATTTTATAATGGTGGGGTTAATATTTACAAATGGAGAGTATTTTTTAATTATTTTTTACTAAAAATAATATTATAACCATTTGTTTATTAACTTTATTTTGATCTTGTTTGTTGAAGACAAAGGGTGAGGTCTGGTTTGGTAAGTGGCCAAACCCCTTCACAAGTAAATAAATTTTTTTCTTCATTACTTTCAATCACATTGCACTCTATCATGGATGCAATATCGACTGATCCCAACATATCTTTTTCATGTGCTTTGTTCCCATTTTGACCTCTTATGGGCCCATAGTATACTTGTAGATGTCTTTTTTTATGGACCCTAACATCCTAAAGGTTGTCATTTTGTGGTAGTTGATAGCATTGGGTGTGTTTTTACATTCATGATATTTTTTTACCATTTGACACACTTTTAATTTAGCCAATGACATGTTCTATTCTGAGGTCCACACTTGCTCTTATCATTCTTGCGGACTGTGCCTTATAGTGATTTTATGTATGCTTATCATTTACACATTGACACACTTGTCATTTGTGTCATGTCTCTTCAAAGCCCCTTTCTTAGTGCCTTACCTTATTCTATGAAGACACTTGCACCTTCACACAGAGTTGAAAAACTTGAGATTCTAACTATTAGACACAATCAACCTGACATAGATTTAGATGTTACCTCACATTTTACTATTATGTATTTTTTACCCATTCCTATGCAGGTATCTTCATCCACCATTCCTATTCATTTGGGATGGATTTTAGATCACTTGTCATGGTGCCATCATTATTTATGAGTATTTTACTAGCATGGTGTGTCCATTGTTCAGCTTCCTTTTTCATACACAACTCCCTTATTTTTAGAGTAACTCTCATAATTTGTGATGACTTATTCGATAGCTTGACAATCTCTTTGTTTGGATATATTCTTGGGTATGCAATGTCTTATTTATTTTTTATTTAATATTTTTGAGGATATATTATACTCATACTAAATTATAAAGTGTCATGAGGGATTTGATTTAATAGTCTAGTCTACCTTTATGTGTGTGTACCTTAGTTTGTGCACCATTTACTATTTTAGCTACTAGTATCTCCCATCATCACCAGGGCCATCTTTTTTAGAGATTTTATCTATATCTTCGACACCAATTTTTTAATAGTTGACAATCTCCTATGACTTGGTGTGTAGCTATTCTGTTGAATCTTAGTATCAACTTGTTTTCATTGATAATTTGATGGTCTCTTTCAATGTGATATGGATTTATTCTGGTGCATATAGTGTCAACATGTCAGTATTCTAGTAATGGATTCAGCTCATTCATATAAAAATTTTAACGTCACTCCACCCAGTGTAGTATAAGGAGGGTGTGGTGCAGATATTTCCTTTTTACTCCTTAGTGTTTGAGCTCCTTATTTAACAGTTGTGTTTTTTGTGCACTTGTACATTTTGTACCTTTTTAAGTGTTTTCTAGATTCCTCTTTTATATATGAGTATCTTATTTAGGTACTTTATTTTTTGGAATCCATGAGTATTGTTAAGTCTCACTAGAATTCTTGGTGATTTTATATGTAGTGACACCAGTGTGGAATCTTCACTAGTCTTTTTGCTCACTTCTCACCATTTTTAGTCTATTTTTTTTAGAGACTTTCATTTCCATCTTCTCCTAGTTCAATATTTAGGTAGGGTGTTTAGGGAATGCTTCTTCAAGTTCATCATTCTATCCAGTATTCTAGAGTATAGTATTCATATTTAGTGATCTTTGTATTCAACACTATTATTACTTAGACTTAGCAGTTACAACAACTCAACATCCATGTATTTCAGCAAGATGAATTGGCATCTATAGGGATGCTTGGCTTTACATTGCATCTTTTTTTAATGCATGGATACCTCATCAGGCCTTATTTTTTAGACCTATTTTATCTACTCACTTAAATTATGCTTAAGGGGGGAGGGGAGAGGGGGTAGGGGTGTTAGTGTAAGTTTTTTTCATTTCATAATTTTTCTTACACTTTTTTTGTCAACTTGCTTAGATATTTTTTATGTAAATTAGGGGAGTTAGTCTCACATACAAGAGGATGCTGGGATATGTATACCTTATTTATATAAATGTGCCTTTATACTTAATGCAAGGTGAGCTATTCATATGGATAAATCTTTTATCATTGTATAAAAAATTTGTAGATATTATATAATTTATTATTTATGTGCAATGTATTAACTTCATGGTTGTGGTAATGATTTTTTAAAGAGATCTTGGTTGAATATTTTTCCAAACTCTATCATCCAAATGATTTAAAAATTGAGACATAGTAATATGACTACATTTTATATAAAACTACTAAATTTGATAATGTAATTTGTACTGTAGCTCTTCCATAAGGTAATGAACCATTAGGCTATACAATGTATTTTTTGGCTAAGTGACAATCATAAAAAGTATCATAATGTTTCTGTCACTTATCCAATTAAGATGAAATTTAGAACACACATTATAGGATATATTTAATACCACTGATCAAAATTTTGAATTCTAATTCTTAACATAGATATTTAGTACAATCATTAACCTTATGCAGACTAGACAAATGCATCTTCTGGTTTAATGAAAGTTACAAAAACTATCACAACTTTGGTGAAAATTATCCAATACAGTTAAATTTTGGAAAAAAATATTTTAGACTATAATTTATATCATCAATCCAAATTTTGTGAGCTACCTCATACCGCAAGTATTCTATAAGGTCATGAACCTTCTGCCTAGTGATATAGGTATGGCCTAAAATAAACAAACATGATATTTTCATGGTTACTCTAAATAATATGAAATTCATTATAGACATGGTAGGTGTCATATTATATAAACCCACAAAATTTAATCATTCAATTCATTCCACAATATCACTGCAAGTAAGGATACTATCTGTAAGTATAACAATTGGTATACCTACATGGTGACTCCAAATGACTTCAAATTTTTTGCAAAGGTTTTAAATTTTAATTTATATTATCCCACGAAGTTTCAACTTCCAATTTCTTCTGCAACATCATTGTAAGTAAGGAAACCCCATGTTAGTGTAATAGTTGGTATGTCTCTACAGTGACTCTAAATGATTTAAAATTTTATGCAAAGGTTGTAAGTGTTAGGTACGATGATCCCACCAAGTTTCAGCATCCAATTCTTTCTACATCATTACCATAAGTAAGGAAACCTCTTGCTATTGTAACAGTTGGCACATTTATGTGGTAGCTCCAAATTATTTGAAAATTAGTACAAATGTTGTGACATATTCTATGACTTCAAAAAAAAAATGATTCTTAACATAGTTGAATAATCATTTCTGACAAGTATCTAAGACTTAATAGTCTCTTTAGATTGACAAAAATAGTCAAAAGGTCTCTCCACTTTCTGCAGTAAAGTGATACTTTTGCAACATCATTCAAAAAGGTAAACAGGGTCACACAAATAACACCACAATCAAAAAACTAAAAAAATATACTACACTCTATTTTGGTTGATGCAAAATTGCACAAAACGTAAGATGCTCTTACATCATTTGAATACTATTCACATTCACATGTAATGATATTCAAGATGCATCTTAACTTTTATTGTTGTGATGGAAGTTTTTTAAGAATTCTATATTTCAACTTTATCTAATGAATTCTTAATACAAGTTATTATAAATATTTGTATCCTATTGATCTAAAACTTTCTTTTAATTTTTTAAACATAGATTGAAATCCAAAATAAAATAGAAATAATATTAATTAATATTTTAAATTGATTAAATCATGTTAATAATATTTAGAACCATTCTTAATCTCATCTTTCATAACAAATACCACCAAAACCTAGTCGGAACTAGCCATTGTATTGCTCTTATTTTATTATTAAATTTAGGCAAGCACCCAGATCCATGGACAACAAAATTATATATACAATCCAAGCCATAATCTTAACGTTCCTCGTAGGAAAATAACCATGCCTTCAAAATGGCCAACATCACTGGTCTTCTAAGAGAGAAACATATGGTCCAAAACTCTAAACAAAAACCTTGCTAATATTATGCGTTACCGCGCATGAATCTTGATTCAAAAACCCTTCAGGGTTTTGTGTAAGGTCGAGTGTGATGGTGGGAGAAGAACCCATAGATGAGATCGTGGCTGGAAATAGAATCTAATTGCCAGCTATCAAACTTGCGCTACTGTTAGCAACATGGAGTTCATCAGTTGCGGTAGTATTCATGGTGGCCATGGCCAAAGGCTTCAGTAAATGATTGAATAACCTTGCCTATGGAAGTCTTAAAACTTGTAGAGATGGATTGTAGATGTAAGAAGAGGATGGACTCTCCTTCAAAATATCGAAAAGCTTGGCGACTCCTCTATACGTCGTCTTTTACACCATAGCATTGATGGCGGCCAAGTTTGAATCTGGACTCTATATATGGATGTCTTACATATTAAAAGACATCCATATATTAGAATATAACCTTTTATTTAACTCAATATTTTTAAATATTTATATTTAGATTGGTACATATATTTTAAATATATTTATTTTAAAAATGTCAAGAGATATCAATTTCAAGTCCTTTATCTTAGATTTTTTACATGGTATAGTTATTAATAATTTCATTACTTTCTTCACAAAATTTTTATTTAATGGTGACAAATCATGTCAATCTAATTATATTAATGTTTCAAGCTCAAAAAAATATTTTTCGGAAAAAAAGGACCCCAAATTCTATTGTATAGCCAAGTTATTACAAATTTTGGATTGAATTCTCCAATAAATTATAAGAAAAATTTAAGTGATGGTCAAATGGACATCAAATTTCAAATTAGAACTAAAAGTGAACACACTCATGGATATTACAACACAGCAACACCCCCGCTACCATTGTAGAATGTCTCTCGGGATAATAACGTACTTTACCACGATACACACCAACTGAATCAACAACAAAAATTAAAATATACCACTATGTTTATGTTGACATACTAATGGTTCATAGTGTCTCAATGGTCAGCCACCTTACAAAACATGAATATAGACCTTATTAAATAAATAAAATAAAATTGTTTCTCTTGGTAGAGCTACTAAAAAATTGAAATTCAACTTGCTCCAATATCTTAAATACATATATGTTAAACACTGAGAGATATAAACTTTGATACTCCTATATTAAATGTTGGTTATATGTGTTATATAAATGCTTTGAAGTTGAAATCTCTCACCTTTTAACATTTATGTATTTAAGATATCTAATTTAGTAGCACTTACTATCACATATGGTATAAATAAATAATTATTATTCATGAAAACACATTTAATACTAGTCGTTGGAGTTGCATCAACAAAATGAATACCTATGTAGTTAATGAGTTGGACCATTACATATGTAGATGGTCTAAATGGTGTTAGTCTTGGTTTGTAAAAAATGATTCAAACATATCTGAGTGCACTATTGAAAATACTTGCTTTTATCAATAAGTTTTTAGTGAGTATCACCCTTGTGCTATTAGCAATCAATGATTTAACTTCCAATTGTTCATCATCTAATCCTACTGATCCAAGAGGATCTCCAATAATGACCAAATTAGATGGTCTCAAATACTCTCAAAACTATTTAATGTGGAATAAGTCATAAATATTAATCCAAGGCAATTTAAACATAGTAAAATAGACTCCGTATGCGAAAGTTATGGCCTATTGAAGATGGTAATAAACAGGTAACAATATATGCACATGGGACAGTACTGACAACATTATGACTGGACATGGCCAAGTGGTCCAATGGAATCTCGACACATGGACTAATAGAATCTGCACATGTGGAGCATCCACAATATCCCTAAGATATTATCCAAGATTGGGATGAAGTCCACTTAATAGGGGATTAAAGTTTTCCCCATTAATGTGGGATTAAATTCCATTCAAAATGAGATAAACAGTATCCATGCCTAAATACAAGGCTTTTCAAAAAGGATTCGACTCCAAGGCTTATCTCATGCTTTGTTCAATGGAAAATTCCCCACTTTAAAGGAAAAAAATAAGGGATTGTTATGTATCCTTTTAATGTTGGTTTACATGCCTTAAAAAGAGGCATAAACCCTTACCTCCCTAGATAGAGATTGAATCCATAAATTAGGGGCCTCTAAACAGTGATAGGAGGAGTTTGTATTTGGGAAATCATTGGCAAGCTTTCATTTCAAGTTTTCATTCCAAAACATTACAAAATATTGAAATTTTTATAATTCAAATTTTTAAGATCTCCTTTGTTAGAGCATTAAAGGAGAACAAGTGAGGAAGAGTATTGATAAGAAGCTCGATATAGAGAAGATTGTTGTAATATTTCATCATCCTACAGAGTTAGAGAGTTGCAGCACATTGGAATAAGCCATATCTAGATATTTGATGTAAGAATTGTATTATTATTTTTGCATCATCTATATATCAGTTCGTAACTTATCGAACCTAGAGACATAGCCCTATTGGGTGAACTCCATTATCAAATTATCATGTTTATTATCTTTGATCTTAAAAATACATTTTTTCTATATTCAAAGTTATTAAATGCTAAATATTAATTTTATTCAAATTTTTAAGTTAATTACAAAATTTTGAGAAATATTATTAAAATGTTCAAAAAAAGATAAATTATTGAGTATCCATAAAATGGAGAAACTGAGTCAATTGGTTGTTAACCTATTTTCATATTTTTTAACATTTTTTGTGGTTTATGTCAATATTCTTCCATTTGTTCATTAACAAGGAAGTGCAGGTTGTAAAATTACAACCATGGGAAAAGATCTAAAGAGAGAAAGGCTTTAGGAGCTTGAAGACATAAACTGACATATTTAGGAGGAAAACTCTGAATTGAGAAGAGTTTTGCAGTTCTTGGAAGATGAAAAGCAAGAGCTGAAGGACAGATTGTTGTCCCATGGTGAATTTCTCATGGGAATCATCCAATATTTATAATTTGAGTTGTAAGCCAAAGAAGAGTCTACCATGTAAGGGATTCCATCCTCTACCTCAGATGCACAAACCTGAACTGAGGTATGTATCGTAAGTAATTCATCGTGTTCTCTTTATTACCATCAAAATGTAAATGTTTATTTTGGTCAATTTGAGAAACATACTCATGGTATTGGATTTAATTTAATAATCAACATGGGTTTTGATGGAAAGGGTCTTGGGATTAATGGCCCAAGAATGACTAATCCCATACAAGTTGAGGAAATACCTCATTATGTAGGTTTGGGATATGTTAGTGGTAAAGGAGAAGTTGGAGAATGAACTAAAATATCTGAAGCAAGGGAATATTCAAGAGAACAGCCCAAGTCACTACAAAAACAACCTCTCTATGATGGTGAGAGTAAGTACAAGTTGGAATCAGGAAGGGAACAACCTTTTAATTCTAGGAAAAACATCCAAAAAGAATGCAAGATGTCTCCAAAGAGAGATGAACGTCCCAAAGGAGGAGGTAAAATATTTTCCTCTTATCATACTTTCACAAATGATAGCCCTGAAAGGTATGAAAAACATAAGTACTCTAATTTTTTCTTCAATTATGAAGAGATTGGATTTGAAACATAGACATTGTGGTATATGTATCCATGTACTTTTTGTGGATTGAATAACCATTGTGTGACCATCTGTTGGAAGAGAAAGTCCATACAGAGAAAGATCAGGACCTATAGGAAGAAGGAAACAAGTTTTAGATACCACTCTCCAATTCAAAATATGGAGAATGGAAAAAAGGGCTTGATGTCCAAGAAAATGGACAAGAATTATTACACTCATTGCAGCATGAGTGGTCATTGAGTTGACAAATGTTGGAAACTTCATCCACAAATCTATACAAAGATTTTCAAGGATCACTCTAAGAAGGAAGAAGCATCCATAATCAATAAGGAAGTTATGAAAGCACCCACAAAGAAAGAGGTACTAGATTAAAGAGTTGGTCAGGCACCAATTGTCCAACAGGCAACCCATGAGAATGCCCACTTGTCCAAGGAAGATCTTATCAAGAGGAAGTTTCCCAAAGAGTAACATACATTAGATTGGATAAATAATAAATGGATAGCATATTTACATAACTAAGTTTCATTTAACATGCTTAAATCAGCTCCAAATCAATTTTTATGTTTCAAATGTTGAATAAGCATTAATCAAACTAATATTGTTTTTATGAGCAAGTGTGAAGGTAGATCACTCATTGAGAGTGAAATTAGAGTATCCATCTAGGATGAGAAGCACATCATGAGTAACCCATTATGAGAAGTTGAATCATTTTTTATTTTTCATTCTCATGTTTATTATTGTAGCATTTGGAAAGATGGTTGAAAGGCACTCTATTTAGAGAGAACTCCAAGCAAAGATTCTCCAAGTCAGTTTTTGGGGTATGATGACATTAGACATGTTGATAAGTATCATTAGCATGCACATGAGTTGAGGTTTTATTCCAAGAGGGAGACAAAGTGGCATCAACATGAAAGGTGCTTTCATGGTGAGTATTACTTAATTAAAGCATTGGTATCCTATGTATGTATGTTGGCATCCAATTTTATTTCACTAAAATATGTTTCTTTCAATGTATGTATGTGCAATTTATTTGGATGCAAATTTGTAAGACCCAATTTTGGGTAACATTTGTATAAGACCATAAATTTGAGGGCAATGTTTTTAATTATTTACATTACAAGTAGTTGCATTCCAAAATGTATGTTGCATTTGAGACCCCAAGAAGGGAAAAAATGTGCAAGTGATGACCTATTACAACATCACTTATTATGCAACATAGTTTTCTACCTTTGTTATATATTGTACAATAGGGAGATAACTACATCAACTTAACCATATTCAATACAATGAAGGTTAAGAGAATGTGCCAACAGAATTGAGACACTTTGGTGTAGGTCATTTGGTAAAGATAAGAAGTAGTTAGTAACTCTCTTCATAGCTAGTTTATAGATTTCAGTTAGTTCTAGCCTCCATGAGAAATTGATATGGGTAAACTTGAGAGTTTATTTTTGTGCTTTCCATAATCACGGATCAAAGAAGAGAAACTTTGGTGAAGTAAGTTATACCTTCTATGATTTTATGAGAATGAAGACTTTTGGTGGTCCAAAAGCTTTTTAGTGGGAAGGTGTGATCCGAGAGGATCTCCAATAGTGAAAAAATTATATGGTCTTAGATATTCCAAAAACTATTTACACATAGAATAACTTGAAAATATGAAGCCAACATAATTTAAAAGAGTAAAATGGACTCTGTATTTGAAATTTATGGCCTATTGAAGATTATAATCAAAGAGGTAACAATATATGCATAGGGGGTAGTACTAATCACAACATGATGACTAAACGTGGCCAAGTGGTCTAATGAAATCTTTACACATGGACCAATGGAATCTTCACCTATGGAGCATCCACAATAGCCCTAAGATATTATCCAAGATTGGGATAAATTCCAGTTTACATGATATTAAAACTTTCCCCATTAATGTGGGATTAAATCCCACTCAAAATGGGATAAACATTATCCATGTCTAAATATAAGGCTTTTCAAAATAGATTTGACCCTAAGGATTATCTTATGCCTTGATCAATGGGAAACACCTCACTTTAGAGGAGAAAAATAAGGGATTGTTATATATCATTTTAATGTTGGTTAACATGCCTTAAAAAGAGGTATAACCCCTTATCTCCTTGGATAGAGATTGAATCCATAAATCATGGGCCTCCAAATAGTATAAATAGGAGAGGTTTGCATTTGGGAAATCATTGACAAGCTTCCATTACAAGTTTTCATTCCAAATCATTGCAAGACATTACAAGTTTTATCATTCAAATTTCCAAGATCTCCTTTGTTAGAGCATTAAAGGAGAACAAATGAGGAAGAGTATTTAGAAGAAGCTTCATACAAAAAATATTATTACAATATTATGTCATCTTGTAGACTCAGAGAGTTGCAACATATTGGAAGAAGTCATATCTAGAAAATTTATGGAAGAATTGTATTGTTATTTTTGCATCATCTATATATCAATTTGTGTCTTATCGAACCCAGAGACATATCCCTATTGGGTGAACTCCATTATCAAATTATCACATTTGTTATCTTTGATTTTATAAATACATGTTTTCTATATTTAGAGTTATTAAATGCTACATATTAATTTTATGCCAATTTTCAATTTAATTACAAAAAATTGAGAAATATTATTAAAATATTCAAAAATGATAAATTATTGAGTATCCATAAAAATAGAGAAACTGAGTCAATTTGTTTTTATCCCATTTTTGAATCACCTACAACATTATTATTTTATCCTCTAGTTGTAATGCTTTAGGTAACATGTTGACTCAATGCATACAATTCCATCTAATTATGCTAACACACATTATCATTCATTACAAATAAATGTATATGTTTATTAAACTCATATTTGTAATCTATTTCAAGTGAAGCATCTATTCTAATCACTATTTTTTATTAAGGATAAAGGGTGGGGGATTTTTGAATTAGGGATCCTTACCCTAGAAATGAAACACAAAGTTGAGGCCACACGAGCCAAATAAAATAATACTTATGATAGCAAAACAAAGACTCAAGATAATCATTCAAAGAACAAAAAAAAGATCAACAAAAACATGGCCACAAATTCCAAGATTTTCAACAATAGTTTCTGCCCAAAATAAAACAAAGAAGAAACCAACTAGGCATCTCACATGAGATTTTCTTTGTTAGATCTGAGAGACATTGACATGGATTTCAAGCCTAGATTACATTTGCCTTTATTTATATTACTAATAGTATGCATTTTTCCACTAAGATACCATCTTCTTAAATTTGAAGTTAGGACAATCATTTACAAGATGCCTTATTTTGAAAAATGTTCTCCATCTAAAGGGGATACCTTCATAGTCTAATGATTGCATCCATTTTTTCCCCCACCCTTAGTTCTACTTGAGTAGGTAAATATTTAGAAGAATCAACATAAACTAAAATCTGGGCAAATGTGAAGTTTCTATTATCATCAGTCATTTTGTCAGTAGTCCAAAATTTACCTATAGTATTTCCATTGGTAGAAAACACCAAATCATCCCAAAATTGGTAATGAATATTTGAGAGCTTAATCCAAATCGATTTAATATTAAAAATTTCAGTCTAGGCATTAAAATATAGATGTTAGGGCTTTACCAACAAAGTATGATTATCCCAGTTCGAGACATTATCTTTGAAAATAACCTCTTTATCTGCTACTAAATTAAAAATCAGAATAAAAAATCCTCTAGAACAAGGCCATATATGTATTTTTCCTTTCACCATAGATTGCCATCGGGTTGAGATCCACTCATGTAGTACTAGCAGAGTCAATCAAAACCCCTCAAATTTACAAATCAATCCTTGCATAGTAGTCATTCTTACCTCTTGGCAATAACTTCTATCTCGTGTTTATCGAATAAAATAATAGGGGTTTCCTTTGCTAAAATCATAGGAGATCTTTTGTGTCTTCCCATAGCTTTTGTAAATGATCTTCCACCCAATTTGGACTATATCCTTGCCTCCAAAATCATGGGGTCAACCCTCCCTTATTTACAGCCTCCTACTGACCCAACCTTAAATTTTTATCCCAAAATCTAAGAATTATATGGATTCTATCTCATGCATATTGGGGCTTGACCATTAGCCTCAGATCTAGACTTTCCATCCTTTACCCCTACACTACAGATGCTTGCATTTTTCAGTAGAGAATGCTTGATGGCCAATCCTTCACCCCTCTCATCTGTGTCACCTTTATTTTTAGATCCATCAGCTCTCTTCTCCCCACATACTACTGATGGTGATCTCTACCTAATCGAGACCCTCAAATCACCAATCATATTTTCATTTATTCTCTTAGCCAACAGAGGACCTTGTATCATTGGATGAGATTTTTTGTGGTGAACCCTACTCTATCTCTATCTCCACTACTATTAGTCACCACCTTCTCCATATCAGCCATCACTACCAAATCAATAGTCTCTAGGCTTACTGGGAGATTAGGTTTTTGTATACTCATAGTGATATAATAATCTTAATATATACTTAATCATCAACCATAATTAATCTTCAATGGTTGGATGGGTTTCTTTTAGATTTTTTATAAGTTGTGGAAACCATTGTTCTTCACTTTGACCTTTTTTTAAAAAAAACCTCATCTAGTGTAACAATATGGTGCTTGAATATGAAGGTTTATCCATTAATAGAGGTAACTATCCCAAACCCCTAACAAAAATCATAGAGCTTCCACTAAAGCACATATCAATATTTTCTAGAAATGCTTAGCATAGTCAAGAATTTATATTTTGAAGCATCTATAATCCATCCAATAAGATAAGATTTTACTATTATTCCCATTCCTTGGATTATCATATGAAATGGAGGTGTAGTTTATCCTTGATTATAATGTCTAATAATTATATAAAATGTTATTTTTTAATTCTCATTGAGACTTTCATAGTAAAAATTAACTCCATTTCTACCATAACAAGTAAGCCATTTTATTTTTCCATACTTATGAATTTAATCTTTTTTCTTTTTTTTTTACTTGGGTTGTTTAAACTACAAAGTGATTTCCTATCAATATCCCTTCAATCCAACATGTCAATCTCAGAAACTTGTACAAATTATTGTTGGTGTAGTCTAGATATGATCTCCCATTGATGTTGAGTTTTGTTTTATTGGATATTATCCTCATTTTCATCATATATTTCATGTTGAATGTTATTATTTGTTTCAATAAACCAATTTTTAATCCAAGGATTATATTGATCCGAGTAATATTTCAAGCAACGGTTCTACCCCAATTGGTGGTAGAACTTTTGAGAGCCATAACTTTTGCACCATAGCTCTGTTTGACTCCCCATTTGAACCGTTGGAAAGATAAGAATGAGGGGAACACTATGAGATGGAAAGATATCTACTCGGTAGCTTTTTTACCCCAAAAAGCAAATGTAAGTGCCCCAAATTCTAATTTTAGTAGTGTAGTTTAAAAATAGTAAGCTTCTAAAAATAGTAATTCCTTGAATTCTGTATTATTGTAAATCATGGAAGTCAAACCACTTAATCTCCCTTGTAAAAATAGTAAGTTTCTAAAAATAGTAATTCCTTGAATTATGTATTGTTGTAAATCATGGAAGTCAAACCACTTAATCTCCCTTGAGAAAGGTGACCTTCCATATCCTCATCCTACCTTAAAAATGTGTATAAATGAAGATGTAACCCAAAATGGAAATTAGACATCTCTTTTCAGAGATAGGCATATGTTTGGTTCTACAAATTTGATCAATAAAATATCTCTTCTCAGAGATAGCATTATTACAATTATGTTGTTTTTATTTCTTGAATTATATTCCAACCAAAGCTTTTGAGTTTTGGATCATATATTGAAATTGACGTCAATTAAATTTTATTATACCATCCTGAAGACCAATGTCTCTCTTAATAGCACATAATAGTTTGTACAATATTAACTCTGACCAACAAAAGTCTACAAATTAGTAACTAACTTTTGTTGGGATGTTGTAAAAACCTTGACCATAACCTTAGAATAGCACATGTTTTTGTCAATTTCCACTTTTCTCCTCTACAAACTTTAGGACTATACATCCAAGATCTTACATACTCAATGAGTTGTACATGTTCCATTATGCGAAGTCTATCAGTGCACCCAACACTTATTAATTTTCATATCTTTCATTTTCATCATCTTCTTTTAATACTAGTTTTTTAAACTTACATCATTTTTGTTGATAAATTCTCCACTAAATTGTATATAATTTCCATCATTTATGCTGATAAGTTCTTGATTCTATTTTTAGCTAAGGAAAGAGGATCAATCATAAAAACATTGAAATTATCATCATCGTGATTCACAAACCTTGAAAATTCCTAGTCATATAAGACATTTTTTCAAGTCCAAACCTTGAAAAGAATAGAAAGGTCATGCTAAATTCACCCTTTTAAAATCCATTTCTTGGAGTCTCTTTTTCCAAGTCAAGTAGTTACTCATTATTTGAACAATAAAAAATACTCCATCTCTATTTCCATCATGTTTATACACAACCATTAAGAGTAACTTAATTCCAATATGTTCTTGTCAACATATCTTCTAGAATTATTGTTCTTGTTGTTTTTAGGTCAATAGCTCTTTTCTATTCTCAATATAGTTAGAGCTTTTTTATTTATTCAAACTAAAAATATCTATAAGTGATATACATATTTCTTTCCCATATAATTCAACACTTGCCACCACTTTTATCCATAGATAGAAAGGCATATTAAAAAATAAAAACACATTTATTTTATTGATATATAAATTTCCAAATCAAGTAACACATCTTGAATTTTACAATATTTGGTTAGATAAAAATAATCCTCCCATACTTCAAGTAGACATAGATTGACAAGTTGAAATAAATAATCCCATGAAGTATCCCATTGCTCTTTTATAGAGTGGATGAACCCTACTCCTATCCAGGGGTTTATCAGATACTCACATTCCATCTCTTCATCCTTAAGAAAAAATGAAAGATGAGCAAAACACACTTTTAGACGTGCAATCAAGGAGTTATAACTCAATTTCATAATGTCCATGATATTTGGAGTAACTACCTATTTTAGTTTATGAAGCTTAGACTCCCATTTTTTAAGGAGTGTGGTGTTTACAAGATATGATACTATTCTTTTAGTAGTGATTGGAAATTTCCCACATTCATTCACAATATCACATTACATTTCTTCCAGCTACCACATCCATATATTTTCCTCAATGTTTCAAAATGCATAAACACAAAATAACCTCCAACTCTCTTCATCTAATAGATATTCCATAAATTTTATCATTCATATTTTCAAAAACATTCATGCTTCTTGTGGTTACCACATTTTTGCATGATCTATTATTTCTAATTGAAATTCAAAGCCTTGTTATCAAATTATCTTCAGTATTGGCCCTTCACACATCATCTAACACAATAAGATAACTTTTTTCCTCTACTATCAAGCCTTCCAAACTGTGATGAATTAACTTTGTAGCTAGTTGTTCACTTAATCTATTATTCTTAATTTTCTCACTCAAGCCTAAGTGAAAGGCTAAATCACATTATAACTTATAAACATAATATAATTGAGAGATTAAAAACCATATAAATTTCTCATACCTTTCTTTTGTGTTGTTGAAGACATGTTGAAGAAGATATGTCTTGATCATTCCCTCCATTCCAACCAGGGATATAATTGGATGAGCAAGGTTGTCCAACAAGCTTACAATGATTTCAACCTTGGCTTATATTCCCACAGGGCATGAATAGATGGGAAAGAGACTAGATATATTAAATTATTCTATTTATGATATACTTGACAATGTTGATTATTCTATAGTAAAAGCCACATCATGAAATATCCTCAATTGATTTTCATCTTCAACAATGGAACTAATCACATTTTATGGCAAAGAATCAATTGATTACAACTCAAGGCACATGACTGAGTAATATTACCATTTATAGATTCCAAAACACATTCTTCAATTATGTCCTCAACTTTGTTGGTAATAAAGGCCTAGAATGGAAACACTTAAGCTAGTTGGGAGAATGATGAACAAAAAGGCCTAATGGTGTAGCTACTGAGAAGTATTGAAGCTAAACTATAATGCTGAAACTACACAAAACAACATGCTTAAACACTAAAAATAGAGGAGGTTGTGTTTAAGCATAACATACACATTTGCATATATTAAAATGATTCTAAAAGCTTATTACAAACTTGATTAACTAAAATTATAGCTATTACACATTCACTACAAAAAACCTTCAAAAAATTCTATACATCCTTGTATTTTGCTATCAATATACTTCTCTACTTATACTAATGTCTATCTTTCTCTTATACCTTCTCTGCTCATTCATTTTTACATGCTCTGATGAATATGGTCACCCCTATATTTTTATTTTTCTTATTTATTCCCATAGACTATTATCTATCTTCATCTTTTGTATGCTCTATTCGTTCCTTTCTCCCTACTTTGATGTGTATATCCTCTCCTCTTTGTTCTTCACAATCTATTGTTGCACCATGTTTTTCTCCCTCTTACATTATTCTTATCTCATTCTCTTTTTATCTATTTATTGTTAGAATTATCCACCTACCAAACTCTTTCCCTCTCAAACTAAATGGTTCCCCAAAGATTTAAAATTTAAAAAAATCAATAAATTTGTTTGGTGTGTTCAATTGCTACTGTGGTAAAACTTTAGAGCCAGAACTCTTTTCAACCCATTAAAACATCTTAAATACTTCTTCTAATCTACCTATATGCTTCTAGACCCATTCTAAAAATGTTTGAATCTATTCTATTCATTTTTGAAGCTAGACTAATGGACTCTGGATCAAGCCTATAGTAATTTAGAGCCAGATTGGTAGAATCTAGAGCTAGCTTGGTGGACTATGGAGCTAGGTTGTAGATCTCAAAATCTAACATATAACCTTCTAGAGCCAATTCTACTACATCTATGACCTTAACCTCTTTATTAAACACATAAAACTATATTTTGATAGAGGCTTATTAAATATGTCAGCGAGCTATTGTTCTGACTTACAAAATTTAAGCGTTATCACACATTTTTTAACTAATTCTCTAATAAAATGATACCTAGTTGAAATATGCTTGTTTTTTCCATGAAATATGGGATTCTTTGACAATGCAATGGATGATATATTGTCATAAAATATTATTGACACTCTTTGATGATCCTCATGCAAATATGATAGGATTCTTCTGATCCATATGGCTTGGCATTGTATTGTATTCACTGTTATGTACTCAACTTTATCTATTAAAATTGAAACTATGGGTTATTTATTTTAAGCCCAAGAAATTATTCCTAGCCCAATATGGAACACATACCTTGATGTTTTATTTCTATATTCAAGACTACTAGCTCAATCACTATTTGTGTATGCAACTAACTAAAAGTCATATGCATGGTCTCAAAGTCTCTTCTCAATAGTTGAAACTTGACAAGCTTCACCTCATCACTACCTTGATATTAATTTTTCAAAATGTCCCAAGCTTTCTTGGAATGGGTGGTTAATGCTATCCTAGGGAAGAAATAATCAGCTAATGCCATTTGTATGTAACTTAGATACTTAACTTCCTTATTTTTATTCTCTTTCAGTAAATTATTGTGTTTGGGTTAGATAATTGAATGATGATAGGTATCTAACCTCTATATATCCACCCTTTATAAGCTTCCATAACTCTTGTGGGAAAAAAATTGTCTTTATCTTGATGCACCATGCATCATAGTTCTTTCCTTCAAATGATGGAGGTTGTTGTCATGAACTACCACTATTGGCTGCCATCTTCAATATGCCCTAAATACCTAAGGCTATGATATAATTTTTTGGTAATAAAGTCCTAGGAGAGAAACACTTAAGATAACTAAGAATGATGAATAAGAGGGCCTAATTATATAGCTACTGAGAAATACTAGAGCTAAATTATAATGCTGAAAATGCATAGAATAACATGCCAAAATACTAAAATAGATGAGGGTTTTTTTAAGAATAACACACACACATTTTCATATACCAAAATGATTCTTAAAGATTATTATAACCTTGATTAACTATAGATACAAATATTACACATTCACTACAAAAGACCTTCAAAAAATTATATAATTCTTTCTATTCTATTTTCAAAAACTTCTTTGATCAGAATATTTGTTGTCTATCTTTCTCTTCAACCTGCTCTACTCATTCCTTTATGCCTACTCTACTACATATATTCTTTTTCTTATCTATTCCCATATATTTTTGTCTATACTTCTCTTCTATCTACTCTACTCGTTCCTTTCTAGCTACTCTGATATGTATATCATCTCTTATCTATTCTTCACAGTTTATTGAAGCACTATGTTTTTCTCCCTCTTACATTATTATCATCTCATTCTCTTTTTGTCTCTTTGTTTTTAGACTTCTCCACCTACCAGAGTCTTTCCCTCTCAAATTAAACAACTCCCCCAAGATTCAAAATTTAAAAATTATGTGAAATAAATTTGTTTGGTGTTTTCAAATGCTACTTTGTAGAATACTAAAGCCAAGATAGAGGTAGGTGGGAGGGAAATAATAATATTATTTTAACAAGTACACTTGGTAATGTCCCAATTCTATACATTCAATTTTTCATAGACATCTCCTGTCCAGGGTGTTGTTCATCAGCTTCATTCAAAAAATTAAGTTATTTTCTAGATTTTATTATTCAACAAATCAAAGTCTTGTGTGAAATTCACCACTAGAGACACTTCATTGGCTACTTGTTGAAGGCCCATTTCATAAACCTTTCTAACACCAACTTCCACAAGTATAGATTCCATTTTTAAAATTTTTTAAAGTAAAATTAAACTTCATAATTGGAAGATCAAACTCAGAGAAAATTGAGTAGCTAAAGGGCAACTCAAACTTGAAAAAATTGGTAACAATGTGAGTATATGACTAGTATATATAACAACAATAACATATTTCTATTTTTTACTTGCATAATTGAAAAATAGTAAGAATAATGCAAAACAAATACAATGTGGAATAGTGGTGAAAGGCTAAACCATGAATCATGTGATGTTTTCATAAAATATGGTTCTAAAATCAAGGACAACAATGAAATAAATTCAATCTAATACCTTTTGTATGATATTTCATCAAAATAATACAAATGATAAGATCTTCACATTCATCCTCTATCTTTATGCACTCTATGATGCGCTTACCTTCTACACAAAACTCTGATACCAAAATGATGCGCTTACCTTCTGTACAAAGCTCTGATACCAATATTGGTGCACCCAAAATGATGCACTGACACCTTTTATAATACGTACCTCATTCTGAATAGAATAATATGTAAAATAAAACACAGGCTCATTCAATACACGATCTCAGTCTGCGTATCTGTATCTCCCACGTTCAAGGCCTAAAGGCTTTCAAAAACTTCCATACTCGAATTATGTTGTTTAAAGCGTTTATACATGTCTTCCATGGCTGAAGCCATACCAAATAGAAGAAAGAAAGATGTCCAGGTATATACTCATTCAATTCTGTATTGTGTCTATTGACTCGGCGCTAATCTGCATGCCTCACAGCCCTTAATAAATAAACAACCTCCCCTAGCTCAGACTGTGCAAATGTGACTGTCTTCACCCTTCTTACCTGTGAACTCTATGTCTGACACCAACCTATAGGCTTGTTCTAACAGTGAGCTTTCTATGGTGAGTTCCTACGGCCATACCCAAAAATGAGCTTCGCCCACACCTCTCAGGACTGTATAGATAAAATGTCGTAACATTGAATTTTTTTTTCCTTGGCTCCACGAGCCTTGCAGAATGGGCGTTATCTTCCCCCTTGCATTCGAGATGGGGAGATCCAATCAGCTTGACCTCACAAAATAAACCTCCTCCTCCTTCAACTTGACTTATAGCTGACAAATAGAGACATACATCTCTGTCACAGCACTCATTACCATATGCCTATAGCTTCAAACTTTCATACGTTTCCTATTTGGACTGTGTCCCATCACCATGATAACCAATGACCGCAATTACACAAATCGCTAGATTTTGGGCTTGCATCCCTCTCCAAGGTTCGGTCTTGTCCAACATTGCACAAAATTTTTGAACCAAATTTCTAAGAGCTCGCCAGCAGGCAAAATTCAGACATTTTCCCAAAAAAGCTACAGCACTGAAAACACAAATGAAACTAACAATGCATCTTTGTTTGGCCCCAAAAAAGCCCGGCTTTGACAGCACAACCCCTAAAATGACAAATGCGGCAACACATTCTCAACAATTACAAAATATTTCCTAGATCCCCCTGTCAACAAGCCACGATCTGATTAAAAATCCTCTTTGGATCTGTTTCTTCGCCCAAAGCTCAAAACACAAAACTTTCTAAATTGACCAATGAATCCCTATCGGGACTATGCAAATGATGCTACAGACAATTATTCTCAGACTCATCTACAATTATTCTCAGACTCATCTGATTGCAAATGATGCTACCGAAAACTATCTTCACCCAAAGCTTGAAACACATCCAAGGAGTCGCGATAGCTGGGTGACTCACCTGATTGCAAAACCATCGCTTGACTCCATTTGTTTGATACGCTCTAGCATTGAAACAACCCAGCATTAATATTTATTTTGGAATGACCCAGAATTGAATGGTCCCAGCATAAATATCTAGTTTACAGGTTTATCGATTCATACAAATGGGCATGCAATACAGACCCAACATTTTTATTCGATCTAGAAACAGCATCGGCCTTTTCAACTATTCATAACACATAGAGCTTTCCATCAAACACACCATAATCATTATCTCCTCAAATCTCTTACAATCCATCAATATGCAATCCTTTTCTCGTACTTGTTACCCACACTTGGTCTAACATTGTTGAAATAATCCTAATTTACTACGAAAACCATTCAACCAACTCCTAAAAAAAACTCAACAAATGCTTTTAAACATAGAATTATTCAACTAGCATCTAACCTACGCCACTTATGGCTTGACTCTCCTGATTTTACATGGTAACAAGGTTGTCAAT
This sequence comes from Torreya grandis, assembly GCA_037957365.1. NCBI lineage: Eukaryota > Viridiplantae > Streptophyta > Pinopsida > Cupressales > Taxaceae > Torreya > Torreya grandis. Next base: position 2,077,458 of record JARHVA010002339.1, read on the forward strand.
CCTCATTTTAGTCTAAAATAACTAAATTTGACTCAAATAAGTCTATCCTTCTCCTCTTGACAAGTGTATATGATTTGAATTACAATGTTTTTGGAGGGAAACCTTTATCCATATTCCTGGCACATCTAAGCACTCCCAAGATGCTCCTGCATCAGATTCCTGGGCTTAAAAGTTTCATGAGCTCCTGCTCATGAATTTCATTTGTTTGCCCATTTACAAAGGTAAAACTTTACAAAAGAAATGTCTTCTTCATTCAATTTTTCATACAAATGTGCATGTTCTTGACTACCACACGTGTGTCTTGTTTTGTTTGTTGTCTTTTCCTTCCAAAGTACATCTTGTTGTCTCTTTGTAGCCTTCTTCTTTACATATTCATCCTCTTGAATGAGGATATCAACTTCCATTCTCTCTTCTTGAGCTCTTAGAAGAGCTCTCTTCTCCAAGTACTTGACCTCCTTATCAAGCAAACATGTACAATCACCATTCAAAGCAAAATTAGAAGCAAACATTTGAGACCCTTGGGTCTCTCCAAATTTTTGAACCCATATTTGCTGCTCAAGTATGACTTCTTGGTCCTTTGTCTTCATTTCTTCTTCACAACAATGTTCTACCTCTTCAAATATTATTATAGGACAAGTTTTGTTCTTCTCTTCATGGTTAATGGCATATTCTAAGATTGCCAACTCTTCCAACAACTGATCTTTGTTTTGATAGACAAAAAGCTTGTTTGGTTGCTCAACTAGAAACTCTCCATCAAGATTTTCTATCTCCTTCAGGAGATCTTCTTCAATTGTCAAGGCTAAGCATTTAACCTTCTCTCCATCTTTTTCTTGCAGCTATTCTACCCCTTGGTATACAAATACCCATTCTTGTTTCTTATCAAGCAACTCTCCTTCACCTACAAATTCTTGATCAAACTGCCATATTTCTTTTAAGAGATCTTCCTCATTAATGATTAGTACATTTTGATCAAAATCAACTATATCAACATTATGCAACTAAAAATTGTCATCTTCAATCTTTTTCAATTCTGAATTTTGATCATTATACCTTTGTTCTTCATCAACATGCAGCTCTTCATTTCTTTTGTTCTCTTGAGTAAGGACTTCTTCTTCCTGCTTGATCAATTCTTTATGTTGGAGTTCCAACTGATCCTTCTTCATGTCTTCATCACTTGAGGCATTACAACAAGCCTCTTCTTCTTGTCTAAGCACTCTCTCATGAGGTGCTTCACCTCCTTGATCCATGAGCATCTTCATTGGATCATATGTTTCTCCTTCCTCCTCATCTTGCTTTCATGTAAACAAAACATCAAATGAAATGTCAGATACAAAAACATTTGGCCACTTGATCTTTTGAGTGATTACTTGTTATTGGTTTATTTCTTCAATGATGAGATCCCTCTCATCTACCAAGTATTGATCCTCTTCATACTGAAATTCATCTACAAACTGAAACTTTTCTCCTAGCTCTTCATTCTTGAGCTTATCCTTTTTTATATACTTCTTCATCTCTCTCCTTAAGGCAACTCTTAGCATTCTTCTTCTTCTTCTCTCCATCACTAATCTAACTGGCCATCTTACTCTTTTCTTCTTCATTACCCATCCTTGCCATGGGTTTTCCATATTTTCTACCATGATTTCTATCATGGCTATCCTTGCTTTTATCTCATTCACTTCTCTTTGGTACTCTTCCTCTCTTTGTCTCTTTCTTTTTTCTCTTTATTGTTTCTCTCTCTTTATCTGGTTCATGTTTCTTCTAGGCAGTCCCTCTATCACTCTTCTCAATTCTTCAAACTCCATCCTTTACCTCACCTAAGTCTATTTCACCTTAGTCTTTTGGAAAACTATCCAAGCTTTTTCTTAGATCTTCTTCTTCTTCTTGAGCAATTCACTATGCTCTTCTTTTAGAGCTTCTCTTGGCTCTTCACTAAGCCTTCCTTGGCTTCTTCTCCTCTTAAGCTTCAATGGCTTGACTGCCTTGAACCTGCAACGTCTTCACTGCAACAACAATTAGTCTTTAAAGAGCTTGAAAACAACTTGTCAATAACTTTCTTATTACCTTCTTCACTTGCTTCAATCACTGCAAAAAAAAATTCTTCTATTTGCAAATTCACAAAGTACATTATCTCTACAAAAATTGATTAGAATAGTACAAAAGTTTCCTTTTTCCAAGAGCTTGCAAGCTCTGATACCAAAATGATGTGCTTACCTTCTGCACAAAGCTCTGATATCAAAATGATGTGCTTACCTTCTACACAAAGCTCTGATACCAATATTGGTGCACCCAAAATGATGCACTGACACCTTTTATAATACGTACCTCATTTTGAATAGAAGAATATGTAAAATAAAACACAGGCTCATTCAATACACGATCTCGGTCTGCGTATCTGTATCTCCCGCATTCAAGGCCTAAAGGCTTTCATAAACTTCCATACTCAAATTATTTTGTTTAAAGCATTTATACATGTCTTCCATGGCTGAAGCCATACCAAATATAAGAAAGAAAGATGTCCAGGTATATACTCATTCAATTCTATATTGTGTCTATTGACTCAGCCCTGATCTACATGCCTCATAGCCCTTAATAAATAAACAACCTCCCCTGGCTTAGACTGTGCAAATGTGACTATCTTCGCCCTTCTTACCTGCAAACTCTATGTCTGACACCAACCTATAGGCTTGTTCTAACAGCGAGCTTTCTATGGTGAGTTCCTACGGCCATACCCAAAAATGAGCTTCGCCCACACCTCTCAGGACTGTATAGATAAAATGTTGTAACATTGAATTTCTTTCCTTGGCTCCACGAGCCTTGCAGAATGGGCGTTATCTTCCCCCTTGCATTCAAGATGGGGAGATCCAATGGGCTCATCCTCACAAAATAAACCTCCTCCATCAACTCGACTTATAACTAACAAATGGAGACATACATCTCTATCATAGCACTCATTACCATATGCCTATAGCTTCAAACTTTCATACATTTCCTATTTGGACTGCGTCCCATCGCCATGATAACCAACGACCACAATTACACAGATCACTAGATTTTGGGCTTGTGTCCCTCTCCAAGGTTTGGTCTTGTCCAACATTGCACAAAATTTTTGAACCAAATTTCTAAGAGCTCACTAGCAGGCAAAATTCAGACATTTTCCCGAAAAAGCTACAGCACTGAAAACACAAACGGAACTAACAATGCAGCTTTGTTTGGCCCCCAAAAAGCCTAGCTTTGATAGCACAACCCCTAAAATGACAAATGCAGCAACACATACTCAACAATTACAAAATATTTCCTGGATCCCCCCATCAACAAGCCACGATTTGATTAAAAATCCTCTTTGGATCTATATCTTCGCCCAAAGCTCGAAACACAAAACTTTCTAAATCGACTAATGAATCCCTATCGAGACTATGCAAATGATGCTACAGATAATTATTCTTAGACTCATATGATTACAAATGATGCTACAAAAAACTATCTTTTCCCAAAGCTTGAAACACATCCAAGGAGTCGCGGTAGCTGGGTGACTCACCTGATTGCAGAACCATCGCTTGACTCCATTTGTTTGATACGCTCCAGCATTGAAACAACCCAGCATTAATATTTATTTTGGAATGACCCAAAATTGAACGGTCCTAGCATAAATATCTAATTTACAAGTTCATCGATTCATACAAATGGGCATGCAATACAGACTCAACATTTTTATTCGATCTAGAAACAGCATCGGCCTTTTCAACTATTCATAACACATAGAGCTTTCCATCAGACACACCATAATCATTATCTCCTCAAATCTGTTACAATCTGTCAATATGCAGTCCTTTTTCCAGACTTGCTACCCACACGTGGTCTCACATTGTTGAAATAGTCCTAATTTACTACGAAAACCATTCAACCAACTCCTAAAAAAAATCAACAAATGCTTTTAAACATATAATTATTCAACTAGCATCTAACCTACGCCACTTATGGCTTGACTCTCCTGATTTTACATGGTAACAAGGTTTTCAATCCTCATTTTAGTCTAAAATAACTAAATTTGACTCAAATAAGCCTATCCTTCTCCTCTTGACAAGTGTATATGATTTGAATTACAATGTTTTTGGAGGGAAACTTTTATCCATATTCCTGGCACATCTAAGCACTCCCAAGATGCTCCTGCATCAGATTCCTGGGCTTAAAAAATTTCATGAGCTCCTGCTCATGAATTTCATTTGTTTTCCCATTTACAAAGGTAAAACATTACAAAAGAAATGTCTTCTTCATTCAATTTTTCATACAAATGTGCATGTTCTTGACTACCACACTTGTGTCTTGTTTTGCTTGTTGTCTTTTCCTTCCAAAGTACATCTTTTTGTCTCTTTGTAGCCTTCTTCTTTACATATTCATCCTCTTGAATGAGGATATCAACTTCCATTCTCTCTTCTTGAGCTCTTAGAAGAGCTCTCTTCTCCAAGTACTTGACCTCCTTATAAAGCAAACCTGTACAATCACCATTCAAAGCAAAATTAGAAGCAAACATTTGAGACCCTTGGGTCTCTCCAAATTTTTGAACCCATATTTGCTGCTCAAGTATGACTTCTTGGTCCTTTGTCTTCATTTCTTCTACACAACAATGTTCTACCTCTTCAAATATTGTTATAGGACAAGTTTTGTTCTTCTCTTCATGGTTAATGGCATATTCTAAGATTGCCAACTCTTCCAACAACTGCTCTTTGTTTTGATAGACAAAAAGCTTGTTTGGTTGCTCAACTAGAAACTCTCCATCAAGGTTTTCTATCTCCTTCAGGAGATCTTCTTCAATTGTCAAGGCTAAGCATTTAACCTTCTCTCCATCTTTTTCTTGCAGTTGTTCTACCCCTTGGTATACAAATACCCTTTCTTGTTTCTTATCAAGCAACTCTCCTTCACCTGCAAATTCTTGATCAAACTGCCATATTTATTTTAGGAGATCTTCCTCATTAGTGATTAGTACATTTTGATCAAAATCAACTATATCAACATTATGCAACTAAAAATTGTCATCTTCAATCTTTTTCAATTCTGAATTTTGATCATTATACCTTTGTTCTTCATCAACATGCAGCTCTTCATTTCTTTTGTTCTCTTGAGTAAGGACTTCTTCTTCCTGCTTGATCAATTCTTTATGTTGGAGTTCCAACTGATCCTTCTTCATGTCTTCATCACTTGAGGCATTACAACAAGCCTCTTCTTCTTGTCTAAGCACTCTCTCATGAGGTGCTTCACCTCCTTGATCCATGAGCATCTTCATTGGATCATATGTTTCTCCTTCCTCCTCATCTTGCTTTCATGTAAACAAAACATCAAATGAAATGTCAGATACAAAAACATTTGGCCACTTGATCTTTTGAGTGATTACTTGCTATTGGTCTATTTCTTCAATGATGAGATCCATCTCATCTACCAAGTATTGATCCTCTTCATACTAAAATTCCTCTTCAAACTGAAACTTTTCTCCTAGCTCTTCATTCTTGAGCTTATCCTTTTTTATATACTTCTTCATCTCTCTCCTTAAGGCAACTCTTAGCATTCTTCTTCTTCTTCTCTCCATCACTAATCTAACTGGCCATCTTACTCTTTTCTTCTTCATTACCCATCCTTGCCATGGGTTTTCCATATTTTCTACCATGATTTCTATCATGGCTATCCTTGCTTTTATCTCATTCACTTCTCTTTGGTACTCTTCCTCTCTTTGTCTCTTTCTTTTTTCTCTTTCTTGTTTCTCTCTCTTTATCTGGTTCATGTTTCTTCTAGGTAGTCCCTCTGTCACTCTTCTCAATTCTTCAAACTCCATCTTTTACCTTACCTAAGTTTATTTCACCTTAGTCTTTTGGCAAATTATCCAAGCTTCTTCTTGGATCTTCTTCTTCTTCTTGAGCAATTCACTATGCTCTTCTTCTAGAGCTTCTCTTGGCTGTTCACTAAGCCTTCCTTGGCTTCTTCTCCTCTTAAGCTTCAATGGCTTAACTGCCTTGAACCTACAACGTCTTCACTGCAACAACAATTAGTCTTTAAAGAGCTTGAAAACAACTTGTCAATAACTTTCTTATTACTTTCTTCACTTGCTTCAATCACTGCAAAAAAAAAATCTATTGACAAATTCACAAAGTACATTATCTCTACAAAAATTGATTAGAATAGTACAAAATTTTCCTTTTTCCAGGAGCTTGTAAGCTCTGATACCAAAATGATGTGCTTACCTTCTGCACAAAGCTCTGATACCAAAATGATGCGCTTACCTTCTACACAAAGCTCTGATACCAATATTGGTGCACCCAAAATGATGCACTGACACCTTTTATAATACGTACCTCATTCTGAATAGAATAATATGTAAAATAAAACACAGGCTCAATCAATACATGATCTCGGTCTGCGTATTTGTATATCTCGCGTTTAAGGCCTGAAGGCTTTCATAAACTTCCATACTTGAATTATGTTGTTTAAAGTGTTTATACACGTCTTCCATGGCTAAAGCCATAACAAATAGAAGAAAGAAAGATGTCCAGGTATATACTCATTCAATTATGTATTGTGTCTATTGACTCGGCCCTAATCTACATGCCTCACAGCCCTTAATAAATAAACAACCTCCCCTAGATCAGACTGTGCAAATGTGACTATCTTCGCCCTTCTTACCTGTGAACTCTATGTCTGACACCAACCTATAGGCTTGTTCTAACAGCGAGATTTATATGGTGAGTTCCTATGGCCATACCCAAAAATGAGCCTCGCCCACACCTCTCAGGATTGTATAGATAAAATGTCGTAACATTGAATTTTCTTTCCTTAGCTCCACGAGCCTTGCAGAATGGGCATTATCTTCCCCCTTATATTTGAGATGGGGAGATCCAATTGGCTCAGCCTCACAAAATAAACCTCCTCCTTCAACTTGACTTATAGCTGACAAATGGAGACATACATCTCTGTCACAGCACTCATTACCATATGCCTATAGCTTCAAACTTTCATACGTTTCCTATTTGGACTACGTCCCATCGCCATGATAACTAATGACCGAAATTACACAAATTGCTAGATTTTGGGCTTGCATCCCTCTCCAAGGTTTGGTCTTGTCCAACATTGCACAAAATTTTTGAACTGAATTTCTAAGAGCTCTCCAGCAGGCAAAATTCAGACATTTTCCTGAGAAAGCTACAGCACTAAAAACACAAATAGAACTAACAATGCAACTTTGTTTGGCCCTTGAAAAGCTTGGCTTTGATAGCACAACCCCTAAAATGACAAATGCAGCAACACATTCTCAACAATTACAAAATATTTCCTGGATCCCCCCATCAACAAGCCACGATCTGATTAAAAATCCTCTTTGGATCTGTATCTTCACCCAAAGCTCAAAACACAAAACTTTCTAAATTGACTAATGAATCCCTATCGGGACTATGCAAATGATGCTACAAAAAATTATTCTCAGACTCATCTGATTGCAAATGATGCTACAGAAAACTATCTTCACCCAAAGCTTGAAACACATCCAAGGAGTCGCGGTAGCTGGGCGACTCACCTGATTTTAGAACCATCGCTTGACTCCATTTGTTTGATACGTTCCAGCATTGAAATAACCCAGCATTAATATTTATTTTGGAATGACCCAGAATTGAACGGTCCTAGCATAAATATCTAATATACAGGTTCATCGATTCATACAAATGGCAGACCCAACATTTTTATTCAATCTAGAAACAGCATCGGCCTTTTCAACTATTCATAACACATAGAGCTTTCCATCAAACACACCATAATCATTATCTCCTCAAATCTATTACAATCCATCAATATGCAGTCCTTTTCCTAGACTTGCTACCCACACTTGGTCTTACATTGTTGAAATAGTCCTAATTTACTATGAAAACCATTCAACCAACTCCTAAAAAAAACTCAACAAATGCTTTTAAACATAGAATTATTCAACTACCATCTAACCTATGCCACTTATGGCTTGACTCTCCTGATTTTACATGGTAACAAGGTTTTCAATCCTCATTTTAGTCTAAAATAACTAAATTTGACTCAAATAAGCCTATCCTTCTCCTCTTGACAAGTGTATATGATTTGAATTACAATGTTTTTGGAGGGAAACCTTTATCCATATTCTTGGCACATCTAAGCACTCCCAAGATGCTCCTGCATCACTCTAAATCTTATATTGATAATAAATAGGTTTTTAGAGACCTTATGTTTTGTAGGAATATAATATGTTGTTAGGGCCTGTATAAATTAGAAAATGAAATTAGTGCAAACCAAAATTATATTCATTCAATGAAATGAGATGTAAGAGTACATATAATTTAAAAATTGTGTGATTATTTATTTCATCTTCAAGATGACTATTCAAATTCCATAGGAGAATAAATATTAATACACCTAGGATTATGAATAATAATATTACATCATGGTGATTTGAGTCAAACTACATATACCTTTGTGATAAACCTTAATTTATGTTTTTTAAGTGAGCTATCTATTTTGTATTTATTTCTAAAGACACACTTTAAACCAATGGGTTTCCAATTGAGTGGAGGATCAACTAACTCCCAAGTTCCATTCTTGACCAAGGCATCAAATGTGAAAGATGGTAGTGTCAAACTGATACATTGTCAAACTACATAGCAACAAACAAATGACAATAGTGCTTAGAAGAGAGAAATTTTAAAAATTCATAATCGTTATTTATCTAAATACAATCCCTAAAAATATAGGGAGGATGTAATATTATTGTACACAATCCTAGGTGTAAAAATATTCATCCTTACGTGGAATCTAAAAAGTCATCTTGAGTATGAACTGAACAGTCACATAGTTTATTATTTATATATATACTCTTGCATCTAATTTCATTAAATGAATATAAATTTGGATTATACTAATCTAATTATCTAATTTATGGATTCCATTCTCGGTATAATATTTATAGCCCTTGGTAGAGGCATTTACTAACACAATGGTGCTTAGGATCAATTTTGTAATGGAAAAAACCACACTTGAAGACACATTTAATGAATAGTAGAATATACAAGTAAATATTATCCTAATAAATACTAAATGATCCAAACACATATGAGATAAGTGAAAGGTTGATGTAGGAACATCTAAGGGTTCATGTAATATTGCATCAACCAAAAATAGAGTGCTTGTGTTAGAGATTTTATGATTTCACAGTCCATAAAAATCAATATTATAGCTTTTGGATAAAATTGTGTTACCATTTTTAATTCAATTTTATCCAAAATCTATAATAATGAGAGTGTTTTTGTGTTTTTGTGATTCTTTTTTATTTTGGCATGGTTACATAATGACCAATTCAGTTCATGAGGTTTACATGAGCTTGAACACATTTTTTTGGGTGTATTAGTGCAAGGATAAAGATTTTATTCATGGTTATGTTTCCATTTTTTTTTTACTATCCATGGGGCATGTATGTTATGATATGAGGAATATTTTTATGAATGTCCATTTGGAAAACATGTTATGACCCAAGGCATTTTTTCAAAGAGGGGATGTTTATTTAGTTTAAAAAGTAGAGATTTGAAGGGACATTCAATCAAGAAAATAGCTAAGTAAAAATAATATTCTCGGGTCATCAAAATGAACCTATATAGGTGAAAAAAATTTGGGTGACATTTTTTTGATGGAAGGTGAACTGGTGTTAACTAAACAATTTTTAGAATGTGTGCTCATGTGTGTGCCAAGGGAGAGTAAGTGTCTAACTAAGCATTACAAAAGTAAAGGTAGACCTTAAGTGGACACCCTCTTTATGGTTTCACCATTTTTATATTATATCAAGGTGTTTTCATTGTAGGTTGAGTGTGTAATTCTCTTGTATAAATCAATTTCAAGCTGTGAAAAATAAGCCTACTGAGTGAGCTACAAATTGTGAAAAATGAGCTTACAAGTGAGTGAGGATGAGTCTAATGTAGGTGTAAAATAAGTCCCAAAAGTGTTTATGAAGTATGAGAGGCTCCTTTTTAGTCCATTTCAAGTTTTAAAAGAGAATCCTATTGGTTGTGGAAAGATAACACACAAAGGAGGAAGAGTACGAGGAGTAGAAGACTTGACAAAAATGGTGAAATAATTCTAAGAAAGACTAGATATGATGGAAGATGAATAAATTGAAAATTTTGTAGTTGTAAGTGAGTAAGAACAAATGTTTGAGATGTTTTATTTCCTATAATAAAAGTTGGATGTCTTAGAGAGAGGACCGACTAGAAGAGAATAGAGACTAGTTGCAGCCATGGTAAATGAAAGAGGTAAGCCCACTAGTAATTTTATTTTTTTATGTGGTAAAGAGAGCATAAAAAATTTCATAAAATGGATAGTGGAGCTATAAGTTCATTTTTAAGGGGAGAATATTAAAGGCCCTATGAGGGTAAAGATTACATGTAAGAAGTTGTGTGGAGTTACAATTGTGTATTGGAGAGATATCCATAAGATGAGACAAGGGAAAGGTAAAAAGAAGGTGAGTGACTAGGAACATATGGCTTCCAAATTTTTGGGTCATTTTGTGCACCCAAAATTACAAAAAGAGTAGATGATTAAGGTTCACATGTCGAGGCTTGAAAGAGAAGAAAAGAAGAAGAATATTTCCAAGAAAGGTAATATGAGAGGAAAATTGACATGTGAGAAGCTCAAATCTACTTTGAGAAGTAACAAGAAGGATAGGAGTGAGAAGAATAAGGTTGTATTGAAAAACAATAAGAGAGTAAGATTTCCATGTGAGAACCCCAAATATGATTTAAAAAATAGCATTGTGGAGGAAAGTTTTAAGAAGAACAAATTTGATTTTTAGAATAAAAAGGAAAGATAAAGTTGTGAGTTTCCTATAGAGGAATAAATCTTCATGGAATAGGATATTGAGTTGATAAATTATTCATTAGAAGATGCAGATCAATTACTAGATGATGGGAAATGTTTTATGATTTCCCATAAGTGGGAAGAGGCAAAATCATCCTTAGTTAATGAAAGTAATTTTTTTTTTCTATTTTGGAGAGTAGAAGGGTTGATGACAAGCAAGGAAAGCTAAGTTTTCCATAAAGGAAATAATATATGTGAATGAAGAGGCAGCCATTATGAGTTACATGTTTCCATGAAGGAAACCATAGAGATGGTTGATGTGCAAGTTAATGTACATGAGGAGAGTGTGGTTGAAGACTAGCCATGTGAAGAAGATGAAATTATAAATAATAATGAAGAAAGAGTAGCCATGGAGGTTATTGAGAATAGGCCTTTAGGAGTCCATCATGAGAGTGAAAGTTGTAAAAAGAATGTGAGCAGCAAAGAAGACTTGGAAAACATGTCCTTGAGGTGAGATAAAGATCATGAAGAAGTATTTGTCAGTGCTTTTGATTTCCTTAATTTTTTCAATGTGTAGGTCCAAAATTGGAGAAAATGTTAAAGAAAATGACAAAGTGTGGTTCAATCCATCATGTTTATTTGTAGGAAAAATGAAGTGAATAAGTGGAGCCAGAGAATGATATAGTATTAGTAGTTCAATAGTTGGTTGGTAAGGATAGACCATAAATAGAATATTTTATTTATGTCATCATGGAGACAAGAGAGGGTGGGAAAGTGTGGGAACAATATTTTTATCAAAAGAATATAGAAGATGAAGTTCATTTGAAATAGTTGGAGGTGGGAGAGAAGAATCTCACAAAATTAAGTGAAAGATGTTGGCAATATAAAGAATACCTTCTCAATAGGATATGGTTGATAGAGAAGAATATGCATCAAAACTCCATCTTAAGATATGTATAAAAATCATAATGGTGGCTGGAAAATTTTATAGTTTGGTGATAGATGTTGGTTAAAAGATCATTTGGACAAGGAGATATGAATAATGTCACTCATGTGGAATAAAGGCAAGTAATTAGATAGAGATGGTGGTCATGTTTATGCCAAGAGGAATGAAGAATGAAAATGTTGTTGAAGAATGAAAATGTTATTTCACATGTAGGATAAGTCCACATAGATATTAGAGAAGAGACTCTTATGAGTCAGTGTACGTCTTGTTATCATATGGAAAAGGAGAGTGCAAGGATATTTTAACATAGTGTGGTTGTGGTGAAGAAAGGAGAGTATAATCATCCTGGATTTGATGTAAAGAGTTTGACTATTGAAGAATACAAGTATGAGATGGAGCAACTAATTTTTTTTAATCAACTTAAGCATATGGAGAAGAGTATGAGGTTGCATCAAAGATACATTTGGAAGATGATGGGATTGATGAGATGGTTATATTAACCAATTTTTACCCCTAAGGTCAAAATGTTAACCCTTATAAGTGGAAACTTGTTTGTCATGCTTCCATACCTTGTTCCTAACCCATACCATGCCTTATGAGGTCTTGAAATGAAGATTTATTAGTCTTGTTATCATTGTTTAAGGTAGTGTGCTTTTTCATGCATTCCAATGCTTTCAAGGTTAGTCTAGTGGGTCCTAGGAGTATTTCATCATGTGTCAATATAGTACATTGTCTATAAATTCAATTCCTTTCACTTGGTCACTTGGTTTAAAGCTTTTTAAATTTATTTTAAGAGTTTAAGGTATTTTAGCATTTTTTAAAGGTTTTGGAGAAATGTAGGTTTGAATTATGGCCAATTTAAATCTTCTCAAAGTAATATTATTACATGGATCATTAAATATAATGGTGAAGAGGTAATTTAAAGTTAAAGGTGGCTTTCCAAAGCTCTACAAGTCATTTAACCATGCATTAGTCTTCCACCATGCATATCATGCACTCTAAAGTCATTTAAGAAACATTTTGGGCTAAATATGAGGTAATGTATAGACTTTATCAAATTCAAAACATTTCAAGAGGATCTCTAAGTGCATGTTGTTATAAAAAGTTGTATTAATTTACATGTTAGAACAAGTTAGTTACTTCAGTTCCAACTCCAAAGAGGTAGTTTAAGTCATTTGTACGAACTTCAAGAGCCCATTTTTAGGTGAAGAAGCTATTAGAGTGTCTCTTCACATTATCCAAGTCATATCTAAGTTAAATAAGCTTGCATAGGTCTTAGGAAGTAAAAATAGGCATTCTCTCTCCTATTGATCTCCTTACAAACTCACAAAGACTATTTTCATGAAGATGGTACAAGCCGTATAGGTGGAGTCAAAGCCCAAGATATTTAAAAAATATAAGGGTCATAGTGATATTCAAAAAAATAACATTGGTTTTCATATTGAAGCCCCCAACTCTATGAACAATCGCTAAGATATTGAGGCATTAAAAACTGCCTCTAATCCCTACTAGATTAGCTTTGAGCAAATTTTCATGCAAATTTAAAATTGGTGGAGCATAAGTAAAATTGTGTAGGGTCTGTATGAATATGAATAACTATTCCATGTTTTTTTTCGATAGAATCACGTGTGTGAGCTTCTATTGGGTCAATAGAGTCTCCATGCAAGATGTGTTACAATTTGCACTTGAATTTTTAGAGGAGTTTGATAGTTTTAGTACATTCAAGGGAGTTTTAATCTGTTTACACTATCTTCTCATTCCATAAAATCTCTGTATCTTGACTGGTCATGTTGTACCAACTCTCCAATGGCATTCATGTTCTATGTTGGAAGACTATATTTTGGTGTTGCTTATAGAATGGGGTAGAGATGTCATGTATTACATGATTCAATATTGCATAAGGGTATATAACTTATAATTAAGGTGATTAGTAATATATAAATGATCTTAGATACAAATATAGATCAAGACTTGGATTATAATAAAACTTAAGGCATCAAAATGTAGAAATATAGGTCTTTAGATTTGTAGGTCTGCATTGTATGATAATTTCAATGAACTATGCATCAAATCTTAACCTTTAAAACCAAATGTTGAAATAATTGTATAACATCCATGATTTTAATAGGTCAAACACTAGGTGAAATTTGTTTTCAAGACTTAATGCTAAAGATGCTCAATCATTACCTATAGGTAGAGTTGGCCAACTTAAGTGATGTCAAGCCTTGAAGTTAGTATGAAAGGGATATGATGATATACATGTAAAAACTAGAGATTAAATGAAATATATTTAACTAAATCCTAATTCACATAATTATCTCATAAAATAATCAAGTGCATTGAATAGATAAAGAACACAAACCACCTGCAGATGGGTGAAAGGAGTATAAATGTAAGATCATTCAAGAGGTTGCAGAGATTCAAGGAGCTCAGATAGGTAGACCAAGTGGCATAGGTCAGAAAGAGGATAAATGAGCTATAAAAATTATGGTGAATACAATTTAAACTCTTAGTTAACTATGAATAGGTTTCTAAACTTCAATTGTAGTCAAAAGCATAGAATCATCACCTACATATTTATCAAGGTAACTCAAGAGTGGTTTCCAAACATGAATAGGAATATGTAATGCATAGTAGTGAGGTTGAGGTTTTATTGAATGAAAAGTGAATAGATTAATTTTAATTTAAGTAAACCTAATGAATATTAGATAATTTTTTAAGTTAAATGCACTTAAACTCTTCATTCACACAGTCAGGTGTTCCTATAGACCTGTCTGCCTACATGAAGGGTGTCTATTTGGTTTGTTAGAGAAGAGGTCTGTAGAGAGAATAAAAACATATTAAACTCACCTTAAAATTACATAATCAGATATATATTATCTTTAAGGTCATTAAAATAAATTATAGGTCTCAAAAAGTATGTTTTGGGCGTTAAACCCAGACTAAACACACAGACCTATATGTGTAGTTTAGGATGAAATTTGGATTGAATGATGGTGACATGAAGACCTAGAGACCCTAAGGTGGTGATTATATATATATTTAATAATAACATGAGGATTAAAACTCCCTTATTAGTGATAAAATGTGAAAACATAGGTTACCAAGGTCATTTGCATTAACTGGTCTGAGATCCCTAGTATAAATTAATGAAGGGTATAGTAGGTCTAAAGAAGAGAAATGGTAAAGAAAGATATATAGACCACCATGATAATATATAGAGTATTTAATTTGAATATAATATATTATAATAAACTTTGAGACCACCATAATCACCTATAGGTGGCCTTATGCCTAAAAAATTAGTTTAGGCCTATAAGGCCTAATACCTTGCATAAGCCCTCAGACCTCCAACTCCACTCTTGTGATAAGATGAGTTATTCAGGTAGATGTGAAGCTATAAATGGTTACATATTGATATCATAGGGTGTAACCTAGTTTATGAGGTAATGAGAAATAAGAAAATGATAATTTGGCCTAAAAGACTTTCTCGAACCTTTCTAGATACAAAATACAACTCAAAATAGGTTTTATTATGTTTAGTATGGCCATGTAATTATGCATGTTATCAAATGGATTTTATAGGTTGTAAAGAGGTCTACATAATACACTCTAGTGCCATTGAGATTTGGTTTAGGTCCCTAACTTGTTTGAAAAATCATTAAGATCTCAAACTGCTTATTTGCAACCTAGGAGACACCATTTTCTACTCAAATCTTTCTTGACAATATTAATGGGACCAAGTGGTTTTTATAGATGATGGAGAGGTTCCCCCACTCCCACATTGTTCTATTAGGAAGGAGAGAGAGGATTTATTCTCTATGAACAATCCTTAAGAGATGAAGATGCCTAAAACCCTTGTTAAACCCTTATAGGAACCTAATGGAGGAGAACTTGAGATAAATGCATATAAATGCATAAAACTAGTCTTATAAAAAACTAAATAAAATCTTAAACTCTTATAAGGTTCGAATCATGCAACTAGTTTTTTATGAACACCTCTATGGATGTAATAAATGCCTTATTTTTTCAAGATTTTATGGTAAAATCAAGGTGTAGAGATAGGTGAACACTTACAAATCATTGAGGAGGGTGATGTGAGATGTATTTTTCCTTCTTATATCACAAAATACATTCACATGTTATTGAGATTGTTTATACAAGCCTAAATCATGAAGGCAATTTTAGATATGTTGTGATGAAGTAATAATGTCACTTAAAGAGATCAAGAATAGTATGAACAGGCCACCTTGGATCCCAAGTTCATAGCATCAAATATTTCTCATGTCCTAATCATATCTATCATAGTTGAAATTATCTCCTATGTAGGTTTTATGATCACTCAAGAGAGCTAAAGTCAAGCAAATAGACCTAGTTGCCTAGTAGGCCTTTTTGGCCAATGTAGAGGAGTTTCTATCATACTTGAGAGAATAATAAACAAGTGTTAATTATGAAAGTTAGTGAAATAAATGCATGATTATCTCAAGAATAAAAATACACACTTTTCATGGTCAGTTGGAGGTATCAAGTAAATGAACAAGTCTCAAGGGTCGTTTTAGACATGATGAGCCTTGATGAAGAAGGTTTGAAACTTCCACACCACTTGGAGTAGGAAAGCATCTTCAAGAGAGTGCACATGTCTTCTAAGACCTATTGATATAATTTCTTAACTCTTTTCTTGTTGTAACTCTCTTTTGGACACTTGTCACTCTCTCTCTCTCTCCTATGGCCTTCTCCCTTCTTCTCTCTCACTTTTATATAAATTCAACCTTGATGACTATGTTTGTTTCCTCCACCTGGGTATGTCAAAACCTTGCCCATTTTCAAGTATTTGAACAATGAGAAACTTTTGTTTTACCTCATCCTTTGACTATTTTTAATGTGTATGCTTGACTAGTTGATCTTATCAAGTGATTAGATTTGCTTCCTTAGTATGTTGTCCTTAGTTAACATTCATATTCAGCTTAAAAGTCTTTTTTGAAATATTTTGAAGTGTCTAAGTGAGGTGTAAAGTTTGAGTGAGTTATATTTTCATTAGTGCCATTTCATGACCTTTTGAATAGTTTTCCTAACCTAAGCATTCTTCACAACCTCCGCAATGAAGTTTTGATGTCGAAAGGCAGATTAGGAGTAGTGTTTATTAAAGGTTAGTTTTATGTTTGAATTACATTTATAGTTGGTTGGTAGTGTTAATCTTATTTTGGTACATCAACTCCATTAGAATAGGTTTTATCTCTCTTTTACTAGCAATTTGGTAGAGTATTTTGTGAGCCTAAGTGATTTATCAAGGGAGTTATCCCTTTAATCTATAGATTCAATCCAATTTAGGCCACCCATAATTTAGGATTTTTACATGTTATTCCAAATGGAAGGCTTGAACTACCTTTCAAGGGTAAAAATTTGGTTGATAATAATTTTGGCACATTGGGTAGGACTAAGGTCCAAAATAGGGGAAGGACTTTGGGTGTTGTTGTTCTACATATCAGCCTTTGAAGGCATTAAAAAAAGATCAATGGTAACTCCAACTGAACTAAATTAGTCATAAGCAATCTAAGTGTCTCAAAAATAAAAAATTGGTATGTACTCTTAATCTCCATTTGGTGAATATGCATATCCCATACCTGCATATTCTTCATATTAGACGGATGATGTTCATGGCTTCTTCTCAAGTATCCCTCCAACAACATATCAACCTTTTCATAATACTTATTCTCTTCATCCTCCTATGCATATTTTCAATCATCTTTGGAAAGGTCATTATCTTCCTAGTGTTAGAAATATGATTCTTGATTTTGAGAATCAAATGGAAGATAATCATATAATGAGGGAATACAATAAGCCACAATAAGAGCTTCAATATCATAAATTTATCTATCAACAAGAATTGAAGTTTGAGGAAGAATCTAGATCTAGATAAATTCAAGATAGGAAAGAACAAGTCATTCAACTACTCATGAAAATGCAAAAAAATGAAATAGTACTGAGGAAGATGGATAGGAGAATTGAGCTTGGCCATCTCATTCCAATCAACCTATTATAAAAGCTAACATAATAATTACATTTACAAAGGGGGAAAGGATATTGTTTGAAAAACAAAACCAACATGTCCTAACAATTGAAAGGTTGCAGATAAGAGAGATAATTAAATTCATGGAAAGTAGATTAAGGAGATGGGAAAAGCAAAATATCCAATCTAAGCAACCATATCCATCATCTCCTATCCCTAGTCAAACTCCTTTGATTCCAAGCCTCTTTAAGGCTACATCCACCCTTCCCCAAGAACCCAAGATCACTCCATCTTGGAAGCCTTCTTGGACTATGACTCCCAGTTACACCATGCCAATCCTTGTGAATTAATCTTCTCTTATGACCAACAAAAACCAAGAAAGAGAGAAGGTGTTAGAAATTAAACCAATGAATCCTTTTTCCCAATTTTAAAAGCCTCTCCAAAAAAAATATTAAACCTAAAATCTTAAGTTGAAAGGATACCTTGTCAAGTTTAAGCATACCAATTAGTTTTCTTTCCCTCCCACCCTTTCTTTTTATCAACAAGAACCTATGGATTTGAAGGTAGAAGATGAGGTTGAAGCTAGAAAAGTGCCTCTGTTACATCTCGATTTCTCACCAATAAAATTTAATTGATTATCCATGGATTTTTAAGGTTGGTAATTTTATTTGATTATTATTTAACTAATATTTAAGTCATATGTTGTTATGGGACAATTGTATTTTATTTTGATTACATAATTTAATTATTATGATCTATCTTTATTATATATTCTTTACATTGTGATCATGTTGATTTGTTATTACAGTAGTATTTTATAATATATATTATGGTGTTACAGACTAACTACCTTATTGTCATGAGTTTGATGCAAGATAGATTCATCCCTCAGAGCATGATGGAGGGAGAGCATCATCAAAGTGGATGACGTAGATGGAGGTTTTAGGAGATAACAAAGGAACAACTAGAATCCATGCACACACCACATTATATGGCACTCATAATATGCATTGTTTGAGTTATTAGTTTTAGTAAGTTTTTTATGTTGTTTGCATTTACATAATTGATTACATGCAATAGCTCAATTTAATGTTTATTTGTAATTATTCTTGTGTGATTGAATTATGGATATTATAGATAGATTTAGTGTATAATGTTATAGTATGATTATGTCATGCTATTGAATTCATGATTGTTAATGCTTACAAAAACATAAATTTACGTGAATAATATCTAGTTACTATCACATATAGCCTAACAATAATTTCTTAGTAATTTTTGAGAACATTATTTGGTTATCTTTATGATATTGGAAAATACCATTATGTGGCTTTATGCCTTAGAATATATATAGATAAAAAGGCATAGGATATCCTATATAACGTAGTAATAAAAAATGATTATGTTGTTATAATACTATTATGTTTGATAGAATAGTTGTTTGATTTACCATTTCTATTAAAATAATATCATAAACTTTATATTAGAAACGTAATTATTAAGGCCATGATATTGTTTATTTTTACTAGGCTATTGCAAAGATTTCATTATGTCATAAGACTAACATATGAACTAAACCTATACATTGTTTGGAATACATAGTCAATAATGTCAATTCAAAATTAATGTTAAATGAGTTAACTATTATTATAAAGTTATAAAAATATAAATGGGTAAAGTGAAAAGAACATGAAAAGGAAAAATAACGGTGAGCTTTAAATAAAAGGGTGAACTTTAAAGAAAAAGCAATACATGCAATGAGAAGAAAGGAAAATGGGTGGCATAAGAGGAGATTAAGAGGAGGATTGGATAAGAAGATAGAGTGACATGAATTGGAGAAGATAAGGAACAACTCAAAGGGGAGAATAATGATCAAAGTGAAGGGTGAAAGATTATTTAGATCGTACAGTTTCAATTTGTGAGCTTTTGCAAGGTAGGTGATGTTTAAATTTTGTGTGAAATCTAGAAAAATTATGTGAATAGGATTGAATTAAAAGTTTTTGTGTATTACTTGACTATATAATTTCATTTAGCATTTGAAATTTCTTTTAAGAGGATTGTGTATATTTATTTCACAACATCATGAGAGTTTTATATGGACTATGTATATTTCACAGAGGTAATATATAAGGACTGTGTGTGTAATGTTATAGCAAATTGTGTGTATAATGTTAATAAAATATTAAAATTTGTGTATTATCAATCAATTGATGAGTGTAAAATATGAATGAATAATGGCCATTTGTCTTAAAAACAACTATGAACATATACATAAGTATAACATACTTTTGTTCTACAATCAAGATAATATATATATGAATGGATTGAGTATATAATTATTTTGAACTATGATAATATTCATGTATTGATAGCATATGTACTTGTTATATAAAAATTATAGATGAATAAGAATGGACTATGTGTAATTGTTATACAAAACCATGAAATTTTAGACATATGGGTGGCATACTTTTTCTATTCAAATAGTGAAAACATATGAGTGTGAACAGAGTAACATATTGTCCAAAACATGAATATAAGTAAAGCAAGATCATGTAATTATCAACCAAATTGAGTATATATATATATATATATATATATATATATATATATATATGAGTTTACTTCTTATGAAGCTATGTTGTTAAATACTAGGACTGTGTGCATATTCATACAAAACTAGTTTGATAAACTAAGTCTAAATTAATTAGTTATTAAATAGAGGTATTCAATAGTGTATACCAGTAGAAATTATTAGTATCAACTTGGTATCTATATTACTGGAATCTTGTATTCATATTATTTTGATCATCAGAATTGTGTAAAAACTAGTAATGTATATAAATTTTAATATATATTCAGTAAATCGATAGGGTCAAACTTGATTTGACACTTTTGATATATATTGAACTGAGCATAGGAAGTTTAAATCCCTGTAAGGATTGTGTGATGTGCATTTCACAATTAACTTGAACTAGATGTCAATTTAATTTAATTGATACTTATGAGAACCTACAGTAAATAAAGAGAATAGAATGTAGTTATAAATAATCTATTAACTATAATACCAGATTTATTAACAATATGAGAATATTAATATATTGTGATGGTTCATGAATGTATATGTGAATAGAAAAGTTATAATTTTTGTTGAAACATTATGAAGTTCTTGATTTTAAATACAAATGACTGTTGGTGTTTATATATAGAATTTATGTATTATTTGAGTATTTATATATGGTACATCTTATGAATATATTTATTATGTACAAGTGCTTGTATATATGAAAAATATTGATATGTAGACTTAGGTACTCATATATATATATATATATATATATACACACACAAAGAGAGAGAGAGAGAGAGAGAGAGAGAGAGAGGTGTGCCTATATCTATGGTTTTATTGACTGTTAAAAATAAGTCATAGGATCTCGAGGATCAAGAAACTATAACTAAATGAATACAGTCTCCTAAAAACATAACAAGATGTATAAATAAAATATTATGTTCATGCAATATATAACTTGGTTTATGAGTTATTTTATTCTCTAAAATTATCATGACTGGTTATTTATAATTGATTAATTGTACATATGAACAATGGACTATGATATTATTGTTCATCATATAATGTACTATATTTGAATCTACTTACAAAAAATTGAAATATGCAGTCTAAATATTTATTATACCCAGTTGTCATAAATTATACTTGTTATGCTTATTATTTATGTGATAAATATTATAATAAAGATTCATTCATACATTTGACAAACTAAATGTATGCATTTTAATTATTCTTATGTTTAGCATGTTTAATGCCTGCTAGTAGGAAGTAATCTATATGAATCTATTGGTTATATTTATATTAACCAAATATCACATTGTTGGTACTAATTAAGCAGTAAGACAGACTTCACTAGCTTACTAACATCACCAATGCTAGATAAAAGTAATTTGATTAATTTATTTGTATGAATTTAATTAATCATAGAGATCAATAAATATTAAAAACTTTTTTTAAAATAATTTTTAGTTAGACATCACCATTTCATATGTATGATTTACATATTTATGTGATATCATGTTAGAATATATTTTATTTATGGTACCCATCATGTTTTTAGAAATCTTACAATACATAGTTACTAGTTTGTCTCTCTAGATTATCGCATAGTCACTATCTACTCATTAATGAAGGGAGGGCCATTCCCTAATGGGGATTGTACAGGGGATTGATGGTCTATGATTGGTGTGAAAAATCACTTGGATGATGCTTTACTTCCCCACATCAGTACTTATTTGGATACTACACTTGAGATTACCATAGATACTAGAGTTTGAGAACTCATACTTTATAGAGCCTTGTATCTTGTATCTTGTATTGAATTTATTGTTATTGAGACATTATTTTTCATGAAATGTAATTATTTACTCATTTTACATTAATATCAATGGATGTATATTTATACTAGCCATGATTGAAAAATTTGTAATTACTTTCCTTATTCAGTTATGTTTTATTTCATATGATGCAAGTGATCAATAACAAGTAGATGTTACATGATTATTGTATAGTTAACATAATTAGAATGTTATACTTAGATCATTATTTATATTCTCTTGGTGAAATATAATGAAAGAATACATTGATTAAATAAAAAAATTATCATGTTATTCTAAGTCAATCCCAATGGGGATGTTACATGTGGTATTAGAGTTGCAGCTCAAACTTTAGGACGTAATGAGTCTACTAACATTTTTATATCCCTCTATTTACCAAAAAATAAAATGGTGTGATCTAGAGTATCCTATGAGGGTCCTTCTAATGTCAATGTAAATAACCCTCCATTTGATCCTAATCAATTTGCCATTGAGTAAGCGACAAAGTTAGATCAGATTCTCATAGCCATGAATGAAACCAAAGACCAAATTTTAGCCTTAAAACAAGAAGTTCATGGCCATAAAGAGGAATTACACCAAGATTTACTTGAAGAGCATACTATTGAGCAATAAATCCCTCAAGATGTGAGGGCATAAGTAGCTATAGAATTAGCTATAGATATGTAAAAGGTGAATCCACCCAAATTTGATGGAACCATTTTGGGTGATAGAACTGAAGCATGGTTTACTAAGATGAAGAAGTATTTTAAGATTCAAAACTAATATGAAGTCACTAAAGTATTTTTGGGAGATTAACAATTGGATGCTAAAATATCTACATGATGGGCCATCAAAAAGTTGGAAATACATCTCAACTTGACCACCACCACATGGGGGCATTTTGTAACATTGTTTAGATCTTGGTGACTTATACAGCTATACTTTGACCAAAAGCTTACAAATTTTCAAAATATAAAGTAAAGAGACTTATCGATGAGTGAGTACTGGGAATAGTTTACCAAAATTTTGAAGTATATACCATAGTATCAGGCAAATGAGAGGTTCAGAATTAGGAAGTTCATTATAGGATTAAAACCTTATATTGGTGGAGATGTGGATGTTCATGAATCATCTACCAAGGATCAAGTCTTCTAAAAGGCAATCAAGTAGGAACAAAAATTGAAATCTCTTTTTGAGGTTAAGGACAAGTTTAATATTTTTTTTGGAATTTCTAAACCAACTTTTAGAAAGAATAATTAGAAGCAAAGGTGTGGAGACTCTAAGAGCTAGTTTCAAAATTAGAATGTTAGATTCAAAATTTATTTAGGTAACAAAAAAATGAGTAAGGGTTTCAAAATTGGTTTCAAAGGAAACCAAAATTCAGATAGGAAAGGACCACCTAGAGGTTACTTAATTTATGGAGGTGACCATTATGATCATGAGTGTACCCAAGATAAGATGAAGAATAGAGGTTTAATCTTTAACAGAGAAATTTTTAGTAACGTATTCATGTAGTAGTTGATAATCATCAAGCCAAATTCCAAGCTTCACCAATAAAATTGTCAGGTGTTTTATTTGAACATCCAATTTCCATTTTAATAGATATAGGGGATACAAATTTTTTATAGCTCTCAGAATTCTAAAAAAGTTATCTAGAAAAACTAGAGTAATAGTAAATGCATGGTCAATACAATATGGGAATGATTCAAAAGTCAAATTTGACATGTGTTTATTTGAAGTTGAGATTAGATTACCTAAATTCATAACTATAATATATCTTTTTGCATCACCATTAGGATCATACGATGCGATCCTAGGATTCAACTAGCTTGTGAATCATAGGGCCAAGATTGATTACTGTCTAAAGAAGGTTGAGTGTTTGGATGATTTTGGAAATCAGACACAAATTTAGGGTGGGAGACAAGAGTTGTGCTTAGGTAGATCTGTGTAATGAAGCTCAAGAAGGCTCAAGGAAAAAGGGGCCAAGAATTTATCATCAAGATAAATGAAATGGGGGAATCTAGGGAACCATCCCTCAAAGATTATTCATTCTTTAGTAATTTTCATGATATGTAATTAATTTTTGGGATTGCCTCCTAAATGAGAATTTTATTTCTCTATTAATATCATACTTGGATTGAAACCATAGTCTAAGGCACCATATAGGATGACAACCACTAAAATGGTTGAATTGAATGCTCAAATCCAGGAATTATTGTCAAAGGGGTTGATCAAGATAAGTGTGTCACCATGGGGTGCACTAGTTGTCTTCATCAAGAAGAAGGATGGTAATCTTCAGCTTTGCATAGATTATAAAATGTTTAATAAGGTAACTATCAAAAATAGGTATTTGTTACCTCATATAGATGATATTTTTGATCAAATACGAGGGGTAATGGTCTTTTCTAAAATTGATCTTAGAGTTGGATATCATTCGTTGAGGATAAAGGAAGAGGATATTTTAAAAATAATGTTTAAAACTCAAAATGGGCATTATGAGTTCATAGTGTTACCATTTATGTTGGAAAATGCTCTGATAGCATTTATGAATCTCATGAATAGTGTGTTCAAAGATTATCTAGATAATTTTCTTGGCCTTTCTTGATGACATTCTTATATACTCTAAGAATAAAGAGGTTCATCTTCAACATCTAGAACTAGTTTTACAATGGTTTTGGAAGCACAAGTTGTATGGTAAGTTGTCTAAGTGCACATTTTCTTAGGAGAAAGTGTAGTATCTAGGATATATTATCTCAACAGATGGTATTTTAGTAGATTTGAAAAAGTTAAGATCCATTATGGAGTGGTCAGCACTAAATAATTTCCATGAGGTAAGAAGTTTCATGGGGTTAGTGGGCTATTATAGGAAGTTCATTCTAAATTTTTCTAAGATAGCTAATCTGATTACCTCTCTATAGTATAAGAACCAAATTTTTATTTGGTTAGATAAGTGTGAAGTATCTTTTTATGAATTTAAAAGAAGGATTACTTTAGTACTAGTGATATGAGTTCTTGAACCCAATGGTCAATTTTTAGTGAAGTCCTTATGGAAGATGGTGAAGTGGTAGCCTATGAATCAAGAAATATGAAGCCTTATGAGGTGAACTATGCCCCTCATGACTTATAACTTACATTAATTATGCATACTTTGCAAGTGTGGAGGCATTATTTGTTAGAAAAACCATTTGAGATCATGACTAACAACTTGGGACTCAAGTTCATCTTCACCCAACTGAATCTAAATGCTCATCAAAGACAATGGTTAGAGTTCTTATCTAATTATGAATTTGATATCAACTATATCAAAGGTAAGGTAAATAGAGTAGTTGATGCCTTGAGGCATAATAAGTACATAACAACTATGGTTACTATTAGGAGTACTTTAAAATATTGAGTGATCAAATTCATACTAGAAGATGAATTCTATGATCATGTTAAGAAAGAATTATCTGAGAATGCTCAGAATCTTACATATAAATGATATAGATTAGAGAATGATGGTCTTTTGTGATATAATGGAAGGATGTATGTACCACATAGGGAGAATCTGAGGAGCATAGTGCTAAAGGAATTGCACAATACCCCATATTCAAGACATTTAGGAGTAACCAATATTATGATAGAGATTAGACCACTTTATTTTTATAAGAAAATCAAGAAAGATGTAGCTAACTTTATGTCACATTGTGTGGAATGTCAACGAGTGAAAGTTGAACATGTGCATTTGACTATATTTTTATATCCACATGACATACCAGAATGGATGTGGTAAGTGATCAATATGGAATTTATCCAAATATTACCATTGTCATAAAATAGTCATGACATGATCTTGGTTGTAGTGGACAACTAACCAAGGTAGCTTATTTTATACCAAACAATTTGATAGATGATGTACCTAATCTTATGAAGAGGTTTGTAAAGGAAATGTACCATTTACTTAGATTTATAGAGAAGATCATTTTTAATCATGATCTGAAGATGAATTTTACATTTTAGTTAACTCTAAATTGAGCTTTGGGCATGCAGCTAAACTTCAGCACTACATATCACCCACAGACTGATGGTCAAATTGAGTGAGTTAATTAGATAGTAGAGGATCTTTTTCATATGTATTGTATGGATTAGTAATACAAGTGAGAAGATTATCTTCTATTGGTTGAGTTTGGTTACAATAACTTATACCAATTAGCTTTAAATATGTCAACATTTGAAGCATTATATGGAAGAAGATGTAAGACACCAATCAGTTAGGATAGGTTGGAAGATAGGATAGTCTTTGGACCTAAGATGCTTTTAGAAATAGAAGATCAAGTCAGATCAATCATAAAGATATTGGTCAAGGCCAATGATAGGAAGAAGAGTTATGCTAATCTGAAAAAAATAGCTAGGTAATTTTTAATAGGTGATAAAGTGTTCTTATGGGTTAAGCCAAAAAAGAGCTCAATTAAATTTGGAAAGTCATAGAAACTTTCATTGAGATATGTGGGACCATTTGAGGTTTTAAAAGTGGTCAATCCTATAACATATAGACTTGAATTTCCACCATCCGTAGTTCTTTTACATAATATCTTCCATGTATCTTATCTTAAAAAGTATAGTTGATCCTTCACATGTGTTGGATTGGAATGCTTTGTAAGTTTTAAATTTTGGGGTGGTCATGGTAGAACCAATCAAAGTAATTAACACTCATAAAATTCATTTTCATAATAAAGAGATGTCATAATGCAAGGTCTTGTGGGACCAATACTCTAAGGATAGTGCCACATGGGAGGACTATGATGAGTTCTACAGGTGATTTTCACATTTTTTTCTTGATTTGCTACTTTATACTATGTTATTTTTCTATTGAATAGTGTTTTAATTCAAAACTAATGTCTGAATAAGTGTCATCGGGATGATGAATAGCTTTAGGGGGGAAAGATGTTACATCCTGATTTCTCACTAAGAAAATTTATTTGATTATCTATGGATTTTCATGATTGGTAATTTGATTTTATTATTATTTAACTAAGTTGTAAGTCATATGCTATTATGAGATAGTTGTATGTTATTTCGATACATGATTTCATTGTTATGAGCTAGTTGTATTATATATTATTTACATTATGATCACATTGATTTATTATTAGAGTAGTATGTTATGATATATATCATAATGTTATAGACTAACTACCTTCTTGTCATGAGTTTGATGTAGGAGATATGCATCCCTCTAAGCATGATAGAGGGAGAGTATCATCATAGAGGATGGTATAGATGGATTTGTTGTAGATAATAGAGAAATAATTAGAACCCATGTACACACCATGTTAGATGGCACTCATAATATGTATTATTTGATTTATTAGTTTTAGTATGTTTTTGATGTTGTTTGCATTTAGATAATTGATTATGCATTATCTCATTTTAATTTTTATGTGTAATTAATCTTGTGAGATTGAATTATGGATATTATACATAGATTTAGTGTATAATGTTGTAGTATGATTATGTCATATTATTGAATTCATGATTGTTAATGCTTATGAAAATATAAATTTGCATGAATAGTATCTGGTTACTGCCACATATAGCCTAACCATCATGTCTTAGTAATATTTGAGAACATTAGTTGGTTATCTTTATGATATTGAGAAATATCATTATGTAGCTTAATGCCTTAAAATATATGTAGATAAAAAAGGCATAAGATCTCCTACATAACATAGTAATAAACAATGATTACATTGTTATAATACTATTATGTTTGATATAATAGTTGTTTGATTTACCATTTCTCTTAAAATAATATCATAGACTTATATTAGAAAAATAATTATTTTTATTTGATAGGGTAAATGCTTTTGAAACCAGAGTTATGAATTGGGTTGGTGAGGCTTTTGACATTGGACCCACATCCAAGTACATCAAAGAGGGTGAAGGATCCCCCTAACTACCAAGTGAAGCATCAAGGGTTTGACTCCCCCAACTAGAGGTATCCCTAACCTTGGCTATACTATAGAACATGAGGTTTTTAAGGATTCCCACAACTAGGGGTTTTAAGAGACCTATAGTTTGTGAGTACAATAAAGAGGATTTGAAGGCTCCCTCAACCTTTAACAAATAGAGTAAAGGTCCCATGACCAGGTAACACACGAGAGTTTTAAAGATCCCTCAACCTTTAACAAGTAGATTAAAGGTCTCATGACTAAGGCAAGATGAAATAAAAAGAACTAAAGATGCCCACAACCTTGGCAAGACTAGAGAGCATTAGGATTTTAAGGATTCCCACAACCAAGGGTTTTGAGGATCTCATAACCTAAAAGTACAACAAATATGGTTTAAAGGCTCCCCCAACATTAAAAAAATGGATTGAAGGTCTCATGATTAAGTTGAAACTAGAGAACAAGTGAAGTAAAATTCCTAAATACCAAAGAAAGATAACAACTAGATGTTTTAAGATCTCATAATTTGAAGTGCATAAATAAATTACTAAATAAGTGGAGCTCGAGGGGTAGTCTCCCTTCATCTTATCTTCCCTAAAAATTTTGCACATCAGAGGATCTCCTAGGGAGGGAGGTCTTCCGCTATTTGGGTCTTCTGCACAGCCTTCATAATAAAGTTACATTAAAAGGGTTTATCTTCCCTCTAAGATTCATAACTTGGTAAAGCACAATAAGGAGAAAACTATAGAACATAAGTTTGACTGTTAAAGAAGGTCTTCCTCTTCTTGGGTCATCCACATATCTTTCACAAGTCTGAATCACAATAAGTGGACTCCCACTAAGATACACAATCTTTACAAAGCACAAGGGGGTTTTTATGCCCTTGAAATTATATAACATGAAACTTGAGGGTTTTAAGGAACCCACAACCAAGGGTTTTTAGGATCTTATAACTTTAAGGCATGATGAGAGAATATTGAGAATTTTAAGGGTTCCCACAACTAGGGGTTTTAAGGGTCTCGTAACCTGTGGTACATAAACGTGTTGCTAAATAATGAAGCTCAAAGGGTGGTCACCTTTTGTTTTGTCTTCTATGAGGCTATTTCAGACCAAAAGAATCATCAAAGAGGGGGGTCTTCCACTATCAGGGTCTTTCGCATGACCAACATATAGTAAAGTTACAATAAGTGGGTTTCATTTCCCACTAAGATTCACAACCTGCCCATGCATAACAAGAAGTGAATTATAGAAAAAAAGTTTAATAGAAAAAGGAGGTCTTCTACCTCCTGGGCCATCCATATAGCTTCTGCACAACTGGGTCAAAATAGTAATTTTGAAAAGGATGACACCCTTCTCCATATCATTTCTAATATCACTATCAAATAGAGGGCCTTCCAAATAATAAGGTCTTCTACCACCCGAGTCTTCCATCCAACCATCTCACAACCAAATCATAGTGAGTGGGCTTTTCCTCCCACTAAGAATCACAAATTTAATAGAGCAAAGCACATCCCTAACAAATCCTTCAAATATAATCGGTTTGATTCTATGAGAACCCATAACAAGATGAAACCAAAAGTGGATTATTCTAACATCCACTCTTAAACAAAAAAAGGAGGCTATAGGGAAGTAGGGTCCTCCTAGATTGAGCGAAAATCCTTCCACAAGAATTAGACCTTTGAGGAAAGCCAAAGTAACCAAACTCAAATAAAAAGAATAGGAACTTCCATTTACCAAGAAAACAAAAAGGGTTGAGACATGGCTTCCTCTAATATCCATATCAATAGACAACATAGGGAAGAGGGTTCCTCTAAAACCTATCATACCTTAAAATAGAACACTAGGGGGGTCCTCCATCATCCACCCTAAAAAAGAACCATAAAAGGACAACCAGTTCAAAAAAGATCAAAAAGCTATTGAAAGTATAATGTCTTCCCTTACTTAGGTTTTAGCTATACCCAAATAAAAACCCACACCTAACCCTTCCAAAGAGAAAGGCATCAATGTCACTCTAGTAGAGCAGTAGGGCCAAAACAAGGGGTAGGGTCTTACCAGAACTAGGAGCCCAAGAATAGTGTCGAACAACTCAAAATCTCTTATTTCAAAACACCTAAGATGTAAACCTCCCAAAAGAGACAAATGGGCCTTTGGTCCTCAACAATACCACCAAACTACTTGCTAGACTATTGAAAGATTTCAATAATCTCTAGGCCATCATCCATCCAAGGGATTTCAAAACCCAAGCCAAGACATCTGCCTTTACTCCTCTAAATAGCATGACTAAGAACCATCCTTTTTGTAGAAATGACATGACATCCCACCTAAGACTGCATATAAAGACCAAGATCTAATAACTACATGGGAGGGAGCTCTATTATATTCTTGAGAGAGACTATGAATCCAACATATTCCCCAGCCATCACTAGTCTCTAAGATCTATTATGTAGCCCCAATACCAGACCAACCTCAAGCTTCCTTTGTTCCTAGTCACCATCCTCATTGTCATCCTTTCGTCTTTCCTCCTTGCCTATAACTTCCTGCCCATGCCCAATTTTAAAAATTCATACCATTGTCTTTGCCATGGTCATCATGCCAACATATTTATATTAAGGGAAATTATTAAGGTCATGATATTGTTTATTTTTACTAGGTTATTACAAATATTTCATTATGTCATAAGACTAACCTATGAACTAAACCTAGACATTATTTAGAATACATAGTTAATAGTGTTAATTTGAAGTTAATGTTAAATGAGTTAACTATTATTATAAAGTTATAAAAAATATAAATGGGAAAAGCAAAAAAAAACATAAAAAGGAAAAATAATGATGAGATTTAAAGAAAAGGGCAAGCTTTAAAGAAAAGTCAATATATGCAATGAGAAGAAAAGAAGATGGGTAGTGTGGGAAGAGATTAAGAGGAGGATTAGAGAAGAAGACAAAGTAGCACAAATTAGAGAAGAGAAGGGAAAATGCAAAGGGGATAAGAGAAATCAAAGTGAAGGGTGAAATATTCTTTGGATTGTATGACTTCAATTTGGGAGCTTTTACAAGGTAGGCAATGTTGTTTAAATTTTGTGTGCAATCTGGAAACATTATATGTATAAGACTAACTTAAAAGTGTCTATGCATTGCTTGAATACTGAAGTTTACTTAGCATTTTAAATACCTATTAAGATAATTGTGTATATTTATTTCACAATACCATGATATTTTTATATGTACTATGTATATTTAATTGATGTGCTATATAAGGACAGTGTGTGTAATGTTATAGAAAATTGTGTGTATAATGTTAATCAAATAGTAAACTAGGTGTATTTTCAATCAATTCATGAGTTTAAAATATGAACAAATAAAAGTCATTTATCTTTAAAAAAATTATGAACATATACATAATTACAGTGCACTTTTATTCTACAAACTGGGATTATATATATGTACATATGCTTTCAATACATGAATATTCTCATAGTTCATAATAAGTATATACTCAGTCCATTCATATATATATATATATATATGAATGGAATGAGTATATATAATTATTATGAACTATGAGAATATTCATGTATTGAAATCATATGTACTTGTTACATAAAACCATCGAATGAATAAGAATGGACTATGTGCAATTATTATACAAAACCATGAAATTTTAGACATATGGGTGGCATAGTTTTGCTATTCAAATAGTGAGAACATATGAATGTGAATGGAGTAATTTATTGTCCAAATCATGAATATAAGTAAAGGAGGACTATGTAATTATCAACCAAATCAATTATATATAGCTCTGAGTTTACTTATTATGAAACTATGATCTTAAATACTAGTACTATGTGTATATATAAAACCTAGTTTGATAAACTAGATTTCAATTTGATTTAATTGATACTTATGAGAACCTATATTAAATAAAGAGAATAGAATGTAGTTATAAACAATATATTAACTATAGTACCTGGTTTATTAACAATATGAGGATATTAATATACTATGATGTTTCATGAATATATTTGTAAATAGAAAAGTTATAATGGTTGTTGAAATCTTATGAAATTCTTGATTATAAATACAAATGATTGTTGGTATTTATATACATAATTTATATATTATATGATTAATTATATTCAATACATGTTATGATTGTATTTAGTATGTACAAGTGCTCATATATATGAAAAATATCAATATGAAGACATATATATATATATAGGTGTGCCTATATCTATAGTTTTATTGAGTGTTAAAAATAAGTCATAAGTTCTTGAGGGTCAGGAAACTATAACTAAATGAATATAGTCTCCTAAAAACATAACAAGATCTATAAATTAAAGATTATGTTCATGCAAGATAAAATTTGGTTTATGAGTTATTTGATTATCTAAAATTATCATGATTGGTTGTTTGTAATTAAGTAATTGTATATATGAACATTGGAATATGATATTATTGTTCATCATATAATTTACTATATTTGAATCTACTTGTGGAAATTTTAAATATGTAGTTTAAATATATATTGTACCTAGTTGGTATAAATTGTACTTGTTATGCTTATTATTTATGTGATAAATAGTATAGTGGAGATTCATTCATATGTTTGACGAACTAAAGGTATGAATTTTGATTATTCATGTGTTTAACATGTTTTATGCCTTCTAGTAGGAAGTAATTTGTATGAATCTATTGGTTATATTTATATTAACCAAATCTTGCATTGTTGGGACTAAGTAGTGAGACAGACTTCACTAGCTTACCAACATCACCAATGACAGATAAATGTAATCTGATCAAGTGGTATGTATGTATTTGACTAATCCTAGAGATCAATAACTATTGAAAATTTTGGCCAAAGTAATGTTTAGTTAGACATTGTCATTTCATATGTATGATTTACATGTTTATGTGATATCATGTTAGAACATATTTTCTTTATGTTACACATCATGTTTTTATAAATCTTACAACACATGGGTACTAACTTGTCTCTCTGGATTCCTACATCATCACTATTTATGCATCCGTTAAGGGAGGGCCATTCCCTGATGGGGGATTATGAAAAGGATCGATGGTCTGTGGTTGGTGTGAAAAGGTGATAGGATGATGCTTCCCCCCCCCCCCCATAACAGTACTTATTTGGAGAATACACTTGATATTACCATAGATACTGGATTTCAAAAACTCATGCTCCATTGAGCCTTGTATCTTGTATTGAATTTATTGTTATTGAGACATTATTTCTAATGAAATTTAATTATGTACTCATTTTACATTAGTAGTAGTGGTTGTATGTTTGTACCCATCGTGGTTGGAAAACTTGTAATTACTTTCCTTATTCAATTATGTTTTGTTTCATATGATGCTAGTGATCAGTAACAAGTGGATGTTACATGCTTATTTTACAGTTAGCATACTTATAATGTTATACTTGGATCACTAATTAGATTTTCATGATGAAATATAATGAATTAATATGTTGATTAAATAAAAAAATATCATGTTATTCTAAGTCAATCCTAGTGGGGATGTTACATCCTCAAGGAGTTGAAGAAGAGGTAAATCTTTGCTTTGAATTGCCTTTCTTCATTGAAGATGATGATCCTAACTCTTGTATCAAAAGGGAGTTAGAGGGGTTGAGTTTCGTGGAACTATCAAAAATAAGCCTTCAAGAAGATATACATGATCAATTTTCAGTTCCAAATAAGATGAATAAGTAGTGACAACTCTTGATAAGCAAGATGAAGAAAACTCATGGCAACAAATGTACCATGACTTCATGGGAGAGCTTGAATTTTTCACTATTAGTGGATCTCTTGAAGAGCAAGATGAGAAGACTAATAGGATGGAGCATGAAGTACATATTGAATCAAATAATAATGAAATGGTGGTCTTGAATGAAGTTACAACTAAGTATGAGGTAAGATTTCATGAAGACACTTTGGTTACTATCCCCATTGAGCATCATGAGCAAGTGGTAAAGGTTGAAGAATTCAAACCCTAACTAGGCCATGGTTAAATTAAAGCATTTGATGAGAATTATATTGATAATTATAATGTCATGAATGAAATTGAAATGGATATCCTTTCAGATGACCAAGAGGAGGATATCTTTTGGGAATAAATTGAAAGTTTTTGTTTGAGTTTGGATGACAAACATGTACTCTCAAGTAAATATGCTCAAGAAGAAGTTGACCAAAGTACACACATTGAAAGGAATGATCCTAATGAGTCATCAAAGGTTCAAGCTACATCTATAGTCACATTGGAGAGCTATCCTAATATGGAACATCATCATGAGGTAAAGGTTGAGAATCAAGATGAATTTGTATTCATTGGGAACATGTTTGATGCTAATGATTCACTTGAAGGTCTGCCAAGAAGATTGGCAATCAAGAAATAATTGAGCTCAACAAATTAAAGTTTCAAGAATCAAGTTGTTTCACATCCTTGCTCATCATATGAATATTATTATCTCAAAATCTTCCCTTTTGATCTAGGATGATCAATATTGATAGGTTAGTTTGTACATAAGTAGTTTATTTATATTTGTTATGTTCCCTAAGTGCTTTTTAACACAAGTGTGGTGTGTGTACTATTTGTGTTTTGTCTTGTTGTGTGTTTTTCTCATTTTATGTGTGTGTGTGGAGGTCAATTGGTCATATTATCTTGTTCAAGATTCTTGCATATAAGTTCAAGGTCAAATTAGGTCTATAGTAGAGTAAAAGTGTCTCCATTACCTAATGGAAGAACAAGGCTACTAGTCTTTTAGCATAGCAAGCATGATACCCCTATGAATCACCATTTTGACCCCAAATATCAAAAGTTCAACCCTAATAGGTGAAAACTTTCTTGTCATGCTTCCATTCGTTATTCCTAGCCTATCTCATTTTTTATAAGGTCTTGAAATGAATATTTGTTAGTCTTGTTAGCATTGTTTAAGGTAGTGTCCTTTTTTTTGCATTGCAATTCTTTCAAAGTCAGTCTAGTGGGTCCTAGGAGTATGTCAAGATGTTTCAAGATGGTAAATGGTCTATAAATTCAAGTAATTTTACTTTGTTACTCATTTTAGAGCTTTTTAAATCTATTTGAAGAGATTAAGGTATTTTAACATTTGTTAAGGTTTTTTTAGAAACGTAGGTTTGAATTATGGAAAATTTAAACCTTCTAAAGGTAATATTACTGCATGGAGAATTAAATACAATGGTGAATAGTTCATTAAATTTAAAGGTGGTTTTCTAAATCTCTAAAATTCATATAACCATTTATTTAAAGGTAATGTGTATGCTTGACTAGTTGATCTTATCAATTGATTAGCTTTTCTTCCTCGATATGTTGTCCTTATTAGGCATTCATAGTTAGATTGAAAGTTTTTTTTGTAGTATTTGAAGTGTCTAAGTTGGGTGTAAATGTTTATTGAGTTTTATTTTCATTAGTGTCATTTCATGACCTTTTGACTAGTCCTCCTAGCCTAAGCATTCTTCATAACCTCCATAATGAAGTACTGATGTAGAAAGGTAGATTAAGAGTAGTGTTTGGTGTAGGTTAGTATTATGTTTGAACTGATTTTAATTTATTTGGTAGTGTTCATATTATTTTGGTGTATCACCTCCATTAGGATAGGTTTTCTCTCTATTTTCCTAGCAAGTTGGTGGAGTAGTTTGTGAGCCTAAGTAATTCATCAAGGGAGCTAGCCCTTTAACCTAGAGATTCAATCTAATTTAGGCCCCCCACAACCTAGGATTGTTTCCATGTTATTACAAATTTGAAAGGCTTGAATTAACTTCCAAGGGTGCAAATTATGTTGATAACAGGTTCTAAAAGTGTTACAAACACCTGGTGAAGAAGATGAAAAGGATGGTGAGATCCTAGTTGGGGAAACTTTCCATAAGGAGCTAGATGATATTCTTGAAGACATATTGAATTTTAATATTTAAAATAGGATGATGTTGCATCAAAAATGGGGATTTTTTTGACACAACAATGAGGATAACAAGATATGAGGAGGTGAAGACTATCCTAGAGGTAATATTAGATGTTATGGGTGATCATTCATATGCCCAAATGTATATTGCATCTATTAAGGAAATATTTGAGATGAGAGAAGATTTGAGAATGATGGAGGTGATTGGTGAAAGATATAGGAGTATTTGGTCATTATTTAAACCCAAAAAATAAATTAAGATGCAAGAAAACATATCTTAGTGGAGGTGGTTGAATGAAGGTGGGTTTTGGCCCACAAGAGGATGGAGAGAGAATAAGATAATCATTTTATGGAGGAGGATGGACTATGGTGGGTTTAACCCAAAAATAGGAGGAGTGAGTAGAGGATAGATTGAAAGCCAACAAGAGAAAGCTTAAAATGGAAGAAAAAGAGAGATAATCAGCTAAAGTACTTAGCTTGTTGGAAGGGAACATGATGACCATTATTCTTAGTGTTCAAAAGAGTGGATTTACCAATTATCCCATATATATGAGTAGGATCTCACATTTTAAAAACTTTAGGTCTCTAATGTAGGAGAATCCAAGGGTTTATGCAATCTTTCATCAAGCAAAAACATAGTGCTTGTGTCTTTTTGTGATTTATTTTATTTATTTTTTGTTTTGGCATGGTTAAAAATAACCAGTTCAGTTTATGAGGTTTACATGACTTTTCACACATTTAATTTTAGGTTCATTGGTACAAAGATTTAAATTTTATCTAAGCTTGTGTTTACATATTTTTATGACTATCCATGTGGCATGTATGTTATGGTGTGAATAATATTTGTATCAATGTCCATGTGGTGGACATGTTACGATGACCCAAATAATTTTTTCAAAGAGGGTGCATTTCTTCAATTTGATAAGGAGATAATTTGAAGGGACATGTTTCCATTTATGACTATCCATGTGGCATGTATGTTATGGCATGAATAATATTTGTATGAATGTCCATGTGGTGGACATGTTATGATGACCCAAGGAATTTTTCCAAAGAGGGTTAATTTATTCAATTTAATAAGGAAATAATTTTAAGGGACATGTTGCCACTCAATATTTCAGCATAGATATGGTTGTTCAAGCCTACTCTAGAATGAGTGAGTCATTGGATTACCTTTAGGCCTATGGGTTGCCTATAATAGAGGTAAACCTCTAAGTTTAAAGTGTAGCTCCCTAGATTAGACTTTGATGGATCATCACCTACACTACTTGCTTGCTTAGATGAAAATGGGGTAGAAAGAAACATAAAAGTAAAAAAATCTAATGAGGTGATACGCCAGAATGATCTCCACTAGACTACCATACACTTGCACTATGAAACATGACTCACAACACTAGTCTCAACATCCTAAATTTCTCTAACATAAGTATTTCAAACATGGAGGTGATATTCATTTCTCTACTCAAGGTTAGTGAACATAAGGTCATATTGTAGACACTAATGTTACTCCTTACACTTATAGATAGGAAAATACACTTGACTACACTTCATGTGACCTGTTAGAGTGAGACTACTTGCATTAAACATGGAATAGTAAATAGATGTAAAGGATAGATACTTATCATTAGACACTTCATTATGCACAACTTCACATACTTAGATGATAAATTCATGAACTCAAAACCATATTACAAATATTTATTGCAAAGTTAAATACAATATTCAAATGATCAAGGCTTCACCATACCATGTGTGTATTCTTTACAAAAGCCAAAATGTCTTACATTTATAGAGCATATGAGAGGAGAAATAAGAACTGAAGTGGAAAGGTCACAAAGACAAGTTTCAAGACTTGGAGACCAATTATAATTTGAGAGAAAGGAGTATAGAATAACCCATGAATGTCTTCTTGGATAAATATCCATCTAAAGCATGACAAACTCTTCAAACTAACGTAGAGACTCTTCAAATAGAATTATTGAAACTACCTTCATGATGAATCATCACTTGACCACTTGAAACTAAACTAGGAAGTCTTAACACATATGCACTAGATTAAGGAGGTTGGAGACAATATATGATAGTCATCATATGCTTTCCTAACTATAGTCTTTCTCATGACACTTATATTCACTAGTGACCTAAATTTACTCAAATAAATCCATGGAGTAGTTTTAGGACACCTATTCAAGGTCCTCTTGTTTTCCACTCCATGAGTCAGACCTAAAAAAGATCTAAAAATGGACCTTTCAACTTCTTACTTGGCGGTCACTTCTCATTTTCACTATCTGTCCAAGACTACCTATAGTGAACTATGCAGCAGAGGAGTTTATATGTTTATCTATGGTGAGAGATGAGTATATGGAGCTATAATAAGTCCCTATTAACCTCGTTTAATGGTGTTTATCCATCAACTCTCCTTTATACCTACAAAACACAACAAAACCTACAAGAAACTCAAATTTTACCCTATTCATACAAGTGATAATACATACCAATTAGGTTTATAGGATCCTAAGAGAGTCTTAAACAATTAAAAAATAATTTCTAAGCCATTTTACTACTTTTGAATGCATCTCTAATTATATTTTTCCCATCGGGTTCAAACCAGGGTTTTGAGAGGGTTTTAAGAGGTTTGGACTATTAAGGATTGTTCATAAAATCATGACATCCAAAATTAGAACCAATTACATAAATTTGGGGTATAGTACCACCTTAAAACCTCCCTAATTTATTGGGGTCTCATTCACAAGTTCCATACAATTGTGATAAAAAGAATATGGCCTCTCGAGCTCTTTGACTACATTCTAAACACCCCTGAAGCGAGTTTAGGCCAAAAGTGACCCATCTATGTAGTCTCCTAAAAATTAATGGTTTTAAATAGTCTTATACTCTCCCTTAAAGTTCATAATTTTTTTTATAAGGTTCATATGGTCTTATAAGTGAAGTTGAGCATCATTAGGGCTTAAACCTAGTTTTAGGCCTAGCTGTGTTTCATGGCCTATGACCACCTTTGAGTGGGATTTTAGGATTGTGGGTGACTATTCACCTTTTTTCACCTCTAAATCAAATCTTTAAATAATTATATAGTGTTCCAAAACTCCCCATCACATTTTCCTATCATCTACACACCAAGCCTGCAGTCATCTTACTCTTGGAGTGCCCTCTATCTGAGACAAAATAGAGGGCATCTCCCCTATTTATCTGGATAATCTTAGATTATGAGAGGATATATTAGGTATATTTTATTATATGTACAAAATATCATGGATATAGTACTCCTCTATATTCCTCTACATCATAAATCTTCAAAATAGACTTATAGAGTTGATGATTGTATGTAGGATTTGTATGCAGAGTTAGGCTTGACTGTAGGTTGAGATTTTAGTTCAACCTCTCTATTTTATATATCTGAGAATCATATGAGGATGATATATATAATTTTTAGACTAAATTAAAAATGTATATTCATTCTCTCTCTCAGTATGTTAGCCTAGACCTTTCACTAGTATGAGTTAGTCTATGACTATAGCAGACTGTAGACATTCACCTTAAGAAAATGGGATTCATGTAGGTGTGTATTATGCTTAATCATTATATTCCATCACTTGAAATACTCATAAGGTTATTATTTCATTTAAAACTAAATGGAGTCACTATACTTATAGTTTATGCGTCTTATCTCCCACCATCAACACATTATGGGTCTACAGATTAACTATAAGTGTTGTTTGGGGATATGAGACTTGTAGGTGGTCATATGCATGAATGTCCTTGAATCCTTATTTATATTATAGTCATTGGATATCATTTCACACATTAATTATCTCATTTAATGCCTATAACCATATATCCATTACACTATAGGTCACTGTTGTGTTGTAAGATCATTTTAGCTTAATGCACTGTAGATTTCATTGAGTGTTTTCAGTGTGAATTGAACTGAGCTGAAGCCACTCAAGCATCACCTTATTTTGATCAAAAAACTTTATAGTTATGTTAAGACATTATCTCTAGGACTTTTATATAGTATTAAAATCATTAGGCCTATCTATACCTCAAAACACTCCACCAATAGATGACGTTTGTATGATCAAATACATTATTTAGAGAAGTTAAACTCTCCCAATTGCAAATTTTCAAACTATAGACATGGTTCTAGGTATGTCTACATAAAATGGCCTCATCATTTTCATCATTATCTTCTCTTTTATCTTTAAACCTAATTGGAGGTATCCATTGAGATCAAACATTTACCATTTAACATTACTCTGCTTGTGTGGATTGAACTCAAACCATTGATGTATACTGCATGTAGGTGTTACTCAAACCAATTTATAACTCTTTGAATATCTAAATATTATAGTTTAAAATTTTAGAGTCCCTTCTCAACCTTAAAACCTTCTTTCCATCATCACCATGACTGATCAAGGCTTAGATTCACTTGACTGTAGGTGACTGTTACAGGACTTTTTGACTATGGTGTTTTATACTGTGTTCTTCTAACCATGACCTTTTGAGATTCAACCTTAAAAGGAGAAAATAGTAACCATGATATGATAGTTTTTAAAAAAATAAATTTTTTTTTTAATACCAATGTAGGAAGGTAATACTTTACCACTGATGAAACACTATCTATAGACTTCCAATGGAGACTTCTACTAGAACAATGAGAGTGATCCTACCAACTTATTCACCTTCACATGTTAAAAATAAAATAAAAACTTATCATAATGATTATCATTATCATAAATATAACTTAAAACACTTGTATTTCTTAGATCAATGCAAACAGAGAAGGAAAACTAAGGTGTTGGGGATGTGCAAGCAAAAAAGAGTCACCAACCTTCATAGCAATGATTCATGAGGTAAAAACCATCAAAATTAAAAATATAACCATGATTTTATACTAAAAATATGCTAATATCACCCACCAAAATCACTTGATCCAACTCACCTCCTCTTGTACATACTAAAGGAAGATCGGTTGACCTTTTTAGCTTGTCTAAGAGAGTGATGGGAAAGAAGAATTGGTTTTACTCAGTTTTAGGTCTATCAAAGTTGATTGAACATGAAATAAAATTTATGGGACCTAAAAATACACTTTTTAAGTCCTCCCATATTCCAAATGTGTTGTACAGGTTGTACAAGTACCTAAAACTACCTGATCTTCTCATTTCAATGTTGAACCTACAATTGGCAAATCAAAACTACCATCTCTAACATGTACCTAACATATGGGATATTATGTATTATTTTTTAATACTTGTCTTATTTTATAAACCATACCACCTCATTTAATGACCCCAAAGGTGACCTTATATGACAAAGCTAAAGTACATTATATGACCTCATTTAATAACATGGTACATATTTTTCACTCTAGGGGACCCTATGACAAGATTGAATTATGTAGGGGGTTAACTTAATTTTACTTGTAGTAAAATTAGTCAACAATACATTTATCCAATAAAATGACTAAGTCAAAAAGAAGATTTTCAAGTTAGAAAACTGAACCTGTACAGGCAACATACTTTTGGCTAGCATTTTATTGATAGAATGAAAACCAATAGTAGTTGAAATTTTTTATAAGTATAATGTGGGCATAAATTTTAGATATGGATGGATTGTATGAGGGTCTAAGTTATCTCCATGGAATGTAATAATCCCATCGAGGAAAGTATGAGTGTGTGCATTAATTCTTATAAGTGTGTGGTATTGAATAAATGAGAAAGAGTGTGTTGTGTCTCAATTTTTGAATATGTTCTCATGTTTGTGCCGAGGTAGAGTGAGTTTATAATCAAAAAGGTAAAGGCATTCCTTAATTTTACCCCTCTTTATGCTTGCACCAAAGAATAATATGTATAAATGTAACTCCTATTCAAAATACAAAATAGAGAAGTGCAAGTGTATAATAAGATAATAAGGCCAAGAGAGTATGCACTTGTCTCATAATATGAATGCTTCATTGCTTGTTTATTGTATTATTGTCAAATGATGCATAATATATGTGCTTTAATGCTAGAGAAAAGAAAGGAAAACTCTTATCTAATATGAGGTGATATCTTGACTCTAGGGTAGATAGACGCACAAATTACAAGCCAGATAAATAAATTGTGTCAAATTAAATCTCTGAAGATGTTCTAATGTCCACCATAGTGTTTACACAACACATACATATATGTATATATACATATATACATATGTGTGTATTCATATACATACATATATACATATATGTATATATGTACACACACACATACATACATATATAAATAAATTATGTCAAATAAAATATTTGGAGATATTTCAATGTCCACTATAGTGTTTACAATACATACATAAATGTGTGTGTGTGTATTTATATGTATACACACACACACACACACACACACACACACACACACACACACACACACACACACACACACACACACACACACACACACACACACACACATGTTGACATATTCATATACATACATATACATACATACAAATATGTATATATGTATGTATATGTATATATATACATATATATACATACACACAAATGTATAGTATATATGTGTATGTGTATATGTATACATGTGTAGTATACATGTGTGTGTGTATTTATATGTATATACATACATACATACATATATATATTTGTATGCATATATGTATACATGTGTGTGTGTATTTATATGTATATACATACATACATACATACATACATACATATATATATATATATATATATATATATATATATATATATATATATATATACACATATAGACACACGCACACACACACACACACACATACATATGTTGACATATTCATATACATACATATACATATATGTATGTCATATACATACAAATATGTATATATTTATGTATATGTATATATATACATATATATACATACACATACATGTATAGTATATATGTACATACACACATACACATGTATAGTATATATGTGTATGTATATATGTATGTATATGTATATATATATATACATACACACACATGTATAGTATATATGTACATACATACATATGTATATTTGTATGTAT
Organism: Torreya grandis; assembly: GCA_037957365.1. Lineage (NCBI taxonomy): Eukaryota > Viridiplantae > Streptophyta > Pinopsida > Cupressales > Taxaceae > Torreya > Torreya grandis. Next base: position 2,120,561 of record JARHVA010002339.1, read on the forward strand.
GTATATGTATGTATATATATATATATATATATATATATATATATATATATATATATATATATATATATATATATATATATATATATATATATATATATATATATGTATGTATGTATGTACATATACATACATACACACACACACATATGTATGTATGTATATAGTACATACATATTTATGTATGTATGTACATACATACATATGTATGTACATACATACATATGTATGTACATATGTGTGTATACATAAATAATACATATGTGTGTATACATACATATTTACATACATATAGATATGTATGTATGTACATACATATAGATATGTATGTATGTACATACATATGTATACATATACCTATGTATGTATGCATATGTATGTATATATATATGTATGTATGCATACATATGTAGGTATACATATACATATGTCTATGTCTATGTATGTACATATATATGCATGTATGTACATGTATCTCTCTCTCTCTCTCTCTCTCTCTCTCTCTCTCTCTCTCTCTCTCTCTCTCTCTCTCTCTCTCTCTCTCTCTCTCTCTCTCTGTGTGTGTGTGTGTGTGTGTGTGTGTGTGTGTGTGTCTGAGTGTGAGATGACAATTAAAATTGAGTGCGTTGTATTAAAAAATTTAACTCCCCAAACTTTCCAATTTTTACACCATTGCATAGTGAGAAATAATTCTAAGTATAAAGACTAAGTGTCAAAATTCATTTTAGTATGTCAAAAGTTATACTTTTTTCAGTCTGGTCTAATTTATATGGGTACCTAACATGTCAAATAGTCTCTATAAGGTCTTGATAAGTAATTTATAAAGGTTCCCCAAGTGCCCAATAAGGCTGATGCATTTGATGAGGTCTTAGTGACTTAGTGTGAAAATTACTCAAGTTACTTGATCGATCCAATAGAGTAATCAAAGTTAGAGAAATATGCACAAAATTTCTAAGTGTTAAATGAATTAAATTGGATCATGGTTGTTACATCCAAGAAGAACTCAAGTTATGTTCTAAATGTGATCAAAATGCTCTATTGGCTCAATAAGCAAAGGAAATTCATTAATAATGAAATTTTAAATAGTTGTATGGGTGCTTGCATGACTCAATGGACCTGATATACACTAAGACAAAACTTAAAACTCTATAAAAAATACCAAACCCTTTATAAATTCAATAGGATAGTTCTTAACTACTCCAAAACATCGTGTTTTTCCTTTTAAGAGTGCATTTTCTCCTAGCATTTATCTCTCCCTACATTTTTTCTTCACCTGTAAACATTTGCATCTTTATTTCAATCTCACCCTTGTGCCTTGAGCCTATAATGCCTCTATTTATTTATCTCCCTTGCATTCTCATTTATTTGTCCAAAAATCTACAATTACGTTGTTTAATTTTTTTCCCAAAAAGAAGTTAACACCTAGAAAACACCACCACTCCACCAAAGATTTCATTTTAATCTTGAAAGAGTTATAGGATAAATTTTCATCAAGTTTTATGACCACTACAATTCAACCATCAATCACACATTGCTTGTATCCATATTTTATGCACAAAAAATTGGGGGTATTTTTTGAAGCAACCTTTCAACAAACTAGACCAAGGAATATGAAATTAAAATATATGGGATATAATCAAATTTATACTTTAGAGACAGACTTTCTCAAGCTTGGTGACTGTAAATTTAGTAAAGTGGACTTAGAATAATTATAGGATCAAATGGAATAAGGTAATTGCATAGCCATTAAGCAACATATTTATAAGAGTAGGTTTTTTCAAGTTGTTGCTTTCTTGACATCTATCCAATGTATTAATTTATTACTTACTTGTGCTAAAATTATACAATAAGGACAGCAAGGAGGTCAGATCCATATATAACTAGTGATGGCCAAGTTGGATGGCCCTTCCTTGAGAATAACCATTGGAATTACACCACCTGCTGAAGTAGTGGAGATAAAAAAAAAACAATAATCTAAGAGCCACCCACTAAAAATGTCTAAACATGGTCACTCAATCATGGACGAATAAAGGGATAATGGACCCTCTAAGCTTCCTAAGAACTTGTAAAGATCCAACTTATGTATAGAGATCTTAGATGTAGTGACCTTATTGAATAGGGTAACGGATCACTCTACCACTAATGAATTTCAAGAGATGATGTGCATGTTTATCAATATTAACTACAAAGGGAAAAATGAATTTCAAGAGTAATCATGATTCACATACAACTCATATTTTATAGAGCCTCTTTGAAGCATATTCCTTGATTATGATATGACAAGACCATATCTTTTATAGATTTCTTGACCAATTAGTTTTACTTCTTCTTGATATGTTAGTCATTTTATTATGGCCTGCACCCAATGGTTACTCTCATCACATTCATAGTTCTCTACTATGTAGTCACACCATCCTTTCTCCCTTAGTTATGCCAGTGCTCAGGGAGAAAATTTGTACTTTGACAATAGGGACCATAGAGATCAACATCATATCTTGTGATTATCTGCAGACACATAAAGAGAGGCCTTCTCTATCCCTTATGAAAAGGAGGACCCCTGGAGATCCACTCACTGAATTATTATAAACTTTCCCATATATAACAAGAGGAAGATTAAAATTAACCATGTCTTATCAATAATATTTTAAGATGCATAACCATACTAGCATATCTTATGTGCCACAATGAGATTATAACTATGTGGGCATACTTACCACTCCCAAAATCCATAATAAGTATGTCAACATACTTCCCACACTGAGAAAAAAGCCTAACAAAAATCTTTTTGAGTTCCCAAAGGTGCTTTCCTACCTTAATAAAAGTATTAGAGGTAAGCCTTTTGAGTTCCCAGAATTGCTTCCCTTCCTTAAATCAGCCCACAATAGTCAACCTTTCAGGTTTCCACAGATTCTTCCATTTGCCTCACAATGGGCAAGGACTTACCACTCTTCTAAGTCTCAAGACCAAGAAACTCAAGAGGGGTTAAATGATATGCTAGATATTCATATGGTTGAGATATTAAAACACCAAGAAATATTTGTAGGAGGCATTCCTTCTTCCACACATGATTAGTGGGTCCTCTACTATGATGGGGCCAAGTATCACCTAGGTACAAGTGAAGGAGGTATTCTAATTTCTCGTGAGGGATGAATCATGCCATTCAATTTTAATATAGACTTTGAGTGTACAAATAATGTGGCCAAATATGAATCCATAATGCTTAGCATCCTCATTGAAAAACATTTAAGCATTCAAAACTTAAGGATCCAAGGTGACTTACAACTCATTTATATATAGGTAACTAAGGTCTATCAAACTAAATTTAAACATCTTCAGTTGTATAAAAATGTTGTGTAAAATTATTAAAGACTTTGACTTCATTCATATAGAGGTAGTCCCTAGGTAAATCAATTATCTTGTTGATTCCATGGTTGATTCATCTTCACGCTTCGACCCTCATCCCAAAATACTAAAGTTTTATTTCATAATCTAATTCAAGATAAAACCTCTTACATGCAATAATTCTAGTGATCAAATCATTGACCATATTGGAAAGGATGATAGTCTATTAGTCTTTGACCTAGCAAAGAATGATGAGATTATTCTTGGGTTTTTACAATCTTATGATGACCTTTCATATTTTCACCACAATATGGGTTTCTCCCTCACTTTTTATCTCACCTTGTCTCTTATAAATGAATACTATAATTTGTATTTCTAAATCAAGGATTACTTGTCCTCTGATGATGAACATGACAATTTCAATACAAAGGGTGAAGATCCTGATATTCTACTAGCTCCTGACATGTTTGAGGAGGGAAATACCTCCCTCATTGAATAAACTATTGACATCAACATTGGGACTAAAGAGGGTCCCAAAATTCTCAAGATCGGGTCTTCACTCTCCACACAATAAGTAGAAGACCAAAATAAACTACTCACTAAGGTCTCAAAGGATTTCACTTTCTCTTACACTAATATGGTGGGCATCAAGTCTGAAGTATTTGTTCACAACTTGGTTATGATTCTTGATGCAAATATAGTTAAACAAAAACCTATGCCAATCAAGCCTAAAGTTATATTGATGTTAAAATTGGAAGTTATAAATTTTCTGAAAGTTGGATTTATTAAGCTAGTGAACTATTCTATGTGGATGTCAAACATTGTCCCTATTCTCAAAAATAACAATAAGATTAGGATATGTATAGATTTTTGAGATATCAATAAACCATATCCTAAATATGACTTACCCTTCTATACATCGACATAATTATGGATGATATAACATGATATGAGTTTCTATCACTTCTGGATGGATTCTCAAAATACAATCAGATTAGCATTTTTTATGAAGATTAGAGAAAAATATTTTTTACTATAGCATGGGGGACCTTTTGTTATGTTGTGATGCTTTTCAGTCTTAAAAATGTAAGGTAAATGTACTAGAGGGCCATGAACTATATATTACACAATATCATTCACAATATTGTGGAAGTTTACATAGATGATCTCTTACGAAAAATGAGGTGTTGAACTAACCACCTACATGTATTACGCACCATCTTGATGCACTTGATTGAATAAAATGTTACTTTTGACCTAAACAAATATGTGTTTGGGGTCACAGGTGGAAAATTCCTAGGGTATATCATCTCCTAGCATGGGATTAATATTGGACCTACCAAGATTCATGCAATCTTGAAGATGTCCCCCATAGATGAATCTAAAATTAGGTCATTCTTAGGAAATATGGGAGCCATTCGATGGTTCATTAACAATATTACATATGTAATTCATCTAATAAATAAATTTCTTAAGAAAGCAAGTGGATTAACTTGGACAAATGATTTTCAGGAGGCATTTTAAGTATAAAAATGATTTCTTATGTTTCCCCCCATGCTTGTGGTGCCTAATATAGATAAGCCATTAATACTTTATATTAGGGAAACCGAGTTGTCCCTTTCCTACATATTTCCCAAGAGGATGATGTTGTTGTTGACGACTAGAGATTTCACCCAGTGGCAGGAAAATAGGTTCTTGCCCTCTCCCCGCAACATGGAAACTCCTCTCTCGCCTATGGGACGGCGAAGCAGGAGAGGAGAGTCTCTAGGTATGGGCTAGTTCCCTCTGATGTATCTTGTTTGTTTTAGGAAGTGAAAAATATAGATATATAGATATACTGGGGGTATGAAAAGGGAGAAGAAATGCATGAAAATAAATAGCCTACTCTAAAGAGGTGATACACCAAAAATGAAATGACCTTCCCACCTCCACACTCAGGATCAAACAAAACATACATACACTAAGACCAGGTTGCTAGAAATGATAGGGAGGTTCTTATGGAAAGCACAGGAAATAGGGACTCACCAAGATGCTGGGAAATACACACTGTAAGTGACGTCTCCCATTCTATACCTCCAAAACAAAACTCTACTCCTGGCAGCAGCAGACAGTGGTGCTTTGTAGATCATAGGTTTGCTGGTGTTGAACTTGTGAGAGCATCAAAAGACGATGACTGGACATAGACCAACATTCAAGGCATACACAGAAAAATCCATCCAAGAAAGAGGTAAAAACTATCTTTTATTGATTCAAGTGGAAAATTTGCAGAGCTATGCTCTTTACAAAATTGGAGAAGATGATTTTTTAAAATGGCCAAGTCTACCAATTTATATGGGAAAAGCCAAGAGGAGTCTCATTGGGAAGAGGAAAAAACACTGTAGCTGATGTCATAAATCTATTGGGACCATGCTTGCTACCTCATTTTGCATGCGGCCTACTCCTCTGCCCGCTAGTCGGACCTTTTTCTATGTTCTACGGGCCTTTTTGCCGCTTGATGTTGTGAGCGGTAATTTTACCGCCCAATGTCGTGGACTGCATGTAGCAAACTTTGTCGACATTAGCTGATTTACTACTGTGCGTGGTAGTTTTGCCGACATCAATTGGGTTAGCTGCCATGCGCGATAGTTTTGCTGATGTTGGTCGAGTTCACGGTCTTCTTTTCTCCATCAGTTGCTTCCCATGGCAATTTTGCTGCCCATTGCTTGTGTTGATGGTCTCTTTTTTGCCACTTGATGTTGTGAGCAACAATTTTGCCACCCATTGCTTAAAACTTTGAATTTTTTGTGGGACTTAGACGCATTGAACCGTTGACTTGAACTTTTTCCTTTAAACCAAGGCGCTCGAACCTTTCCATTGAACCAAAATGTTGAACCTTTTTGTTGAACTGAGCATGAACCTGAAGATGGACTGCAACCTAAAATTGACTGGCCTTTCATAGTTTTTGAAGAGGGTGACCAAAATTTTGCCAAAGGGGCAAAATTGGGTCAACAAATTGGCGACTCCCAGGGGAAGCATGCCTGCTATGCTTAGGACCCAGTTGCCTTTGAATATCCATTGGATGTGGAGTCAGATGCAACTTGAAAGAATTAATAACAGCCCAAAAGATCCTAGGATCAAAAGTACAAAATTTACCCCCACACGCAAAGGGAAACACACAAGGCTAAAAACAACTAACTGTGCAAACTGCACTTAGGGAAAACAGGAGAGAAACAACCAAAAACAAACTATTATATATTCCTAACCAGGAATGTTCGTATCCCTCCTGGATTGAAAGGAAAATTTCTTAAGTCCCCTTCCTGGCAAGAAGACTTATGGTGCCAGGCAAGTAGCTGAATGGAGGAGAGAGTTGGTGACTTGCTCTTTTTGCCTGTCACCTAAGTTGGCTGGAATCTGAGCGGATCAAACTCAAACATGCCTTTGACATATGTGTATTCAGATTGTACCTGGAGGCCTATTGAGCACTGGTCCATTCTATTAGTGCTCCTTACCAAGAAATCAATCACTACCAGCTCATCACCATAAGCTTTCTGATCTACACATTCCTTCTGCAATGTATCATGGTCTGATTTATTTCCTTCTGCCTCGTTGAAAACTTTGTCAGACTCATCCTCTGCTTCCTCTTGGCTTTCTTGAAGAAGGATGAATGTGGTGATGTCTAAAAGGGGCTCACAAAATGATTGCTCGTCCCACAAGACTTCACTTTCCTGTTTAAAGCCTAGTTCTTCAAGGCATTCCTCCAAGAAGATGGACCTCACCTTTTCCTCTTTGTTGATTAGGATTTCTAGATTTTTAAAAATATTCTCCTAATCTTCCTCTTTCTCGGGTTCTTCAATGTAGTCATCCTCATCAAAACAATAAGGAAGTTCATCAATCAGAGGAGAGGAGAGCTTACCATGCATTTGTTCCTCCTCATACTGCTGGAACATCTGCATATATGCAAGCCCTGCATCTTCTCCACTGCTAATAAGGTCTTCACAAGGAGCATCAATGATGATTTCTTCTTCATTGTTGCTCACGACAACCTCCTGAAGGACTGCAGATTGGATCTTTTGTTCCTCTCCTGCCCCTTGCAAAATAGGTTCTTCTTTGAGAAGGGGTGAAGTGGAGAAAGCATGTGGAAGAGGAAGCAGTCCTTGAGCTAGAATCGAATGATTCTCCTCTCTCCACTTGATCAACACTTCATCAATATTAGGCACGGCCTGATAACTCTCTTGGAAATGTGTAGGTGGGGTGTGTTCAGGCATGGAATGTGTTGTTTGGTCTAAACCATCCACCACACATTGGCTGAGGAATTTCTCTTTGGACTCTAACTTTGCAATTCTCCTACTCAGATCTTCTTGAAAAAACTTTTCCTGGACGCTGCCAGCATCATCATAGGTAGGGGCAACTTCAGCTTCTTCAAGGTTCTGAGAAAAACCTTGCTTTTCTTCTTCTATTCTGCCCCATGATTCCACTGTTTTCCCCCAATTCAGGATTTCAAAATTTGAATTCTGTGCCTGTGAATAGGCAGCAACTTCATTTTCCATAAGGTCCTGAGGCTCTTCCACAAGGTCTATAAATTTTCCCTCTCTTTCAAGGAGCAGCTTCATCCCAGCCTCTAAATCTTTAATTTGTTTGGCTAAGTTGTCCTGAAAGAGTCTTTCTTGGAGGTGGCTAGCATGATCCTCTTCAAAGCTTTAAGATGGTCCTTGGCATTCCTTCCTCCAACTTGAAATTTGCACATCATGCTGGAGAACTTGGGGAGGCTGAGGAATGCAAGGAAAACACTGTTGGTGCATTGGAGGAGTCTTTAGAAGAGGGACGTGCTGGCTAATGGTATTATTCTCAATGGAAGATTCCTGATCTAAGGAGTTGAAAAGATTGATCTCCATGGGAGGTTGATCTAATGCCACTTGGCGTTGGAAGGCCAGGCGCACGGGATTGGGAGCAGCTGTATTGGATGAGCTGGAGTGAGCAAGTGCAATTTGATAAAATAGATTTGGTGTAAAAGAGGAGGTTTTCTTCAGGGTAGGAGGGGGTACGCAAGGCTGACTGCCTTGGATAGATGGATTTCTCCATTTTGTTACCTCCTCCTTCATGGACTGCAAGGCCTGTGTTTTCCTAAATAATCACTCCTCTTTATATATCATCTCCTGTTGATATTTGTACTACTCTTCCAGCCTGTCGATTTCCATTGTCTGCCTCTCAAATTCGAGCCTCACCCCCCCTTATAGTTGCAGGGCAACTAGGAGAGCCGCTTGAGGGGATTGCATAAATATCTGAAGTCTGATCACACTCACATGAAGGAAAACAAGACCCATGATTTTGTGCAAAATAAGTATACATACAAGAAATGGATGATTTTTGATGGCACTAGACTGCTTAACTAGTGGATTTAACTCAGAGTTGCCAGATGCTGAAGGTAAAATTTGATCTGTTGTAACAGGACCAGCATCAATCCTACAACTTTACTGCGTTGAAAAATATAGTCCCATCGGGCATGCCAAAACTATTGATGACTGGAGATTGCACCTAGCGGTAGGAAAACAGGTTCCTACCCTCTCCCCATAACATGGAAACTCCTCTCTCGCCTGTGGGATGGCAAAGCAGGAGAGGAGAGTCTCTAGGTATGGGCTAGTTCCCTCTGATGTATCTTGTTTGTTTCAGGTAGTGCAAAATATAGATATATAGATATACTGGGGGGATGAAAAGGGAAAAGAAATGCATGAAAACAAACAGCCTACTCTAAAGAGGTGATACACCAAAAATGAAATGACCTTCCCACCTCCACACTCAGGATCAAACAAAACATACATACACTGAGACTTGGCAGAAACACCAGGCTACTGGAAATGACAGGGAGGTTCTTATGGAAAGCACAAGAAATAGGGACTCACCAAGGTGCTAGGAAATACACACTGTAAGTGACCTCTCTCATTCTATACCTCCAAAATAGAACTCTACTCCTGGCAGTAGCAGACAGTGGTGCTTTGTAGATTACAGGTTTGCTGGTGTTGAACCTATGAGAGCATCAAAAGATGATGACTAGACATAGACCAACATTCAAGGCATACACAAAAAAATACATCCAAGAAAGAGGTAAAAACTGTCTTTTATTGATTCAGGTGAAAAATTTGTAGAGCTGTGCTCTTTACAAAATTGGAGAAGATGATTTTTAAAATGGCCAAGTCTGCCAATTTATATGGGAAAAGCCAAGAGGAGTCTCATTAGAAAGAGGAAAAAACACTGTAGCTGACATCATAAATCTGCTGGGACCATGCTTGCTGCCTCGTTTTGCATGCGGCCTACTCCTCTGCCCTCTGGTCGAACCTTTTTCTATGTTATGCGGGCCTTTTTTGCCGCTTGATGTTGTGAGCAGTAATTTTACCGCCTAATGTCGTGGACTGCATGCGACAAACTTTGTTGACGTCGGCCGATTTACTGTTGTGTACAATAGTTTTGCCAACGTCAGCCGAGTTAGCTGTCATGCACGGCAATTTTGCCAACTTCGGCTGAGTTCGCGGTCTTCTTTTCTCTGCCAGCTGCTTCCCATGGCAAATTTGTTGCCCATTGCTTGTGTTGACAGTCTCTTTTTTGCCGCTTGATGTTGTGAGCGGCAATTTTGCCACCCATTGCTTAAAACTTTGAATTTTTTGCAGGACTTAGATGCATTGAACCATTGACTTGAACTTTTTCCTTTGAACAAAGGCGCTCGAACCTTTCTGTTGAACCGAAACGTTGAACCTTTCTGTTGAACTGAGCATGAACCTAAAGATGGACTGCAACCCGAAATTGACTGGCCTTTCATAGTTTTTGAAGAGGGTGACCAAAATTTTGCCAGAGGGGCAAAATTGGGTCAACAGTTGGAAAAGAACATGCCATTTAATTCATTAGTTTCACTTGCATAGACTATGAAACATGTTATGCATAGGTGGAAAATGAGTGTCTGGAAATTGTGTTCATAAATAAATGATTGTAACACTATATGCTTAATTAGGAAACATGGGTCATAGTAAGGTCTCAATCCTTGCAAACATTCTTGACCCAACCAACCATCTCATCAAAGGCTCAATATTTTATCACATTATTAAGCAAGTTCAAGCTTACTTACATCAACCAAAATTTCATCAAGGGACAAATATTGTGGATTAATTGGAAGATTATCCCTTAGAGGTTGATGATCTCATTGATAATGAATTTATTAATGAATTAATATGTTACATAGATAGTTATCCTATCATGTCTTCACCTTAGTATTTTAATATCATTCATTACTTAATTGATCGCATCTATCTTGAAAGGGACAAATCTCAATAGAGGCAGTGTCACATTTTTACCTCCAAATATGTCATCTTAGATGAGGTTCTCTACCAAAAGGAATTTATGGCATGTTTATGAGATGTGTAAGCCAAGAGGATTTAAAAAGGGTCCTTTTCCATTATCATAGTGGGGTTTGTAGTGGTCATTTTGGTGGCCACATGACTACTCACAAGATACATATAATGGGATACTTCCAGACCACTATTGAACATGATGCCATCAAAATGTTAGAAAATGTGATAAGTGCCAACAATTCTCTCATGAGATCCACACTCCCCCTCAACATTTGTACTACATTATGCCTTAGCCCTTTCCATTTGGGGTTTAGATCTGATAGGTTAGTTTTGCCCCACTTCTTTAGATGGTCACCACTTCATTATTATGGCTATTGAATGCTTCACTAAGTGGGTGAAGGTGATTTCTCTTGAAACTATCACTAGTTTGGTCATTATCAAATTTATTTTGAACTAGATCATCTATCATTTTAGGGTTTCATAAGTCATCATAACAGATAATAGATCTCCCTTTAAAAACCTTGAGGTACATGAAGTATGCAATAAATTCACCATATCACATCACATAACCTCATTATATTATCCATATGTTAATAGCCATGATGAGGCCACCAATAAAACTCTAAATTTGATCTTGGTTAAGATATTCAAAGATCTGAAATGATATTGGCATTTTCATCTTTATCCAACACTTTGGGCTTATATAACTATCACTAAAATACCCATGGGGGCAACCCCATCTTACCTCATGTTTGGATCTAAATATATTTTACCTATTGATGTTTAAATACCTAACCTTCATGTTTCTCTCCAATGTCTCCTTGATCATAAAGAATACATAAAGGCATGACTAGCTGAGTTAAAGACTTTAGATGAACATCAACGCATTGCTGCAAATAATCACATTACCTACACCAATTGTATGGGAATAAAAGAAATAAAAACTTATAGGATCACCTGATACATGTAGGAGACCTTTTAATTAGGCTTGATAAACACATTGACATAAATAAAGGAAGGTCAGAAATTCAAACCTAACTAGTTAGGCCCTTATTTAGTGACCGATTATTTTAATAATGGAGCCTACCGATTATGCACCTTGGAAGGAAAGGAGTTCAGTGAATCTATAAAATATTTTCAAATTAACCATTTCTACATTTATTTCTTTCATATCACATTATTGTCACTTACATTGCATTCTCATTGTTTGAGTGTTCAATTCCATATTAGATATTATGTTTGGTGATTATTCAGTTGTTAGTTCACATATCATGAAGACTTACAAAATATAAAATGTCACATCATCCTATATTCACATTAAATTATTATCTTATAGAAAACATCTTTAAAAATTAACATTACAATGGTTTTTTTCCCTTAGTTTTTTTTCCCTTTTCCCCTATCTTATTGTAGAACTTAAAAAAAGTTAGCTTACAACCTAGTCTAGAAGCTTGTCTATGACAAAGTCTCCTTTTACATTGCCTTCTTAAGAAAAAAATTATCATGCTCAAAAATAGGTAGCTTTACCCACTTGTCTTTGTCTTTGGTGATGAGCCCTTGCATCTTACTAGTTATAAGGGGCCAAGATTTGGGGGTAAAGGCCTAATAAACTAAAAGACACTCTTATGAAAATATTATACAACATTAGAATTAAATCCCACGTATCTCACCCTTGTTTACCTTTAGTGTTAGTCCCTCACACCTCACTAGTTGTATGGGGTTAGCTTTGGGGAAAGACATCCTTACCTACATCTAGTCTCTAGTGATGAGACCATGTGTCTTCCTAGTCATATGAGACTAAGTGTAGAGGGTATTAAAGAAAATAAAAACTACATGAAAAAATAATAATAAAGCAATATGTGTCGAAATAAAAAGTTCTTAAAATAACTTGTCTACATGTCTATGTTGAAAAAAGTAACTTTATTCCACTCATCGATTCTGCTAGGGCTAGTCATCCCTAGATAAATCCAATAAAGTTAGTATTTTGTAAGTCTATGCAAGAATTGCATTCTCCACTTTGCTCATAAGGATTAGGTCATCTTCCTTTTTCTTATAAATTTTGATTCATGGTTTTCATATTTTATCATCTCACATCTATCCTATCTCCCCTTTTATTCCCTTACTACAAATTTCAAGTCATGTGTTGTGCATATAAAAATAATTGGGTCATCGCCTACAAAATAACTGTTAGTGCATTCATAAATTCATACATGTTCATTACATTACATCATTTTCATACATTTTGTTTTCACATATATAAGCATTATCCATACAATTTTATCAAAACCATATAGATACATGGTATATCACCACATGCCTAGTCATCTAAAGTGCATAAACTAGAAAACAAAACATGGAAACTAAAACCCATAACATATAAATTAAAAATCACTAAAAGATAAATTAAAATGTCTCCATCTATATATATATATATATATATATATATATATATATATATAATGTCAAGTTTGTATAACATGAATCTCCAATAAAATCACCCCCATAGAGAGCCAATATGTCTCAAGGTCTCAAAAATATAAAAGAATCAAAATTGTAAAATATACATCAATATATGAAATAACTCAAGATCCTAGTCTCCTCTTATGGGAGGCTCTTGATTCAAAAGAGTGATGGAGGTTGTGGCTCTTGTGTCATATCCTATTGGTACCACCCTATGATATAGTCTTTATAGCCTGAGGGCTCCTGTTTCTCCTCTTGTTATCTCCTCCTTGTGAGTTCATGCCTCATGTTATTTGGCTAGAAAAGTCCCAACCTTCATCATATATCATTTTGTCTACCAATACCTATTGATCCAAAAAGCAGAAGCTTTGGTTGAAAGATAATTCAAGAAACAAGAACAACACAATTGTAATAATGCTATCTCTGAGAAGAGATGTTTTATTACTTAAAATTGTAGATACAACATATGCATATCTCTGGGAAGAGATGTATGATTTCCATTTTAGGTCACATATTAATTTATACACATTTTTAAGGTAGGATGATGATGTGGAAGGTCACCAATATTGAGGGAGATTAAGTGGTTCAACTTTCATGATATACAACAATACAAAATTCAAGGAATTACTATTTTTAAAAACTTACTATTTTTAGACTGCAGTACTAAAATTGAAATTTGGGGCACTTTTACTTGGTTTTCAAGGTTCAAAAACCACTAAGTGGATATCTATGCCATCTCATGATGTTCCCCTCATTCTTATATTTCCAATGGTTAAAATGGGGAGTCAAACAAAGCTATGATGCAAAAGTTTGACTCTTGGAAGTTATACCACCAAATAGTGTAGAACTGTCACATAAATTGTCACCTAAAATATTGCTCAGATCATTCCTCCCTCCTTGAAAATAAATGGTCCCCATTGCATCAATATTTATCATCAAGTGTGGAAGTTGTATTTTGATTTGATTCTTGATGCACACTTGTAATGGACTATGCTCTGTGGAGCTGTGCTTTATGGAGCTGGACATGGCTTGATTATTCACCATTTCTATCTGACCATTAGTATGTGGATGGAAGGCCATGAATTTATTTATCTTGTTATCTATTTGCTTCTATTGTTGTATTGTTTGTGTAGTTAAGGCTATAACATCGACCCTTTTGGATTCCTATGGCTTGACCACCATGAGAATGAATTTTTGGCACTAATCAGGGAGATAAATGTAGAAGGTGGTATCTCTAGTACCCTGTAGCACTGTGTTCCAAGATTTAGGTTGATTCTTTAAGTTCTTGATTCATAGATGCCATGTCGATCATACATGAATGGCTTACCAAAGAGTACATCACAAACATCTAGATTGACCACATCACATAAGACCTCATCTTGGAAAGGTTTTATTTCATATGAGAGAAGACATTGGTGGGTGACATGGAGGTTTCTCCTTGGACTCAACCATCCAATATTGTATGGCTTTGGGTGAGGATTCATGGAAAAATTTAGGCCTTTCACAACATTAACAAAGATTAAATTCTTTTGACTCCCACTATCAAGGATGAAATATAGAAGCTTACCTTTCACCCATAACTTAGAGTGAAACAACCTTTCCTTATCATTTGTACTCTCCTCATGGGTCTATAATGAAGCAAAAATGGCATCAAGCTTATCATCTATAATCTTTTCTTCATCCTCTTTAACTGTAGGGTGTGTATGAGGTAGAGCAATAGATGTTGAGGATTGTGACTCAAAAAGCAAGGACTTGATGGCTCAACATTCTTCTTTGGATTGCATTCCAGATTTATGGTAATCACACCATTTCCCAGTCTTCCATTCCTTTTGATTCCAATTTTGGCCTCATGTTTGACCTTTTTTGTCACTTTTCCATTTTGAAGGTTGACTCTTTATATTCATTCTTCCATGCTTCTGCTCAATCTTCACTATGAACTTATATGCCTCATAGAGGGTTTCCAAATTGAAGATTTCCATCTCCCCCCATATATACCATTATAGCCCACCATGATATTTGAGAACCTTGTGTTTCTCACTTTCTTGGATGCCCAATCTCACAGGTAGATAATGAAAAATGTCAATGTAATCTTGAAAAGACTATTCCTTACCTTGGTGAAGTTGTTTCCACTATATATATAGATCATCATATGTTCTAATGGGGTAGTATTTTTCCTTTACAACTTCTATGAAATCATCTTAGCTAGGTTCTGCCTCAAGGCCAATATCATCTATACTAAATCTCTTCTTGTACACTTCCCACCAATTTTTGACTGGCAATGATGCTTTCAAAAGAGCAAAAGTGATCTTCTCTTTCTCAGTGAATTTATTTACCAAAAAATATGAAGACAATTGATCCAACCAATTTTCTACTACATCAGCATTGATTTTACCTTCAAATGTAGAGATATCAAAATTCACCTGAACCTTGAAGGGTATTGGGGCACTGAAATGATGTGGGGGTGCAGATGAGGAGCCAAAATTTCCCATCGAGATTTATTAGATAATTTGGGTGAATTGTTGTAGCATCTACGCTTGCTTCTATTGGAGGGCTTCATTTACCATTTCCTTTAAATGATCTAATGTCTTAGTGTTATCTACCATTTGAGGTCATTTGGAGCAAATAGGTGGATAATTTAAAAGCTTTATTATTTTCCACCCAAGCTTCTTGTAGCCTGACCTCATCCTTGAGATCATATACTCTCAATACAAACCACTCTGATACCACTAATCCAAAACTTAGAAGCTTTTGCTGAAAGATAATTCAAGAAATAAGAATGACACAATTGTAATAATGTTATTTCTGAGAAGAGATGTTTTATTACTCAAAATTGTAGATACAACATATGCCTATCTCTGGAAAGAGATGTCTGATTTCTATTTCAAGTCACATATTTATTTATACACATTTTTAAGGTAGGAAGAGGATGTCAAAGGTCACCAATCTCAAGAGAGATTAAGTGGTTCAACTTCCATGATTTATAACAATACAAAATACGAAGAATTACTATTTTTAGACTGCACTACTAAAATTAAAATTTAGGGAACTTCCATTTGGTTTTTAGGGGTAAAAACCAATCAAGAAAATATTTGTGCAATCTCATGATGTTCCCCTCATTCTTATCTTTCTAATGGTTCAAATGGGGGGTCAAATGGAGTTATGATGCAAAAGTTATGGCTCCCAGAAGTTCTATCCCCAATTGGGGTAGAACCGTCACCTAAATTATCACTTGAAATATTACTTGGATCATTCCTCCCTCCTTGAGAAGTAATGATACACACTGCATCAATGTTTTTCATCGATTATGGAATTTATATTTTGATTTGATTCTTGATGCATAATTGTAATGGACTATGCTTTGTGGAGCTGTGCAGGGCCCGATTGTTCACCATTTCTATCTAACCATCAATTTGTGGATGGAAGGTCATGAACTTCTTCAACTTGATATCTATTTTATTTTGTTTTTGTGTTGTTTGTGTAGTTATGGCTACAACATTGGCCCTTTTGGATTCCTATGGCTTGACCACCATGAGAATGAATTTCTTGGCACTAATCAGGGAGATAAATGTAGAAGGTGGTACCTTTGGTACCCTATAGTGCCACATTTTAAGAGTGAGGGTGATCCTTCAATTTCTTGATTCATAGATGCCATGTCAATCATACATTAATGGCTAACCAAAGAGTACATCACAAACATCCAAATTGACCACATCACATAAGACATCATCTTGGAAAGGTTTTATTGCATATGAGAGAAGACATTGGTGGGTGACACGAAGGTTTCTCCATGGACTCAACCATCCAATACTGTATGGCTTTGGGTGAGGCTTCATGGACAAATTTAGGATTTTTATAATGTTAACATAGATTAAATTCTTTTGACTCCCACTATTAAGAATGCAATGTAGAGGCTTACCTTTCACCCATAACTTAGAGTGAAACAACCTTTACTTATCATCTGGCCTCTCCTTATCGGTCTATGATGAAGCAATGATGGCATTAGGCTCAGCATCTACAATCTCTTATTCATCCTCTTCAATTGTAGGGTATGTATGAAGTAAAGCAGTAGATGTTGAGGATTGTGACTCAGAAAGTAGGGACTTGATGGGTCGACATTCTTCTTTGGAGTGCATTCTAGATTTATGGTAATCACACCATTTCCCAATCTTCTTTTCCTTTTTCTTCCAATTTTGGCCTCGTATTTGACCTTTTTTATTTTTCCATTTTGAAGGTTGACTCTTCGTATTCATTCTTCCATGCTTCTCAATCTTCACCATGAACTTGTACACCTCACTGAGGGTTTCTAAATTGAATATTTCCATCTCCCCTCATATGTACCATTGTAGTTCACCATGATATTTGATAACCTTTTGTTTGTCACTTTCCTTGATGCCCAATATCACAGATAGAGAATGAAAAATGTCAATGTAATTTTGAATAGATTATTCCTTACCTTGGTGAAGTTGTTACCACTCTATAAATAGATCATCATATGCTCCAATGGGGTAGTATTCTTCCTTTATAGCTTCTATGAAATCATCCTAGGTAGGTTTCACCTCAAGTCCAATATCATATGTACTAAATCTCTTCTTGTACACTTCCCACCAATTTTTGATAAGCAATGATGCTTTCAAAAGATCAAAAGTGATCTTCTCTTTATTAGTGAATTTATTTACCAAAAAATATGAAGACAATTGATCCAACCAATTTTATATTGTATCAACATTGATTTTGCCTTCAAATATAGGTATATCAAAATTCACCTAAACTTAAAAGGGTGTTAGGGCACTGAAATGATGTGGGGGTGTAGATGAGGAGCCAAAATTTCCCATCAAGATTTATTGGAAAATTTGGGTGAATTTTTGTAGCATATGCACTTTCTACAATTGGAGGGCTTCATTCACCATTTCCTTGAAAGGATTAGATGTTTCAGTGTTGTCCACCATTTGAGGTCATTTAGAGTGAATAGGTGGATAATTTGGAAGCTCTATTATTTTCCACCCAGGTTTCTTGTAGCCTAACCTCATCCTCAGGATTATACACTCTCAAGACAAACTGATCTAATACCACTGATCCAAAACTCAAAAACTTTGGTTGAAAGATAATTCAAGAAATAAGAAAAACACAATTGTAATAATGTTATCTCTAAGAAGAGATGTTTTATTTCTCAAAATTGCAGATATAACATATGCCTATCTCTGGGAAAAGATGTTTGATTTCCATTTTGGGTCACATCTTCTTTTATACACATTTTTAAGGTAGGAGGATGATGTGGAAGGTCACCAATATTGAGGGAGATTAAACGGTTCGACTTCCACAATTTACAACAATATAGAATTTGAGAAATTACTATTTTTAGACTACACTACTAAAATTGAAATTTGGGGCACTTCCATTTATTTTTTAGGGGTCAAAAACTAGTAAGCAAAGATTTGTGCCATCTCACGATGTTCCCCTCATTCTTATCTTCCCAACTATTCAAATGGAGCTATGGTGTAAAATTTATGGGTCCCAGAAGTTCTACCACCAATTAGGGTAGAACCGTCACCTAAATTATCATCTAAAATATTGCTCAGATCACCTATGCTCTTTTATATCTCACCTTGAGATTTTTGTTCTCCACCCTCAACCTAGTCAAGATCACAAACACATGCTTGGTTAGAGTAAAGACATCAGTATGTCATCTTATCTCATTAGGCAATCTAGGATATGCTAGCATCTCACTTATAGTCATGCCTATGCCCAATTAAAAAATATTGATTAGGGTATTCCTAGTCATGGTCCTTCATCTAGTCAAGGTATCTAAAATAATAAAGTAGAAAAATTGATGTCAGCACCAGTCATACAAAAAATAAAGTAATCAATTAGCTAAGTAATCAAGCCTAAAAGTGAAGTATCAAGTATAAGTTGATACACATAAATTAATAGTTTACCAAGGTCATCCTCATGCTAGTCCAAATTAGAATCATAGTCTATGGCCTCCTTCTCATCCACATCTTGGTCCTCATCTAACTCAATATACTTGAGGACCTCACTATCTCGACCCACCTATTGTTGTTGTGTTGGATCCTACTCACCAATGTCCTATTATAATGGTAATGGTGGTGGGACAACATGTTATTATCCTATCAAGGCCTATCCCCCTGTGTAATTATAGCCTAGACCACTCGAGTAATAGGAACCCCTTGTACAAATGGGTGACATGATAACTATTCTAGTTTTCCTATTCATGCCTCTTGTATGCCTCTATAACTACTATGGGTAATAAGAGGTCGACCACATGGTCATGTCAAAATTTTGAGGCATCTTTTCCACTAGGTATATCTCAACTTGTAAAATCTTATATCATACCTATGTGGCCCTAGTGACCACCACGAGATAGGTGACCTCCCCATTCCACTATCTAATCATGCCCTAGTAGTTTATGGCTATCAAAACTACCACTATAAGAGTAATAAAGGCACAATTCAAAGCATGAAATGGTGTCAAATCTATCCACCTAGATGCCTTGATGACCCCCTAAATCTCCAATAGTTATTCCCTTTACTAGGGGATCATCCACTCATATACCAAACTCATGAGGAGTGTGGGGTGACTAATAGAGAGTACTTTGAGTTGAGCCACACAATATAAGTCCTTATAGGTTCCAACCAAGATCTCTTAGCTCTAATAAAATATAGTCCCCCTCTCCTTGATCTGGTGTACAATTGGGGACCAATTGTAAGGTAGCCTATTAGTAACCTTATCACCCATTAGTAGGGAGGCAAGGATACAAATGATTACATTCTTTAGATTGGGGATTGTTGATCCCTAAATATCATAAATCCACACTCTACACTTTACATCCACATCGAGTCTGCCCACATCTCCTAATTAAATGACCAAAATTACCTCCTCAACACTACTCATGGCATCCTAGATGGCCACCAACTAACTTATTATTAACAGACCTATAATCTTATAAACATCCATGAGAGTGATGGTCCACTTTATTTGGGCCTATGGGAACATAAAAGTGTTCTAATCAAGGTCATAATAGGTGAGAAGGTCAAAAAATAACCTACTCAAGGTGGGGATGATCCCCACTTGTGATGTTGGCATAATCCAAGACCACTAACTCATCTTTCATCAAAAGCACCATCACTCAAGGGAACCACTCCTAATCCTCGGATATGCTCTAATGTATATAAACTCCTTACAATAATTAAAGAGCCCAAGTTAGCTTGAAAAATAAAAATTTCCTCTCAAAAACCTAATATTTCCCTCTTAGTTCTCAGGAGTGAAACCAACTTTGTCTATAGGAAGAGATTATGAAACTAATATGTAGTGGTTATTGAATTGTGATGCGATAGTTTTATAACCACATGTCTGAAAATACCCATGATTTATCCCTAAGAAATAGTTTTTTCATCTAGTTGCATTTCTCATAAATCCCCCAAAACACTCAAAAAGTCATGTAAATAACTAAAATTTCCACAAATTCATAATCTACCCTCACCCACACTAAAAATTTAAAATTTTACTAGATTTTATTGTGTTTGTGTAAAATTTCAAAATTGGGGAAATAAAAATTTTTAATAAAACCTACATATCCCTACCTAGCTCTACCTCTAGCTAGTAGATTTTCCATCCTCATCTTGTTCTCTATCCTTTGACTACTCATTTTCTCTAATCTGTCATAGGCAATATAGAGCTCAGAAATGTCTCAACTCAATTATCATGAATGGAGCTATTTTTGGTAAACTATTTGAATATTATTATAAAATTATAGTTTCCACTCATCCAATTTAAGGTTAATTTTAAGAGGCCCTACAGGAAAACCTATTATAAATATTCAATGAATCTAAGGAAATTTGATTCACTAGTGTGGCAAATCCTCTATGGGTGATGATAAATCTTTTGTTGATGTTTTTCCCCATACAATAACATGATTGAGATGAATGGTAGAATTGAATGATCAAATCAAACAATTAGGGTGAACAATGGAGGGCAAATGATAGAACCAAACATCTTGACTAAATGACTAAGCCAAATGGTGAAGATCAATGATAGGGAAAAATGATTGGACAAAATAAATTAGATGGATGGGCTGAATTACTAGGCCAAATGGTTAGGATGAATGACAAGACTAGATAATTGGGCCAAACAGTTGGGTTGAATGACAAGACTAAATGGTTGGGTTGAATGGTTGGGCTGAGTGGGTGTGTTGAATGGCTGAGCCAAATAGTTGGATCAAATGAATGAGATGAATGTCTGGTGTTAGATGATGATGCCAGGACATGCTAATGGGTGACCTATATGGCTGATATGTAGTCTAGTTACCTGATCACCTCCCTTGCTCTATAAATACTCACTCTCACCCTCATTTTTAACATTTTATAGAAGAGATTTCTCATCCCTCTTTGCAACCATGGAAATAAAATTCATTTTCCATAACCTCCTATGCCTATAAATTTTGAGGCTCATGTAGGAACTAGATGCCTACAATGATTGGATTCAAGAATGCAACTTTATTGGCCTACTGTACATTCCCTAGTATGACATAGACACAGTGCTATTAAAAATTCTAATGTATTCATATGAACCTAATGATAAGATCTTCACCATGAATGTGCAATCCAAAATAATTTACTTTGGTACGTCACCAGAAGATATTCAAAATCTGACAGGTCTTCCATTTCACAATACAACTCCAATGAAATCGAAAGCAATACTAACAAATGAGGACAATAATTGTTTTAGCCATTCATTTTGGGTTACACATTGCTTGAATCAGTATTCACTAATAAAATTGTTTTTATATTCAAAATTTAACTTTTGCAATTTAAAATCCTGATTTTATCTTTCATTTAAATAGTCAAAAGAGTTGCCTCCATATTGAAGCCATTAGTCACCCTTTTTATGAAGTAATGGTTCAATTTTTCCAAGACAAAATAGTATTGCAAGGAAGATCAATAGATATTCCCTATTGGGCACTATTTTACATTGTTTGTACTCTTTTAGAATATAGATTTGACTGGTGCTCTTTTAAATTTTCTAGGATAAGGCTTGAATTAAATTATGCTTCTACCAATCCTAGTTCCACTATTTCTTGTCCAAATTTTATTCTCACATTATACTATGAGGCCTTATTTGACCTCCAAAAATCATAGAGTCCAACTATTTTTGATCCAAAAATTTAGAAAAATGCTTTGTTTATGGATGAGCAGGAGGTTAGTTTATTTATTCATTTGTTAAATTAGGGTTTATTATTTATTTGTTTGTTAAACGATTACAAAGGTAAAAAATAATAAATGTTTGAACTTTATTTGTTAAAACTTACAAGAAATAATTCATGCCTCACAAAAATAGCATGCCTTAAAAGGATAATGTGTAGTTAAAAAATCTATAGATTCAAAGTCTACAGAATCATCTTTGCAATCCTATCAGCTTGTGAAACATCCATGAGTTTCTTCAGTGTCATATCTATGTGTAGGTTTGATATTTTAGATTTTAAAATGAGATTTTAATTTTCAAGAATCAAGTGCATTATTTTAGTTATTTGTTTTATTGTTACAGTTGACTCAACAAGAATTCAGATAGTGGAACAACCACCATCACAATAAATAGTAACATTAACTATGACTTCTTGACCCTTTGCGAAAGGTATTTTACAATGCATATTTTATTTATTTTTTGGTTTTTTATTATAGTTTTTGGACTGAAATTTTGCATAATTTACCAGCTCAAAACACCCCTATTACTCATAATACAACACATATATTGGAGGATATACTGTCTCCAAAGACAAGTACTAAACCTTTAATTTCAAATTAGCATATAACTTTGTTTTTGAAATTTATTTATTTTCTAAAATAACTTGCATTTTACAAGCCATATTCTAACTATGAGGAACATTATGCCACCACCTCTAAACCTAAACTCATTTCACTCAATGGCAAAGTCTCTTCCATTATAACCACCACAAAGTCTACAACAAACCACAACACTACAATTATCAAGGTCCCAATTCCCCTCTTTCTCTATCAAAGGTGTCTCGAGTGCACAGGGATTGACTTATTTACCAAAAATTGAACTTGATGAGGAATATATAGGGTTTAAAAGTGGTGTTGATGTTAGCATTACTTTCAATCCACATGATTTTATCTAGGGAGAATTAGTAGATGTTTATGTGACTTCTCAAGAGGAACCTTCACATGGTTTGGACAATCCCACCCTAACAGAGAATGTTGTCATGTTTGATGATGCCATTACATCTTTTCCATTGAACAATTTGGTAGATCCTAGTATTAATTTTAATCTTCAGAAGGGAGTAATTGATGAATTAAAAAATTTACATGTGTGGAAGTTTTGTGTGAAGGCATTGATAAAATAAATAAATGCATGTTATCATAACCACTCCTAGTGAGAAAATTTGTTTTCATTGGTATGACATAAACCCAATAAGATTGATGCTTTATTTTCTAAAGCTAAATCTAGGTTAGTTACTATTGGTTATAGTTACAATGTTAATGTGTTTGACTATTATGCTTAACAGGCTAGAGAATTTCAATGCAGAAGCTTAGCCATTTTTTAGTAAATGGGCAAAAAGCCAACCTTGTTATTATTGTGAATGATGAGAAGGAAATTTTTTTGGTAATGTATCTTCATTTTAATCAAATTTCATATCATACTTAATTTTTTCACATCTAATTACATTTCATTTTAAAATGCAGGAAAAATATGAGAACTTGAAGAAAGAAGTTGAGGTCCTCAATGTGAATCTAAAAAATGCATGGAAAAGTTTATTATATGTCATTCAATTCAAGGATAAGCTTTTTTAAATAAATATAACAACATACTCAAAACAATCATTAAGGAACAAGGACAGGATCTTAATGCCTTATTTAATAAGAAAATAGTTGCTGATCGAAGTCTACTTTCTGTATGAGATGTTAGAAAAGAAGATAGGGAAAATCTTAATCATATTAATATTGTGGCTATGGATCTTGAAAAGGCATGGATATTAAAGGATAATAGTAGAACAAAGGATGTTGTGGTTGAGAAAGTAGCTAAGAAAGTGGTTAAAAAAGTCACTGAGAAAGTGGTTGAGAAAGAAGCTTAGAAAGTAGTTGAGTAATTGACAATCTGTTCTTTATATTTGTAAACAATGTTTTCTATTAAAAAAAATATTTTGAATGGAAATTTTAAGTTTATAGATGCATTGATTAATTTATTGAGTTTTAATTACTGGATGAGCCACGTAGATTATAATTTCAATTAGAATTTTATGATGTTAGGCCCCCTTTTGATATTTGTGATGCACTTGTGAAACTCACATATTAATATAAATGGATTAATGTCAATGTATTCCTTTATACAGTATTCCCCTTAACACAATCATAATATATTAATCTTTTACAATCATCAGTTAGAAAGGAATAAGGAAATACATTTCAAAAAACATATAATAATTAGTGCATCTTATGATAAAAGAGTGAGTTGTTTCTATGGAAGATCTCTTATTTGTTATATTTGGATTGTTTCTTCAATAAATCATGATTTGAGATGCATTTGAAGCCATTATAAAGGCACATTCATGTTTGGTAGAGGTCTATGTTGAAGATAGTATTGTTACAATCAGTAATAATGAGAATTCATCAAATTTGAAAAGATGCATGATTGATTGTGATCATGAACAATATAATAGGACTCATGAAATCAGTTTTATTCATATGAAAATTGATATAAAGAAGAGGTAAGGTCTTTAAAAATATGTGAACTGTGTATGGGTGAATTATGACAAAATAATACCAATTAGGAAACTCTTATCAAGAAATAGGTATCTTATATGGCATGAGTGTTATTCATACTCATTGATTTGTGATTCAAAGGTTATATTTTATTTGATCACTCTATTCTGAGAAGAACCAATTTTAAAGATTGTCAACAAAAAACAAGGGTATTTTAGATTTTTTCATGGTCTATTTTGATGCATGAGAACATGATTTGTCACAAGTAAAGGACTCTAAACAATTGCACAGGTTTTTAAATATCCTTGTGAAAGTGATTTGGCATTGACATAGTTATTATAGTTTTTGAACAGATGAAAACGTATAATAATTATTGCATCTTACAATAAACATGTGAAAATTAATTACAAACAATTAGATAAAGTAAAACATAAATACATTGAATATTAATCACTATAAATAAATTATAAAATTATATGAAATTGAAATTCAAAAACTCAAAACTAATAGTCTAGTAGTTGAAACAATCCTACACAAACTTGATCATCGACAGTGACATTTGTATAGGTCATTTTAGTGTCATATTCAATGTCATTATTTACATCCTCTTTATTTGTCTCTATATTACTGATGTATCTTATTTTAGTTAGAGAACTCCATGTTTCCATAGCTCTTTCATAAGGAAACATATCTACTACATAATGTGAAACATATAATCTCAAATAGGTTTCTAAATTTTTATCCAATCTATTTCAAAGTTTTAAATTTAGGAATGATAATGAACTAAATACTCTTTCATCTTCCACTGAGCCCAAAATCATTATTTGACAAAGCTCATATAATCTAAAATATTCACTTAGACTTTCCTGCAATATACTACTAAGATAAAGTTTTTTCCATAGTCTTGTAATTGCCCCATTTTATATTGGTTCACTTAGAAGATGATATTATTCAAACATTGTAACTCCAAAATGGGTTGAACGGGATGCTATTAAATACTTTCCTAAAATACCTTTTATTTCTACTCCATTCACCTCTACAAATTTACCAAAATGCTTTACAAGACAGTCCATGTATTTGTGAAATAAATTGTTTTAGATTAAGGTAAAAACAGGTTTTGAAGGGACCCCAAGACCCTGAAACAAAGATAGAAAGATGAAGCATTTACGACCATAGGCAAAACCTAAAACCTACTACAAAGAAGTAACATAAACAGGTTTTATATGGACCTAAAACCATAAAAAAGACCACAAGTCATAACCCAGGTTTTACATAGACCTGGCTACACCATAGTCAAAAGATTACAAAAAACTAGGAAATAGGACCAGATAACACAACCAACTAGAAGAACCAGGCTATTGTGAAATAAATTGTTAATCATCTTTTAACTATTATTATTGTTCAAGAAAATGGGATTCATAATTACCATGGCCTCCAACAATTCATCCCTTTTAAAATGATCTTTGATCTTCATAGATAAGTTTTGGGAAACTCTACTTAGTTTCATCTGGGTTTTAGATAGAACAGTGTCACATAGAATACATGTTATAGGCAGGTCTTTATATTCAACTCCCACAAGATCAATTTTTTTGTAGAATATGTGCATTAGAATTTCCTTGCCATTAACAAAGACATAAATTTGATCATTGATATTCAACTTTAAATAAATGTTTTTAAATCTATCAAACATTACCAACTACTAAAAATAGGGCCTTAAAACATTTCATTTGAAGTGTATAGTATATCTAGAGATTGACATACTCATTTTCTCAACTGTATAAAGTCCACAATATAAATGGATCTCTCCTAATCATGTTTCATTAAATAATTAATTTCCTTCAGCATTGGAAGAATTCCACATAAGTTAGGAGTGTTTCTAAATTTGTTAAACAATACAACAAATCTTTTGCCTTGTTAATTTCTCTATGATATTTATACATAAAACCTACTAATGATGGATATTTTTCAAAAATTTGGCATGCAGGTTCATATATAGAAATACACCTTGTATCAACATCTTTCAACATTTTCTTACCATCAGTCACTCAAATTGTAATTTTTTGGAACTCCAAAATCTTTTTGGACTATGTGACATATAAACATGTAGGCCACGAATGAGCTCCTCCATTTTTACAACATTAGTAAATTAGCTAACCATTTTGTATGCAAGATTCATCTTATGAGCCATGTATTGAATTAGAATCATATATGTGGCAATTTTTGTTTGCATCTGAACACACAAACCATTTCTACACCCCTACATAGCTACACCAGCTTTATAGCTATTACATAATCATCCATTCTAGCTTTATCTTTCAAATTTGATACAACTAATTAGTGAATATTTTTTGCATTGAAATTTTCTACCATTTTATGAAGTGCTAATAGATGAGGTTTCCTTGAATAGTTCTCAAAAGTATACGCATGCATGCAAACCCAGGTTGTGTTGTCAATTGTTGTGACCTCATCAATGGATAGTGAGATGAACAGTGAATTTTTAACTTTTTATTTCAAATCTTCCTTCTCAACCAATGCTAAATATTTTTACATTTCCCAAGCACTACTATCTGACCAATGTGATTGTGGAATATCCAAAAATCTATTATGTTGAAACAAAATCTTATAATCTAAAAAATTATAAATAGGTCTTCCTTTTTTAAGAATATGGTATATATTAGAGAATTGTATGTATTTTGCCTTTAGATGGGACTACTTGATTTTTATAAAATTTGCTTCAATTGTTCCCCCTTTTTCCATAATATGTTTTTAACATTTTTTATCATTTTCATACTTGCATGCATATCTTGCATTCATGCATTATTCTATAGTTTTCTACTAGTGTGTTCTTGTTATCACTCCATTTGGGTGCTTTACTATCCCATATACTTTACCATAATGTTTCTCAATTGTGTCCAATCTTAGTTGCATTCTATGTTCCTTTCCTAGTTTTTAGCTACATATTGTACATCTACATTATGTTGGAGTATCATCAACATTTTCAAGATTTATAGGTTTTATGAAGGGAAATTTTATTGCCTAGTCCACCTTAAAGGACATTCCAATTGTCCATCTACTTATTTTCATTCACAAAGATTTATGAGTGGAGGTTTTCACTGAACTTTGTGTTTGGTGAGAAGCAACAATCTCTTCTTCCACTTGAGTATCATTTTCAATTTCATCAAAAACCATAGGAGCATCTTCGAGTGGTGGCATATCATCATCAAAAAATATTTAGGGGGTGATATGTTATTCTGGTTGATTTTTTTTGGTGAGATAATAGTGGGGATTTTTGCATGTAAAATTATTTTAATATTATTGAACAATTAAATTCAAAATTATGACATGATAAAAACAATAAATACCTAGATTTTGAGTGCATTATGATTGTATGGACTCTTTTTGGTTGGATCTTTGAAATAAGATAATATGCATGATTTCCCTGATAATTGGCCTATCCTTTTACTGTTCCCACCAGATGCCATGATGGCCTGCACTTTTTAGTTTTGTCATTTGATACTCCCATTAGGCACTATCACCTAGTAGAAGGGATTAAAATATATTGTTTGGCTTGTCTTTCATCATTGGCATTCAGATCTACCATTTGGATCTATCATTCGATAATGTCATTTGGATTTATGGTCCTCTAGTTTTGGTTTTGATTGTTAGCTTGATTGGTATTGATGAGGGGTTCTAATATATATATGTGTGTGTGTGTGTGTGTGTGTGGTAAATTGAAGTGTAATCTTATATATTATTTTAAAGGGTTGGCAAGCTGACCCCCAAAAAAATGTATATCCCTAAAATTTTGGCGATCTGATCCCATCTTCTGACACTAAAAATTTTCCAAAACTAAAATCCTATAACTAGAATATTCATGAATTAATGAATATTCACCTCTAAAATTTATCCTAATCCAATTTCCTATGATTATACATTCCTATTAGAAAATTTTCTCCATTTTGTAGATCCACATCTTTGGGATGACTTTCTACTATATATTATACATCTTTACATAGATTCCACTTTTGTTAGTATATAAGATGATGTTATTCATTTTACATATCCATCACACATTTATACATTGAAGCATTATTTTTAATCCATTGATGGGAGTTATCCTATTATGTTCTTTGGCACTTTCACATTTCATTATATCATTGATGATCCACTTATTCTTAGGAATCCTCATTATTCATCATATTTGAGGGTTTCTAAGCCATAACTTCCACTTCAAATTAACATTATTTAAGTTAGTGTCTACATGTTATTATTCAAACAATTCTACTTTAATGGAATTTCCTTCAATTCATATGCATGATCTTGTCAAACATTAAATTTAGACTAGATATGCATATTGTCATACTACTACCTTTGTCTTCATTTGTGCAGTGGGCATATTTTCAACTCACATGTTTATACTTCATATTTTAAAGGGTAGATATATTGTTTAATGGATATGGATCTTATTCAATCTTTAATGAGAATCCCTCATCATTGACACTCTTTAGTTTGTGACTCACATTCCTTCATTTCCTTAAGCATCTGATCTGAAGGAATTAGTCCTTAGGGTGTGGAAGTGTGTATATTTTCCCTTCCTTCACAAGATTTCATATACATGGGTACCTCATCAAGCTTATTTTTGGGACCCATTTTGAGGACTTGAGCTTCATCTTATTTTACACCTATCTCCCTACGTTTCATAACATTGGGGCGGGGGGATGGCGGGCGACGTGTGGGGGGAGGGGGTAGGCTAGTATAGATAGTTAGATGCACCATGTCTTAAGTTACTTAGGGTTATATATTTTGTTCTAAATTTACATTTTCCTATTTTATCTATTATAAAATTATGAAAAAGTTCTATTTAGAGGACCAATAGGAGTACACCATTCTTTTGGATTATAGGATTTTCCTCCCTCATTATCTAATCAAAAAAGGGGCTCAGACATTAGAAATATTATAAATAATTTCTCATGTATGTGATTTTTTCTTGAGAGAAGAAGTGAGAATCTTATAGAGTCTAATAGACCTATTCTATATCTTGTGAGAATAAGAGATGATGTTATCATAGCATGAAATCTCATAGCATTTTTTATCACTCTTAGAGGATTTTTTAAATGTTTCTCATTGACTTAATATAGGTTTTTTTTATATATTTTTTATTTCATGTTCATTAAACATGTCTTAATATTACATAGTATTATTCCAATATTTGTTTCTGAATAGGGAATGGGATCTTGAGGTTTTCCCACATCCCCCAATAGTTCAATAATTTCTCACATATTATTCTATGTTGCTTTGATTTGAGATTTCCTAATGTGTTTTTAATATGTGTTTAATTTTTGATGTGTCTTTCATGTTTGATATGTTTTCCTTGATTGCCTTTTTATACTCTATATGTTTCAAATTTTTTTGTGTCTCCTATATCTTCTTTAAATACTTTGAGTTTGATATTGTTTGTATGTATTCCTTGTGTGATCTATATACTATTTGCATGCTATTTTTTTACTATATGCATGTCTTTTTTATCTAAAAATTTATGTGTGAAACTATTAATTTATGTTTAATGTGCCTTCATTTTTTAATCTATGTAATTTGCGTTACAATTTTATTAGTTTCATAATCAATATCATGTACAAATATTTTATTTTTCCATGATTTGTACAATGCAAATGTTTCTTATTTATTACTTAAGTTTCCATGATTCTTATCATACATCTTTCAAGGACAAGGTTTTATGTTTTTTTACTAAGTTATGACACTAGAGTATAATGACACTAATTAAATGGTAAAACAAGATATACAATGGAGATTATTGATATAATAGTCTAAAACAATATATAATATACTTTATGGGATTTAATAAGAAGAAATGAAACAAAAATGCCTGAATAATTACAATTAATAAAAGAAAGTGAAAATAGAGATTAAAATACCATGCATTGACATAATTCTATAAGTAGATAGGTTATGTGCATGTGCAATATAAGCTTTATCTAAAATCTAGATTTATACTTAAAAAAGGATGTATTTGATGCCAATTTATATACTATTTAATATGCCCAATGAAATTTGTGTTGTTGAATATATTATGCTTATGTCAACATCAAATCTATAACTAAGCACCAAATCTATACTACAATCACTTTTCATTATTGGAGTATTTTGACGTATGTTCAAAGTGATTCCATACTATCTTATGTAGTCTCCTTATAAAAATCATTGGAAATTTTTGTCTAATTTATCTTCTTTTAGTTTTTCAATCTAATTCATCATAACAAACATTCAAAATGATAAGGTAAAGAACTATTTAGGTCGAACAACCATAAGATGAGTTAAAAATATGTATACTACTTGTGGAGTTTAAAATATGTATCCTACATGCTAGAATGAAACCCCACTTGGTTCTTGTGTAGTGTAAACTAAAATTTTGAGTGGGGGTTTTCAAAATCCTCTTTCTAAGTGTAGATGGAACTACATATACTCTCACCTAATCTTCTCTTGGTACAAGATGTTGAAGGAATATATGCAAAGATCGTTAAAAATGACATTGAAAACATAAATGAATGAGTGTAAAAAAGGTAAATATTACCTCAAAGTAATCAAACCATAAATTTGAGACATAATTTGTTAAGTTGGGAAACTAAATCAATAGAATAAAACTACATGTGCATTTAGAAGGATTATAAAATAATATTTTCAAATTACAATGTTTGTAGAAGAAAAGAGAATAGACAAGAAGAAGAATCTTGAAGTGAGAATAATATTGAGAGAAGAGAGGAGAGATATAATTAAATACAGTGAGGAAGGAAGAATGAGTTATAAATAATCTCCATCATAATCTTACACAACCTTATTAGAGTGTATTACTATCACTAATCCCCATAAGATGAGGGGGAAGTGTGTGAATAGTGTGTAACGAGTTACATGTGACATGAAACTCCAATATTACCTTCAAAAAAGACAAAATATGTGTGAAACCTCATAAAATTTATAATATATGAATAAAAATTTCACATAATAAGAAAACCTACACACACCTAAATCGACTTAGGATAGATAAAGTGAACTCAAATAAAGATTAATCTCCAATTCTCCCCCTTAAGCTTAATTTTGGGCTAAAAAAGTGGATAAAACCTTACAAAAAAAGAAGGGAATTGACATTACATAATACTTCCCCTTGATGATAACTTCCTTTGAGAGTAATGTCAATATGACAATGTTTTGAGAGAAGAAATAAGAAGAGAATAGATGCCATAAAAACTATTATAAATATGAAGGTCTGATTGTAAAAAATATCCAAAAATCATCATGGGGAAAAAATGGTCAATCCACTTTGGAACTAAGACCAATAAATAGGATATGAAAAAATGATCCACTTAAAAGCTTACATTGAATTTTCATGTTAAGATACAAATATGCCATAAAAATATGATATACATATAATTATTGTAATAAAAGTATATCAAATATGAGCTAAAAATACAAATTCCATAACTAAGTATGGAATCTTGCACGATAAAAAAAAGTTAGTCAAAAATAAAGAAATATGCAAATCCTACCTTTAACAAATTTAAGAATCACTAATAAAGATAGAAGGGAAAAAATATTATGCATAAAAGGTTCTCTAAACTAGCTCCCAAAAAATATCAGTTTGCATGAAAACTTACAATAAATAAAATTTAAGTACAACATTTTGAAAAACATATCAGAAGATTAAACCTATCAAAAGGCTCTAGTTAATTTAGACATCAAAAATCCAAATATTGATATTTGAAACACATTTAAAAGATGTTTGATGTTTTTTTATTGATTTTATATTAAAATGTTAAGAAAGAAAGGCCCATCCTTGAGTTCTTAGATTCACCTTGTAGTTTAAAATATATTAAATGTTAAGCATGAAATATACTAAGAGGGGGGGTGAATCAGTATATTATATATCTTATAAAACTTTCCCTTTATCAAATTCCACTTAATCAAACATTCAAGATATGCAATAAAAACTCATACAATAAACATCACACAAGAGAGAGACACCAAATATAACGTGGAAACCCAATGTGGGAAAAACCATAGAGAATCAATCTCAAATATATTCGTGAGAACAACCCCACAAGAGCACCATACCCCTTTGCCAAGTACAAACCTCAGCTACAATTCGTGAGCACCAACCCACAGGAGTTTTAAACCCCTTTGCCGAGCACCAACCCACAGGAGCACCAACCCCTTTACTAAGCACCAACTCAACAATAATTCGTGAGCACCAACCCATAGGAGTACCAACCCCTTTGTTTATACCACACACCTATCTCTCAATGTTGCTATCTCAACAAATGATAGATCAATACAACATCTTCTTCCTCTCTCTCTCTCACTTTTGCTCTTGTAAGCTAGATATAACAAATACAAATCATATTCATCTCTCACAATTGCTCTTCTAAGCTAGATATCACAATATCAAATCAATTCTCATATAAAATGGTGCCAATCTTGGATGACCCTTCATATCCAAGCATTTGAAAAGTCATGTGGTGACCCTTCATGACCAAAAATGTCTTTCCCACTTTTGTCCTTATCTTTGGTGACTTTTCGTATTCCTCAAAGTGTCCCTTCATGAGAAATTTGCCCTTTACTCTTTTGTCTTCACTTGGTGACTCTTGGTATTCCCCAAGATGACTCTTCATTGGAAAATGTGTCCCATCCTTCTTTTGTCTTTATCCCGTGAATCTTCAACTTCTCCATGGGCCCTTATTTTGTCTCATATGCAACCAAAAATATATTCGTTAATATTAAATAAATATTAACTCATATTAGCCAAGATATATTTATTACCAACAACATTAAATGCAATGGGGCCTTTATCACCAATAATACTAAACCTTTGACATCAATGACAATATTTCCAACATTAAAGAAATATAATATAAAAGAAATCATGTCCATACCATTTGTTTAATTTTGTATCCAATTAAAAAATGCAAAGGCCCTGAATTATGGTAATGTATAAAATAAAACACATGAATTTGTGGCATAAGGGTTTGGAATTGAATTTTTGATGGCATAAATAAATAAAAAAATTACCCATTACTAAACAAAAATTCCATTTGTCATGATTAAAAGGAATTGTTTTGTGTTTTCGAATAAAATAAATACAAAAAATATTAATGAAAAGTATATCATTTGTTTTTATATGAAAATAATTTAAAATGTTTATTTTTTGTGATTTGGTTTGAAATGAATATATGTATTAAAGATGAAGTAATTTTATTCTATGATTTGGTTTTCATATTAAACAAGCATATCAAATCTTAACTATATTTTCAAATCTTGACTTAAGAAAGCAAAATGTATTTACTTAAAAGATAAGACACGTTGCATAAGAATTGTTTTGAATCTGAATATAGGATTTTAAAAGTTTCAATTTATAAACAAAGAAATTCCATGATTAACCATTAGATATTTCCTTGCCTTTATATGTTTGGAATGAAAAGATGATAAAACATAAACACAAAAATAATAATAAGCTACTTACCATAGGGTAAGGATGGTTTTATGAAAAGCATGTAGTAAGACGCCATTCACCACAATATGAAGATTTCAAGTCTAAACAAATAACACATATTACAACTTTCAATAAGTTGAATAATGCATTACATGAGATAGAGTAATGATATAAGATAAATATAATTACCATATAGTTCAATGAAAATATTGAACATAGATGTTAAGATGCCAAAGTGAAAAAAACATAAAACCAAAATGTATATCACAAAAAAAATTGAAGGTGCCACATGTCAATGTTTAGCAAAAATAAAATTAAATCATATAAAGATTAAAACAATGGTAAGGGAAGAATCAATCTAGAAAATTGAAACAAATTAGTAATAACTGGTGCAAAAGGATGAAAAAATATGTAATATTGTATGATATTTGGGCCAAGACTAAGATAATATGACAAAATTCAAAATAACATTGTATAAAAACATTACATGTGGAATAAAGAGACATCAGGGAGAAGAAGGTGTGTTTAGAAAAGTGCCAATCTAGTTATGAAGATGAAGAAATAGAAGTAAGAGATGGAATAATATCAAAAATGATGCCTTGTAAAGGAAGGAGTATGATGCTAATGCATTAAGATAGAAATGTTTTAAATTGAGATAAAAATAAATCTCCAAGCATACAAAATGCAAAATGTCAAGTGTTAATATAAAGGCTATAAGGATACAGAAAGGCAAAATAGTTGAAATAAAAAATAGTGTCACTAAAGTGCCATGTCTAAAGGAAACACCTTATTAGAATTAATATAAATGCCACTTGACATATGAAAGATCAAAATTCATTCAAATATTATTAAATATAGATTATTACCACATAATTAAGGTGCCACTATTGGAACATAGAACCACAAAAACCCATAGTGTCACTCTTGAGTACAACTAATAGGATTTAAAAATGCTATATAAAAATAATAAATACTACCAAAAACTAAGCAAACACAGTTGTTAAAAGGATAAATTTGGCATACAATGAATATTTAAAATTTTAAAAAAATATTCAAATGACTCCAAACTGAATAAATAAAAACCTAATAATGATTATGTAGACCAAAAATATTGGCAATAAAAATGTGAAATGTCACTCAAAAATCCATTTCTAACAGATTGAATAGCATACAAACCAAAATAAATTCCCACTACCATGAAAGATTGAAAAATATAGTCAAAATAATAGTTTAGAAGAGATGGGTTGTGTTAAAAGTTGGTAGACAATTTTTGATCATGCAAATGACAAAGTTAAAAACATAATCCTATAAAATAATATAATTTTCAAGGAAAAACTATAAGATAAATGGGTTAATATAAAAAAATTACAAGGGTGAACTCCCTTACAAAAAAATGTTGAAAAAATAAAGCTTCAAGTGAGAAGAAGCATTGAGAGAAGAGATGAGAGAACTCTTAAAATAAAGTGAGGAAATAAGGAGCTACAAAAAAATATCCATCATGACCTTACACAACCTTATTAGTGTGTACCTAATGCCACTAATCTTTATGATCTAAGTGGGAAGTGTGTGACAAGTGTTTAATGAGTTATATGTGACATATAACTTCTATTTTTCTTTCAAAAAGGACAAAACAAGTATGACACTTCATAAAATATGGAATATGTGAATTAAAAATTCACACAATAAAAAAACTTGCACACACCTAAATTGATTTAGGATAAATAAATTAAACCCAAATAAATATTAATCTCCAACATATGCCAATAAAACTTAGAAATTAAAATCCTTGAGAGATTAAATAAATGTTTTTAAAGTATGCTTAGACTTTTAATGATAGATAATTCCCCTTACCACTTGTTAAAAATTTTCTAGGATGTCTTGTATGTATAACCTTATGTAATTTGAATTAAGTAAATATTGGTGTGAAATTTGATATGGGGTGAAATGAGGAAGCCAAAAAAATAGGCTCACACAAGTTAATGAAATGGAAAGAGGGCCAAAATCCCACAAAAATAATAGGGAAAGACTCTCTAGCCTAGTAAATCTACACATGGAATATTTAATATATTGTTGATTTTATCCCAAAGGTAAGCACAATATAAAATAGAGAGAAGTAGAGGGAAGAGAGATAAATATAAATGAGGATATCAATAAATACAAAAACATAAAATAAAAAAATCAAGATGGGGAAACACAAAGAAGGGGACAATACAAACATAAAAAAATCATAAGTACCTAACCCAAAATGATGAACCCTATGCATAAAATGGCACTAAGTGTTATAATAACAAGCCTTGTACCAAAATTAGGTGTCTACATATTTCCATACTTTGAGGTGTGTTTGTGATTTAATGCATGTGTGCATCAAAATAAAATAACATGTACTTTAAGTATATACTTAACTAGGAAGTAAGAATTAAACATTTGTATGTGTCCATCCATACTATGATTATTCAAAAAATAATGGCGTACTTATGAGGAATGGAAATATACCCATAAGAAATAAATGTTTTATCAAATCATTTCCAAATATAATAACTTTGAAAAATATAATTTAAAATGAGCATAGGAATGACTAAATTAATTATATTTGAACCCATACTACCTCTATTTTTAAAAATAAAACACTGTTATGATTAATGTGATGTGAAATTTTTAGACAAGCCTTAGACATAGCTAACACTTATATATGAGTTATTGCAACCCAATCCAATTCTTGATCATGAAAGTATACAATTAGATCATTTTTGGTGCTCTTAGTTCACTCAAGTTTAGTCAATCTTTATTTAACCTTTTAGGGTTTAAATATGTAAATCCTATGTTTAAATTAAAGGGCTAAGATGTCTAAATCAATTAAATAATATAAAATAATTAAGTACTAATTTGTTATAGATTTTGACCTTATTTGAATTTCTAAAAATAGTAATAAATAGGCATAAATATAGACTTATCTAAAAAGTTACTGATATTGATGTTCTGGGTTTTGAAAACTAGGTTCTAGATAGTTCTAAGTATTTTCAATATGATTCTGAGATCTATTTTCTCACTAGATAGTAGCACCCAACATAGATAGTAGTGACATGTTATTTTAGTGTCCCCAAAGTGGCACTAGTTTCCCCTTTGTAGGAATATTCCTATTTTTTTGGGAGCACTTGCACCTATGTTTTTAGGTCTTATTCCTATGTGCACAAAATTTAGAACTTTGTGTTATGCCTAGAAAACTTGATTTAGTGTGCAAACCCTAATCTTCCTTACAAGTATGGCATGATTAATAATTGTGTGTTCATTAGTAAGATATGTTGTATATTCTCAACACCCCAATATGAAGAGAGTTTCCTACATACCAATAATCTAAAGAGGGATCAAGCCCAATGTAGTTATCCCACCTAGTATTGCATGCAAGTGCAAGTGAATGCTAGAATGAGAGTGGACATTGATGCCTTGATTGTGTTTGAGATTGGAAATATTTGAAATCTGGGTCTAGGGATGTTGTAGATGGTCGTATGTATAAGTAGGTTAAAATATGGATTAAATACCTTAATTTTTCTCACTTGTCTTTTTTTAATAGGCTTTTCAATCTATTTTCCATCTAGTGAATAAGGGTCAAATAGACTTGTATATATATAGATATTTAGCTTGTGTGGATAAGAAAATGTGCTTAGGCAAACCTTAAGAAGGACACACATTTAAAAAATTATATGTTCAAGAGAGTTAAGGCTAAATGTAGTAGCACCTAGTTGGGGACAATAACACCATATGGTTGTAGTGTCCCAAATGTGGCACTAATGTCCACCTGACAAAATACTGAACAAACTGGGTTGGGATCTAAGAAATTTTTCTTGGGACTATGTTTTGACTTATTGTAATTGTTTTTGGCCTGCATAATGATTGAAAAAGAGTGGAAAACACTCTAGGATAGGTCTATGGCTAAGCTATGAATATGCTAACTCAACTGACACTCTTAGCATCTAAATACCACTTTTAGGTGATTACATCCACCCCTTATGCTACAAATGTAGCAAAGTGAAATGACTAGTATAAATAAAAAATAAACGTACCTAGACTTACCTTGTAAGTGAAGCCTGTGTAGTTGAGTCTAAGTATCTGAATCTGGGTTTACATATGTGAAACATGATCCAAAGTAATTTCACATAATGAAACATGCAAAAATTAGTCCTTACTTTAGAGATGGTCGAAATCAAAAGACTATGCTGAAATAAAGTAACTGATTAAAATTGAGTAAAGAGAGGAAATAAATGAATATACCTCATTGGGTACACAAACTAGTGCATGAACTTGGTGACAACCTATGTGTGTGAGTGTATATAGTGATCATATGATTAAATAGTTTGGATTGAGCTAATGGTTTACTTAATTTTCATATGGGTGGCTCAAGAACTCAATCCAATTTTGACTCCATCATTTCCCACCCCTACTCGGTGGATCTTGATATGTGAATAACTTGTATAAGACTATAATTGTGTCTAACCTTCTCATGTGGGTGGATCAAAAACTCAAGTAGGCCATGACTCCATCATTTCTCACCCATGTGAAGTAGATACATTTATAACTAAATTATGCAAAGTGTTGAAAGTAACTAAGTAAATCTAACTATGTATGTCAGCTCCATGGCCGTTCAAATATATAAGGTGGATCTGGGCCACTTAAGAATGCTAACCACTACAAATGGAGTAAGGTATGAACCTAGTGACAACATAGAATGTGATAGCAAGTGTATATAACATAGATAATGACATGGAGTTTTTCATTCTATCTGATCAACTTATGTTATTGAGTATATGAAAATTATGTGTCATGCACATGCCCCCAATCTAGTATCTGAATATAGTGAATCTGAGTTGAGTATGTAATAATTGAATATGTGTAATTAAATTAAATGTTAGAGTGATCATGTCATGCATGACGCCCCCAAATCTGAGTAAATGATATGAATCTAAGCTTTAATGAATGTATCTAAGAAAAATATGAACATAAGTGTCAAACCTATGATTGTATCTATGTAATATGTATCATACCTAGTTTATTAGTCTAAATAATCTAGACTAGCCTGAAGCTAGGGATACTAGATAGTATCATCCTATAGTGTATAGTGGTGCCTTATAGTTCTAGTGTTTCGATCTAGGTGTTAATGTCTACCTGGTCTAAAATCTAGGTGATCTAAACTATTTTTTGAGTCTCTATTTTTTCCCATGTCTGCCCTATGTTTGATTTTTGAAACTGAGCCTATGTGCTGAAATTTATCTATTAATAAAAAAGTAGGAGCCTGATCTTTGTGAAAAACCCTTGTGAATCCCCCTCTTTTTAGGTTATTTATGAAATATATGTAAGAATTTCCCTCAAAACAAGTAGCTCTACAAAATGTGTTATTCAAAGCATATGCATGATATTCCAATACAATATACAAACATAACATCAAAGTGTAAATGGATCTGAGCATGAGTAAGTAATGTAAGATGTATGTTATAAGCTACCATTGCACAAGGGTGTCAAGATAGATAAAATAAATGTGTATAGCAACAAATTTGAGTAACTACCTAGAGGGATGGGGCATGATGTCCATCATGGTAGCCAATTAGGAAGGGTATATACATGAGGTCCCTCATGGCATAAAAAACTAGTGTGTGTGTGTGTGTGTATGTGTGTGTGTGTGTGTGTGTGTGTGTGTGTGTGTGTGTGTGTGTGTGTGTGTGTGTGTGTGTGTGTGTGTGTGTGTGTGTGTGTGTGTGTGTGTGTGTGTAATAATAAAATATAAGTGTCTGGTGTAGAAGCATACATACAAGCATAGGATGCACACAAAAGTATTCCAAGGGGCCATAATGCAAGGTACATGGGCACATGTCACTAAATTTTAGAATGAATACATACAAGGACATGTTCAAATGTCCACATATGCAAACAATAAGCAATTTAGCATAGAGCCACATAATTTGACATGTTTAAATGTTTGTATATAGAAACAAGAAAGCACACACAAGGGACATGAGCACATGTACAAGGCATACAAAAAAAGATGTGGCATAGATCCAAATAACAATGTCATATTCAAATGCCTTTGAAGATGGAAGAAGCATAAGAAACACAATCAAGTCTAATCTAGGAAAACTAGAAATGAAAGCATGTATAACTATGTAGTACAAATCTCTGTAAATGTTAGGATATACATATACTTAGTCTAGCTAGTGATAGTTAGTAAAAAATATGAGCAATGAGTATCAATGATCAACATCAAGATATATCAATTTGTAAACTATAATATATAGTATGTAATGATATAATCTGGTAGTAACAACTATGTATGAAATGCCCCTAAGAGGGCAAATGTATCAAATGTATAAACTTGGATCAGTGTATATGCTCCCAGTGGGTAGATGATAGCTAGTCTGGAGTAGTGTAGTGGACCATAGTCATATATGTAATCTATAAGCACTCGACAAGAATAATTAAATCATATATGTATGATAAAACTGACTATACTAGGATAGCTAGTAATATGTAATATCTGACAAGTAGTAGAAATGTAAACATATAAATGCATACAATATATAAATTCTGTATTCTTGAAATATTTAATTTTTTTTGTATTTTGACATGTTATATTAGTTTTATGTTTTCTATAGTATAATCTATGTACAATCAAATCAAAATAAACTATGTACAAAGAGTAAGAGAGATAAGGAAGTATGTACAAGAAATACTAAAAATGTAAATGAAACATTATATAAGCAAAGTGTAATGTATTTATAGACCCAATATCACATTTATGGGATGTGGATAATTAAACAGTGGATTTGGTGGAAGATCATCCAATTTTATATACTGAGCCTATCCAAACTCAAATAAGTTATCCTCATCATGATCATCATACCAATATGTATGTATCAGTAGGGCCTTATCCTTAGCATGAATCTAGAGTCTATGCATCTTAATGGCATGATTCTCAACTATGCAAGATGCCTCTCATACAGTCTTAGGGTAAACCATATTAGACAATGGAGTATACATGTGAAACTTGTGGTTTTAATTTATGTGCTAATGTAAAATGTGAACCAGGTGTTCATCATGAGTGAATGTCAAGCATATATCTAACCGATCAACTGTAACATCCATCTCATGTAACCATGTACTGCTAAGTGTAACCTATATATGAGTGTCTTTACTCAAAATGAAGAATAATGTATTATCCACCTTGGGGTCATATACAACCGATAATGTAATATGTCTAATGGAGTCTTGAAAATGTATAACATGTTGTAG
This sequence comes from Torreya grandis, assembly GCA_037957365.1. Taxonomy (NCBI): domain Eukaryota; kingdom Viridiplantae; phylum Streptophyta; class Pinopsida; order Cupressales; family Taxaceae; genus Torreya; species Torreya grandis. Next base: position 2,162,179 of record JARHVA010002339.1, read on the forward strand.
TTTGTTCTCTTGATAACCAATATGGTGTAAAAAATCCCAAAGTGCAAGTATTAAAATCAACATCCTCATTTATAGCCATGTATAGTCAATGGATTATGTCATGAATATATTTTGATGATGACTCTATCGTGGTGCTCACATCTATGAAGTAGCTCATACCACTAGTGGTGGTGGTGGTGCCTATGGAGGTGGAGGTTGTATGATTTAGATAATGCCCTTAGCCTTAAAATTTTTTAGTTTATGTTGTATTGCTGATCATGTGCATGTATCATGTCTTGTGAGTCTATAAAAGTGGAAAATGGTTTCCCTTCATGTGGTGATAATCATCTAACTGATATGTGTCAAACTATGGGAAATATCATTAATCCTCTATCAAGTAATAGTTATAAGATCTGGTGTGGTCTTTCATATGGACTCCCTACCTAAATTTGTATGACTGAATCGGTATCCATGGATGTGACCATATATATTGAATCAATCAAAGGATATGTTGTTAACTATTGCTAAGTATGGGATCATGTAGATGTATAATCCTAAACAGGTGAGGCTCATAGTGTAGGGTGAGGTATAAGTGACTTTTAATTATCTTTTTACTCTCTTGGTCCCATTGGTGTAAATCTCAATCCACATCAATAATCATAGATGTCTATAGGAAGTTGATCATCCTCTATAGTGTCTTATGAATTTGTGTCAGAATTATGAATGTAATCCTCTTCTAAATTTGACAAATAGTGGTAACTAGGATGTGAGGATATCATCATCTATCCTGGATGAGAATGTTTATACTATGAGAGATCATTCCTCTATCATTAGTGAAGGTAATGGTATTGGGAGAGGTTGGTCATGTATCATCAATGAAGGTGCCTATTTTGTAGGAAGATCTGAAGGTGGTATATGAACAGTCTTACTAGACTCCCCTACATCATAAGTATGCATCTTCTTAATGGGAATCCTATGAGATGGGGGTTTGATGAGAACATGAGGTGTCCCATATGATGATGCACTTGGTGTAGGAGGCTCAATGAGTCTATAATATCTAAATGGTTGATTATCTACCGATCATGTGTATAGGTACTCCTCTTGCAAAAATATGGTACATATGTGAAGAGTGGAAGGTACAACCTCCATAACATGTATCCAAGGTCTCTTAAGTAGCAAATTCTAATTTAAATGTTTTAGCATCACCTGAAAGTGTGTAGGTAATGTCTTTGGTCCCATTGTAATGTCCAATGTGATTAATCCTAATGTCTATCTAGGAATGTCATCAAACCCTTGTATGTTATTGTATGTCTTCTAAATAGGTGCTATATCAACCCCCATGGTTTTAATAAATGTGAGGTTGCATACATTGAGTCTTGAACCACTATCAATGAGAAATCATTTAATAATTGTGTTGTTGATTTGAGCTTGAATAAAAAATGGTAATTTCTGGTCAATTACTAACTATGAAGATAAATACTCATTGGAAACAGATTGCACATCTTCCACATATTTGATAGTATTCATGATAAATGCAAGATAGGATGGATCAATATCATGAGGCATAAATGTGTGATTAAGTGTTTAAAATAGAATATCTTTGAATATTGTTGCTTTTTGAAGTAATTCTTATATATATATATATATATTAGTTGGTGTATTTCTCAACTGATCTACTATATCAAATTCTCTTTATTGATCTCTAGGTGTTGTCATAGTGTGTTGGGGATGAATATGGATGGTAGGGTTATGCTACACCTGTATAGGCTGATGAGGCACCTTGTTCCACCTAATAACAACACAAACCATGAGATCTACTATTTTCTTGGGTCGAGTAGTAGAGGTAGGATGGGAGCATAGATAATCAAGTGGTCTAGGTGGAGGAGGATCAAAAGGATTCCTATGAGCCCTCTATCATCTAGTAGTAATTGGAGGTAGATCAAAGGTATCCATATAGCAATGATATGCATAAAAATGGGGCTCACATGATGGAGGACCAATATATAAAATAATCTTAGCTCAAACCAAATCCATGATAGGAGTAACATACATGTGTACCTTTCTTTAAATAGTTGGTAATAAACATGATAATAAAATTACCAAGATTTGTACCATAAAGTGAAAGATGGATTCCATCATGATAATCATGGTAGCAAGTTGTAAATTGAGACTTAGTAATTATTGGAAATGTGATCCTTAGGGTTATCTAGGGTTAGGGGTTTTGAATCTAGGGTTTCTTTGCACTAATTTAAATTATATGTAAAATAAATTGAAACCCTAATATGAAATTAATTTAATTTAGATAGGGTGTCTAAAAAAATTATAAAATTAGAAGTAGGCTCCCTAAATTATTGAACAAAAATTTAGAGTAATGAAATCTAGGATTTGAAGCAATATTTAAATTAAGATAGGTTCACCAAATGATTTAACCTTTTAGGGTTTAACTATGTAAATCCTATGTTTAAATTGAGGGGCTAAGATGTCTGAATTAGTTAAACAATATTTTATAATTAAGTACTGATTTATTATAGATTTTGACCCTCTTTGACTTTTTAAAAATAGTAATAAATGGGCATAAATATAGATTTATCTAGAAAGTGACTATCACTAATGATCTAGATTTTGAAAATTGAATTCTAGATAGTTCTAAGTGTTGTCAATACGATTCTAGGATATGTTTGCTCACTAGAAAATAACTCCCAACCTAGATAGTAGCACCATGTTGTTGTAGTGTCCTCAAAATGGTGATAGTGTCCCTTTTATAGGACTATTCCTATTTTTTAGGAGCACCTATGCCTATGTTTTTAGGTCCTATTCCTATGTGCATAAAATTTGGAACTCTATGTTGTTTTTAGAAAACATGATTTAGTGTGAAAACCCTAATCCACCTTAAAAGTATGACATGAACAATAATTATGTATTCATTAGTAGGATAGACTAGACATACTCAATACCCTACTATAAAGAGAGTTGCCTAGATACTAACACTCTGAAGTAGGATCAAGCTCGATGTAGTTATCCCACCTAGTGTTTGATGCAAGTGCAAGTGAATGCTAGAATGATAGTGGACTTGGATGTTGTGAAAGTGCTTGAGATTTGAAATATTTGAAATCTAGGTCTAGGGCTATTGTAGATGGTGGTATGCAGAAGTAGGGTAGAATAGGGATCAAATACCTTAATTTTTCTCAACTTATCATTTGTTTGAATAGGCTTTTGCATCTATCTTCCATCTAGGGAATAAGGTTCAAATAGAATTATATTTATAGGGATTTTAAGCTTGTGTGGATAATAAAATGTGCTTAGGCTAACCTTAGGAGAGGCACATATTTTAAAAAGTATTTATTCAAGAGATTCAGGGATAAGGACAGTTGCACCCAGTTGGGGACACTAGCGCCATGTGGCTATAGTGTCCCAAATGTGGCACTAATGTCCACTGGCAGACTATAGGGCAAATTAGGATGGGATTTGTGAAAGTTGTCATAGGATTATGTTTTGACTAATTGGAACTATCTATGATCTACATAATGAATAAAAAAGTGTGGCAAAGGCTCTATGATAAGTTTAGGGATAATCTATGAATAGGCTAACTCAAGCAACACTCTTAGCATCCAAATACCACTTTTAGGTGATTGCAAATTCCTTTACCAATACTTTTATAAAAAATTATATATATATATATATATATATATATATATATATACATATATACATATATATATACATATATACATACATATATATACATATATATATACACATATATACATATATATATACACATATATACATATATATATACATATATACATATACATATATATATATATACATGCATATATATATATATATGTATATATATGTATGTATATATATATATATATATATATATATATGTATGTATGTATGTATATATATATATATATATATATATATATATATATATATATATATATATATATATATACATACATACATATACATATACATATATATATATATATATATATATATATATATATATATATATATATATATATATATATATGCCCCTATTTTGAATTGAGGGTTGTAAAATCCTGATCCCATGGTCACCAATCTCAAAATATAGAGTTATAATAATGATGTGTTATGATAATCGATATCCAAAACTTTTAAAAGCTTTGAAATTTTCATATAAGTTCAAGTTAGTAAGTATTGTAAATAATATAATAATGCAAAGCATATGTACACTTTATAATATATTTTTAACATGTATAACTCCATGGTAAACACATATGTAATTATCATAAAGTATTAGCTTATAATTTTCACCATAAGTTTAAAAAATATGACATCCAAGTGTAACTATTTAGATTAGATAACATTATATAAAACTTAATAGGTGTATACATCCTAAAATGAGTATGAGAGTCTGGGGTGTAGAGATTGCATGCAATGATTTAGGAGAGATGGACAAGTTGAGTACCCATATGGATTTATCTAATATAATTAACATTGTAAAAATTTCAAAATGTGTATGTGCATCTACATAGTGGGGTAACAATGTACAAAGCTCAAAATGTGTATGTGGATCTACATAGTGGGGATGATATAATGTGGTCAACACAATGCCTCACTATGGAAGAGTGATTTAATATTAAAAAAATATAGAAATATGTGAATCATGTATAAAAACCAAATGTGTCAATGTGTATATAACATAATGTTGTATTCTTTATATGTAAACAATGTAAAATCATAAGCTATAAGCGTGTGATAGGTTCCATAAGTAGTACATATCGATAAAAGCTTAGTATAAACTATGTGTGTGTGGGATCATGCCCCTATAGGCATGTTGAAATTATGATAAATGTTATGTTTGAAATGGTTTCCAAGAATGACTCTAAACTTTTCAAAAAAAAATTGTCCTAGCACTTTTTTCAGGATGTATGCTAGTTTCTCTACAATAGGACAATGTAGAAATTTTACATTACCATATTTCACATAATGATAAATCAAATGAAAGTTTGTGTTGATGTGTTTGATTTGGTCATGAAATATTGGATTATTTTCCATTTTAATTGTAGATGTTTTTTCATCCATGAGATGTGTTCACCAAAGCTATTATTTTATAAATCTGAAATAACTCTTTTGAGCCATAAAATCTCTCTAGTTACCTCTAAAGCTACCATGTATTCTGCTTATACTAAATAAATTTCTAACATTGATTGATTGAATCCTAACTGACAATTGATGCTCCCAAATTCATTAGGAAACCTGAAGTAGAATTTCCATCTTTAAAATCACTAGCATAGGTAGTATCTAAGTATCTAACCATTTTAAGTCCCCTACTTTGAAGTATTTGAGCCCAAAATTTTGTGTTCATTTGAGATATCAAAGGATTATTTTTTTTAATACATAATGAATTTATATGGGGTTTTTCATGAATTTATAATGAACACCAACAATGAAATAAATATTTGGTCTAGTTATGGTCATGTATATATCAAACTTCAAATGAGGTGTCTATATTTAGTAGCATCTACTAAATATGTGGTATCTTCTTATATCAATTTCATATTTTGTTCCATGTGCATACTAATAGGCTTGTAATTTGTGATTCCAAATTTGTTCATAATTTAATGTCATAACCCTCAAAAATCAAGTAAAAAAAAAATTGAATTTTGTTGTTATGAAGTCCAAATCCAATAATAAGCTAGTATACTAGGAACATTGATTAGAGATGATTCATTAATAAGTATTAATGAAGGAAATATATTATGATTATGATTGTAGGTACACACATCCTAACAAAATATTTTAAATATACACCATACTAATATGAGTTTTCCTTTTTAATGACAAGGTAACCTAATAAAATTGTTTAAAAACATTTAAACAATGTTATTGAACTCTTTCAGGCTAATAATGAAAATGTGACCCCCTTATTTTTTTTCACCCCCTTCTTTTTTCTAAAATTCATGATAATATTTGGTTCTACCATATTGATGACATTGATTGCAAAGTATGAAACTGATGGTGGGGGTTAACTCATTTGTATTCATTTGAATATTCATTTTCTATGTGTATGAAGATATAAAATATTGCTAATTTAAATGATATTTATTTCTCATAACATTAATTAAGTGATTGATAGCATAAGTTAATACATTAGGTAAATTGTACATTCTGATTGAGTATTAGATGAGCTTTATTCAATTTTCATAGTGTAGTTTGGCATATTCTCTTCAGAAATGATCATGGTGAAAAGGTTGATAGTTGTGTAGATTTGAGTTTGATACTTATCTAATAATTTCTCAAATGTTGATTAATTTGGTGTTCTTGAGCATTACTTATGACCATTGAGGTATTTTCAGTTGTTGGCATTTCGCTACTCTGGCTATAATGTGCATTAACATGCATTACAGTTATGAATATGATTGATTTTATTTGACATTGACTTAGAAAATAAAGGTAGTAATAAAGTGAGTTCAAGTGTTTGATTTGTCTTGATTTATTTAATTGCACTTATTGGTCTGAAAGTAATATAAATTATCATATTGCATAAATCATTCATAGTGCAAGACATTTCATTTCATATGCATAGATCATTGATGTGAATTCTGATATTATTGGTCATGGCACATATGTTTCTCTTCATTACCTTAGCATGTATTGATAGATGTATATATTGATAAAACACATTGATTAGATTAATTGGTATCCCTTTGCAGTATATGTTTTTGAGTGCATAATGTTTATGCATTCAAACATTTCATGTTTCAATTTCAAAACATAAGTTTAAATTCAAACATGACTTAGATCATGTAACATTACATGAGGTCCATGTTAGTCCTACCCTTTGGGAAATGATTGATATGTAAGGTTGTAGCAATATTTTGATGGACATGGTAAGGTTATGGGTATTGATTTACACCATGGTGATTTGGATTAGGTTTGAATAAACCTAAGTCATTTATTGTCACTTGTTGGTGTAGCCACTGTGGCATTATGACATGAGTGTTTTAAATGCTTAGAGCTCGATGATGGATTTTTATCAATCCCAAGCACTTGGTGGAAAATTATCTTTGGTAAATGGATAACATGGTGATTAATTTAGCTGAGTTTTTTTAAATTTATTGGTACAAAACATGAACCAGTATTAATTTAAAACATCATTATGAGTAATTAAGAGATGGTTACTGTAATATAAAAGTGATAGTTTTTGTCTATCTCACTATCATTTTTCAAGCTTACTAAAGGAAATGAAGAATTGATAAAAGAGAGATAGACTACTAAGGAGGATAAATAGAGTATAATAAGGATGAATGACACATATTATTGGGTAATTAAGTTGTAAGGTATGAATGCAATTCATTTTTTGAGTTTCTAAATAGTTATTGCATGAAAAATGTGATTCTTTCAAAAGTTTTTGGAAATAAATTGGGCTTTGTAGAGGCATATATTGATATTTATCTTATTTTAATCACTTTTTATGTGTGCATGCTCATAAATTTAATGGTAAATATTCATGAAATATTTTATGTTTTATTTTCTTCTCAAAAAAATTTAGTTGATGGTATGTAAGAGAAATGAATGATATTTGTATGGCCATGTGACTCATTTAAGTTATAGTCTTTCTTGACACTCTTCATTCTTATGATTATTTATTTTTGGATTATGTCAATAAAATATGCATGGCAAACTTTGTGAAAAGATAAATGATAGTTTTTTGAATGAGCTAATTATTTTATCATAAATAATTTTGCATGCGAGTTATGTTTAAAAAATATTATTTTAGGTGTTCCATGTTTAAATGCACATGATAGAAACAATGGAATTGGAAAGTGGGTTTGCATAGTTCATAAATATTCTTGTTATTTTGTGCACAATATATGGAACAGTCATATTTTTTAGGATTTTTAGTGGTTATAAAATGACTTTGAGATGGATAGTATGTTCGAGGACTCTACAGATACTTGCATTGTATTTTGAACACATATCTTCATGTTTTAAACTCAGCTAGTTTGGTATACAATATTCTTATTGTGTGAACTTTATTTCTAGATTGGTTTTCAAAGAAGTTGTACCTAAAGTTCCAAAAATTGTGCCCAAAAGGTTTTTGTTTTGATTTTCATGTCATGATTTTAAAATAAAAAGATAATGTATATTACGGGTTTCATTTTCATTCAGTAGTTGATTTATTGAACTACATGCATTGGAGGAGGTTATAATGTGTTTTGATATATGCTAATTTATTTTGTTTTGCCAACATAATATATTATATTTTTGGAGAAATAATGCATATCAGGGTTTTAGTTTTAAAGAAAACCCATTTATTTTAAATGCATATATTTATCAAAGTTTTTAAGATGAAATGATTGAGATATGATATTTGTTAAGATCTGATACAAATTATTATTTTTATTCGCATTTGGTGTGGTTGATGTCTTGCATTGTATTTTTACCTTGTTTGAATGAAATCAATAAGTTTGTTGATAAAAGGTTGAAAGTCAAAGGTTATTGGTTGTATGAGTAATTTTATATACAAGTTTGTCTTTATTTAATGAGTTTCGTTGGTCCTTTTGATTTGCATATGATCATAAGGATAAGATTGAATAAAATAAAAAATGTAGGGTATACGGTAGTAGACTATTTCATGTAGAATAGATTTATTTGGCACATTTACTTAAGTATGGATAAATGCTTGTGGATTTTGACCTTAAGAGTAGTTAAATTTGTTTATTTGTCAGTATTATTTAGTGTTTATGTATGCATAGATATATATTTATTTAAATGATGTCAAGTGAGTCAAAGGTCCCCCACCCATTATAAATATTATTGGTCTATTAATTTGATTTATTTTGATCTCTTAGAATTAATTTTAAGTCTAAATTATAAAGTTAAATTATGAATTTAACTAATTGACTTTAAAAATTCAATTGATCTTAACACCAACTAATCAAAGTTAGTTTTAACTTATTTCCTAACTATCTCTAAAAGACATTACTTTATAAAGAGATCAAGGACATATTACGAGCGATAAAAAATATAGGTACTCAGATTTATGAAGTTTTAAAGTTTTCCACCCTTGTTTCCTTTTTTGTGCAAGCATCTTTAAATAACTATTTACAGATAGACTAGACAATACATTTTCTGATAGTGAATGAATCTACTTATTTTGCATAGGTATATCCAAATTTATTGTTTATTTAATAAATTAAATATCTAAAGTTTATCAGGCTTTAATATCTTTTAATGATTGAAGATACGTATTCATATGTGTATAACTTCATGTCCTTGACTTGAACGATGATGAATACATTGCATTTTACAGTAATTTGTTGATCTTTCAAATAGATGTAGGATGATGGGGGATAAAGGGGGGATATAAAGTGACACTTTTTTTCATAAAATAATAATATTTAAAATTAGAGAAAATGTTAGACACTTCAAAAAATAATTTGATAATGAAATAACAACATGAATTATGGAATTTTGAATGTAGTTTCTAAATATATAAAAAAATTCAATACCCAGATGATAAAAGTATGCAAAATAGATGCATTTATGACAATAAGTTGGTCATTTTTTGTGAAAATATAAGGAGATTGCATGTGTATGAACACACTTTTTTTGAGTAAACAAATGAATTTTTGTATGAAATTTCATATAGGTGAAATATTGAAGATTTTTTAGAATATTTTATTAATTTTTTTATTATATATATAATTTTTAAATAATTTTACAAGTCAAGACAACTTGAAAATTGAAATTACAAGTGTATGACCATAATTTTTTTACCTTAACTTCATGATTTTTTTTTGTAAAGCATAGTTTACAATGTGTAGATTGTTGAGATATAAGTTTTATAAATATTTAATTAATATTCAAAAAGTCATAAGGGAATTTGTGATGATATGTATATAGTATATAATGAGGTATGTTATGTATAAATTAAGTAATAATTATAAATAATATTCTAACATTAAAAAATTATATATTCTAAAACTACGCTTTCCCTTCTACAAACCCATATATATTTTTTTTAAATAATAAAATATGCTTGATCAAATGTGTCGACAATGATGAAAAAGACTCCTAAGTTTCTTAGAAACCTAGTGGACTACTCCATGGCTAGTTTGAGGCTAAGTTAAGACCTCCCCAAGCCTTTATGCAAGGTGAATTTGGAGGGAAAACACAAAATTAAAAGATTGAAATGTTAAAAGGACATGCACCCTTTGGAAAGGGTGTTTGTGTGTGCAAGGAAATATTTAGTAAAATAAATGTAATAATAAATTAGGGATAATCTACATCTTATGAAATGAATTCCATATTTTTAGGAGTTACCATTTAGAATTTAGTTTTTAAAAATCTAATTTGGTCAATACTTAGTTTTCAAAATTTCAAGATTGGAAGATAGAATGACAAATGAGGTTTCAAATAATGTTATGTATGTAATAGATCTATACCATTGATTATGCCCCATATTTTACCAAATTGAGTATACCCTACCTACTTTATCTATTTGAGTATGCCCTATGTTATTGAATACTTGAGCTTGAATGTGGATTCCTAAATAATTTATGGGATTTTCAATCAATGGGTCTATCAATATGCATAAATGACTACCTTATAGATTTTAATTTGTAGAATACCTATAGTCATGATATATTCACTCATACATGACATATACCACATACATTTTACAACATATATGTATGTAGTCACTCATACATGGCATCTACTTGTAGTCATGATATGATAACTTACACCAGACATGAATGTAGTTATTCACACTAATAAACTCCATTTAGAATATAATGAATCTAAACATCATTCAAAATTAATTCTAAATTTATACCATTTACTCTAAAACAAATGTTAGATAGATGGTCAATCCATTCATTCTTCAATTTTGATATCATGCATTCTTCAATAATGTCATATTTTATCACTTCAAGTTCATATAAGACACTCCCTCATTAACCATCATCATCCCTAATCACTCCCTTATCGACCATAATATTCACTTATCATCCCTATTCACTCCCTCATTAGTTATCATTGTCCCTCATTATCCATAATCACTCCCTCATTGGCTATCATCATCCTTTATTATCACTAATCACTCCCTCTCAACCCTCATCATCCCTAATCATCACTCATTATCCTTGATAATCCATAAACACTCCCTCATCAACCCTCATCATCCCTAATCATACCTAATCACTCTCTCATCATCCCTCATCATCCCTAATAACTCCCTCATAAACCATGATCATTTATTATCATCCCTAATAAATCCCTCATCATCTTTCATTATTCTTAATCACTCCCAAATCAACCCTCATCATCCTCTATAATCTCTAATCACTCCATCTTCATTCATCTTCATCCCTCATTGTCCCTCATCAAACCTAATCACTCCCTCATCATCCCTAATCACTCCCTCATCTAGTACAGTGTGTTACAATCTAGTAGTCAATAGAAATTTATTTAAAACTTAAAAATATATTTTTCATATGAATCTTGGATGGTATTTTAATTTCTTTTGTTCTAATTAGAGTGAAATAGGGTGATTATTATCATTCATGTTTGGTATATTAGGAAGGCCATGATGGATTACTCTAGGGAGATTGTTGAATAATTTCCATGGTCAAAATAATATAATATCCTCTTTTCACTTTCATGGTGGAAATTCATTTTGAAAAATGAGGGATGATGATAAATGATGATAGATCAAAAATTGCCTCTTTATGCTTGCTTCGTATACTTTGATTTGGAAAATGAGTTATAAAAAAGGAAAATATGTTTCCTCCTTAGTGAAAAAAATGATGTTGGTATGTTCTTTAGATGTAGGGATGTACGTGTGTCTTAGAAAAGAGTTAATATGATGTAAAATATATTCCTCTTCAATGCTAAATCGATACAATGTTGTAATTAAAATTGGGTTTCATTGTGATCCTGAGTTACATTTCATTCTCGAGTTGCATTATAATCTTGAGTTGCATTATGAGCCTGAGTTGCATTTCTATCCCAAATTTCATTTAGAGATTGAGTTTCATTGGGATCCCAAGTTGCATTTCCATCCCAAGTGCATTGGAAACCTGAGTTACATTAAGAACTTGAGTTGTATTGGTAGCTTAAGTTACATTGTGATCTTGATTTGCATTATGTGCCCTAGTTGCATTGCTACCTCGAGTTGCATTGGGAGCCTAAGTTACATTGGAAGCTTGAGTTTCATTAGGAGCACAAGTTTGATTATCAATGATAAATTTTTAAAAATAAGAATGATTATCATGGGATCCTTATGAGAATCATGACATGGATTTTAACTTATAAATACTATGGGGGGGAGGATGTGCTTTGAATTCCTATATAGGAAAATAAGTTCCAACAAAGGAAAATTTATAATTCCCCCTTGATATGAAATAAATGTCGTAATGCTATGTATACTTGAGTTCATAAATAAATAGTAAATGTATGAATAAAACTATGTTTCCTCTTTAATGAAAAATCAAATGTTGGATTGAACTTTATGTTTTCCTTAGATTTATGTAATGCGGTTTATTCCATCTTAGATCTCTTATTACTCTACAAAGAGTGGTAGGTTGATGTTTGGGTTTTTTAGGTCGGTTTGAGCTTTGGCCTCAAGCCACTGTAAATTTTTTCGATACCCCATTTCCAACTCACCCACCTATTAATAGACTTGATGACATGTGTTTTAACATTTCCTGATGGTTTCATAGATTTAACCTTTAGAACTTTTGGATCTCACCCCTTTATCACTTCTATTTTATAAATGTTGTTGAGTGTAGTGCTTGTGTTGGTTCCTCATTAGTATTCATATTTTGATGATGAGGAGGTGAAATCCTTCTTCTGGACATAGTTATTTGTTTTCTATTTGGGTTACAAACATTGAGCAAAGGACTAGAGCATTTTAGATATTTTCATGTTTACGAGCTATTCCAAAGTAATGATGTGGGTCAAGAGTATAAATTTTTAGAATTTGTGCCACTGCTAAATTTTCTATGGCATGTTTTCTCCTTGCATTGAAATCATTGCAATTACATAGGAATCATTATATGAAATTGAAGATAGGGTTGATCAGAACTACCAATGCTTGAATCACTCATCTGTGGTGTGGTCTCTAGAATGTATGTTTCGTGTTTGTCATTTAGGTTTATTGTTTATCATTTAGTATTCATTTTTAGGGTTTTAGGTCAAGGTTTTAGGGTTAAAAGTTTATAATTTAGTGTTTGGGGTTGATGATTTGCATTTTGGCATTTAGATTTTAAGGTTTAGGTTTTCTCTAGTTTCAGGATTTAGGGTCCAAGGTTTTGGGTTTGAGGTTTTATGGTTACAGTTTTGTGGTTTAGGGTTAAACTTTCAAGGTTTATAATTTAGTGCTTAACATTTTAGTATTAGGGTATAGTGTTAAGAGTTTAGGGGTCAAGGTTATAGGTTGAGGGTTTGGGGTTCAGTGCTTAGTGTTTAAAGTTCATGATTTTTAATTTTTTTTAGGGTTTAGTGTTTAATATTGAGGTTATAGGGTTAACATTTTATGGTTTAGTGTTTAGGATTTAGGATTTTAGGCTTATGGTTTGGGATTTAGGTTTAAGGCCTTAAAGTTTAGGTTTTAGGGCTTAGGCTCTAGGGTATAAAGTCTAGGGTTTAAAGTTTTAAGGTTCTATGTTTAGGGTCTAAGTTTTAGGGTTTAGGTTTTTTTTGGGATTAGGGATAATGTATTAGGGTTAATATTCAAGGTTTATGAAATTTAGGGTTTAAATATATAATTTAGTGTTGATTTAGGGTTTATGGTTTAAGGTTTGGGGTTTAGGGTTTGGGGTTTGGGGTTAATGGTTTAGGTGTAAATGAATTTTACTAGCATGATTAGCTACATTTGTGTCAAATATGAGTGACTATATCACAACTATATAATATTTCATGTATGAGTGGTAACATACCTACATGTAATACTAGGTATGGGGTAGATGTAATGTATGAATGATTGTATCATTACTATATATATGTTATAGGTTGCATGATACATTCTAGTCATTTATGCATATTGATATACCCATTTATTAAAAACCCCATAAATTATTTAAGAATTCATCCTAAATCCACCTTCAATCCTTTTACATGAATGTCCCTAGTCACTCCTTTCTCTATATAAGTGAGAAATCCCCATATCCTTTCAAAATATAGCGTATCCAATACCCCCTTTCCTTTCTCTATATAGGTGATAACTCAAGAATATGGTTTATGGTTAGAGGTTTAATATTTATAAATTTAGGTTTTAAGGTTTATGGTTGATGGTTCAAGATTCAAAATTTAGGGTTTAGGGTATATGGATTAGCATTTAGGGTTCAAGTTTTAGTGTTATGGCTTAGGGATTAATATTTATGGCTTATAATTTATTATTTATGCTTAAATATTTGAGATTTATGGTTTTTGGCTCAAGGGACCAAGGGTTTAGCTTTTAGGGCTTGGGGTTTAGTGTTTGGGGTTAGGGCTTTGGGCTTATGGTTTGACACTTAAGATTTAGGGTATAAAGTTTAGGGTTTTGGCCTTAGGGGTTTGGTTGAGTGTTTGGGGTTTATAAATTAGTGTTTAGTATTTAGGGTTTGTATTTAGTATTTGGGCATTAGGGCTTAGGGTTTAGGATTTTGGGTTTAGTGTTTATAGTTTAGAGTTTACATTTTGGGGTTTATGGTTTTAGGTTTAGAGATTAGGGTTAAGGGTTTAAGGATTTAGGGATTTAGGTTTAGTTTTTAAGGTTTTGGGTTTGGGTTTAGAATTTTTGGTTTAAGAGTTAATGTTTAGGGTTTATGACTTATGGTTTATGGTTTTAGGCTTAAGGTTAAGAATTTAGGGATTAAGTATAAGGTTTTACAGTTTAGGTTTGGAGTTTAAGATTTAGGATTTAGAGTTTAGGTCTTGTGTTTTATCATTTAGGTTTAGGGATTAGTTTTTGGGGTTTTGGGTTTAAGGTTAGGGGTTTAAGGTTTAGGCTCTATATGTTAGGTTATGGGGTGTAGGGCCTAGTTTTTTAATTTAGGGTTTATTATTTAAGATTTGGGGTTTATATCTTATATTTAGGGTTTTGGGTTTAGTGTCAAGTTTTAGTGTTTAGGGTTTAGGGTTTAATGTCTTATGGATTAGATTTTAAGATTTGGGATTTAGGTTTTAGAGTTTAGGATTAAGGGTTTAGTGTTTAGGATTAGTGCTCATGGTTTGGGTTTCAATTTTTAGGGTTTGAGGTAAAGGGTTTAGGGTTCAAGGTTTATATTTTAGTGTTTGGGGTTGATTATTTGGGTTTTGAAATTTGGATTTTAAGGTTTATGGTTTATTTTTT